>CAOKZL010001135.1:0-413608 GCA_948472985.1 Iguana delicatissima | reverse complement strand
AGGCATCAATAACAGCCGGAGCCAGCCTCCGCGGGGCCCCCCATCCAGCGCCCCGCTTCGGCGGCTGAGGGCGTCTCGGGGTGTCGGCAGAAACCTTGCACGGAGAGGCAGGCAGGCAGGCAGGCAGGCGGGCGCGCCCCCGCTCAGACACACACACTCTCGCATTGGACACCCCCTCTTCCCCCCGCCCGCCCGCCCCAGCGCCACCACGCGCGCCCGCCCCATCCTGACGCGGTTAATAGGAGCGGAGCAGACCTCCCCAGTGCGGGAAACATTTTCGAAAAAGACCCACCCGGGGCGCGCCACGCCGTGGAGGCTCTCGCATTGTGGATCGAGAGAAAGACGGAAAGAGAGACGGGGTTTCCTTTCCGTTTTCCTCGGGGGTGTGCGTGAGTGTTGCTTCTTCTCCGTCTTCCTTCTCCCTGCCGCCCGGATCGCCGCCATGGAAGAACTTACGGCGTTTGTCTCCAAGTCCTTTGACCAGAAAGGGAAAGAGAGTAGCAACGGAGGCGGCGGCGGCGGCGGCGGCGGCGGCGGCGGCGGCGGCGGAGGAGGAGGTGGAGGAGGGAGCGGCGGCGGCCACAAGAAGGAGACCATCACGTACCGGGAAGTTTTGGAGAGCGGGCTGGCCCGCTCCCGGGAGCTGGGCACCTCGGAGGCGGGGAGCCTGCAGGAACTGGCCGAGAGCGGCGCCCACTGCCCGGTCCACCTCTTCAAGGACCACGCCGAAGGCGACAAGGACAAGCTCAAGGACTTCAATCACGCCGGCAGGAACTCGGAAGGTAAGGCGAGCTCCGGTTGCCCCGAGGCCGGGGGGAGGAAGAAGTCGGCCCCAGGCCCTGAGGCTTCTGGGGGATGCTTCTCCTCTCTCACCAGGTTTCCAGGGCCCTTTCTGATTTTCTCATTTGTTGGGTCAGACAGAAGTACATTTTGCTCAATTAAAAATCGAGCAGCGACGCCCAACCTAGACGCCTTCGTTTACATTTACAATTCTGTTGTGTCTTGAGGAAGAACCTTAAAGCCAAAACTTCCCTCCTCTTCCTCTTTTTTAAAGACTCTAAACAATAGGAGAGAAAGAACCGGGTGGAACAAAAACGACCCGATGCGACCGAAAGCCGAAAATCGGTGTATTGGTGCCTCCTGTTGCCTAACCTGAGGGTGAGGGTGGGGACGAGAGGGAGGGATGGAAGGCGTTCTAGATCCAATCTCTGCACACCGTGGCTTCGGTTTTGACTTTTAACACCGATTTGGAGAGAGTCAACTTCAGAGGAAGCTGGTTGGAAGCCTGCGAGGAAGAAGGGGGGAAAGTCCCCAAGTTCTTATACAGAGTCCCCTTTCCTCTCTTTGTGAGTTTCATCTAAGCGGAGTTCTCGCTTTCTAGTTCCTTGATGTTGTCTCTCTGCCTTCCCTACCTTTGATTGATAAGATCTTATTTTCACCTTAGTCGACACAAAAACGGAAGGGGGGGCAACAATTAAAGTAAGATAGTTTAGGAAGTCCGTTTCGACTTTTTGTATCTCTTGGGCTGTCTGGTGGAATGACCTGTAACGGTCGGTTAGACCTGAGAAAAAAGGAGCAGCGTGCCAGTGCGCTCCCGTCGAGATGCTTTCAAAGAACCCAAAGAATCTCTCAGAACGCAAACGATCCGCAGTCGCATTGCTAAGCAGTCTCTTCCCATCGTCCATGTTCTCGTTTGTATCCTGAAATAGTGACGATGTCCGAGAATTAACAATATCTGGATATTTGGAACGACCATTAGGATGTCATCCCTTTCAAACCAAAGCACCACTGGGGCGATTTTAGAAAGGGCCTTCAACTCAATAAAATTCCTTCGCCGCCTGATCACAATTTCTCCAAGGTCTTGTTTCCATTTTGTTTATAGGACCATCATCCCCACCGCATCCTGGCGGTATTTTGCGTTCTCGAAAGGTTCAGCTTAATCACTGGAACTCGAACAATTGTATTTCAAACATATAACCTCTCCTTTTTCATTTGGGGGACCTTTTTTGGCGGGGCGTAATCATTGAGTGTTGTTTCATTTTTAATGGGTGCAATAGCAACAATTCCATTCATCCTTTCGATTCCACTGTTGTTATTTTAGGAAACTATATTTAGAAGAAACTAATAAAACTAATAAATCGATCTAGGTAAGTTTTTTAAAAAATTGCATTTAATGCACTTAACACTCTGCTGAACGTGTGATTGTGCAAGATCGTAAACAATATCTTGTCATACAAACGTCTCCTCCCTTTCCCACAGTCGGCACTAATTTTTGGTAAAATCTTGAATTCAAAAAAATATTCTCTCAAACATCGGAAATCCGCAAAAGTAGTCTAGTCCAGGTGGCACAACAAAAAGTATAGGCAAACACAACAAACAACGCGGGTATTTATCTAAATAATTGTGAGAGAGGCAATTATCTGAATGTGTGGAGAGGGAAGGGATGAGGAGATCCTGACTTGTAAGTCCGTGCAAATGATTAAACTATTGCGAGGAAAAACGCTCCTTTCAGTGACAATAATCCGTTAGATTCTTTGATCCTCCACGCATACCTTGACTGCCATTCTGAAATTATTTTTCGCAATGCAATATTATTAACCATATTTTTAGAAGTCGACAGGCAGTTATAAAGATTCCTCTCACTTAAGGAGTCGTTACCGCTTTTTTCGCGGAGGCTTGGGCTGGGATTTTAAGTATAGTGGCTTTTCATTGTGCTTCCTAAGAGAGATCTAGTGCCCCAACCCTTAACCTTTCTGTTTTGTTTTTCTTTGGAAGGAAACCCCTATAGATTTGGGAGGAACACTTGAAAGCGACTGTGATCGGGGCGGTGTAATAGGTCCCAATCCCAGACATAAATGTATTTGCTCTCGTTATCCTAAAAATCCACTATATTTCCTTCCAAGACATATGTTTTGAGTCGGGCGGTTTCCTTGGAGGAAGCCCCCAAACCAAGTAACTAACATACACGCGCTCCACAACGGGCCCTATTGAACTGAGTAGGACTTTATTCCCAGAAAAGTGGTTTTTGATCGGAGTGGCAGAGAGCCTGCCGAGCAACCCAGCGAGGTAAAGGCGCTTCTCCTCGTTCCCAGCCCCGCCACGGGCGCGCACCAGCCCCCAGTTCCTGCAACCTTCAGCTCGGAGTGGGGGGGGGCCTTCTTTTGCTTTTTGAAAGGCGACATTCTCCCCCTACCCCAAAGCATGACGCCTCCGCGTCAGAGAGAGGCTCCAGGGAAGCGCGGCGGACTTGGACGAGGCAGCCCAGCAGAGGGCTAGCGGTGGCGGCGGCGGCGGCGGTCCAGTCCAGGTAGGCCGCGCTCCTACCCGGCTATTGCGCCCAACTCTCCCTTGACCGGCCACGGACGGCTCTCTGCCGGCCATTCCTGACTCCCGCGGATTTCTCGCCTCTGAGCTCCAGTAGATTCCCCAAAAAGTACAAAAGGATCGGGGCTTCTTTTCGCTGGAAATCCGATGGTGGTGGGGATCAGCATGAGCATCTCCTCTCTGTAAAACGAGGACTGTCCGCCAAAAGCGTCATCCCGTAGCCTACTCAGGCTAAAGGTCGCCCCGGAGCATTTTGCCCCCGGTTCCTTCGCAAGTCATGCAGCCACAGAGACAGTCTCTTCATCTGGGCCCGATGTCTGCTATTGCTGCCCCTGTGACATTATTGCTGGCTGAATTAGTATAAACTAATACCAATGCTTACTATAAATTAGTATAAGCCAGTACCCATACTACACCGTGTTATGAACTAGCACCAATGTTACTAGTCTTTAGTGGCCACTACTGTGTGTACAGAATACAATGTCATCGATTAGTATCAATATTTAGTAGACGTTAGAAGTCTGTATTATAGCATACATTACTAATAGTATACTATAACTAGGACCAATATTTACCAGGTATTAGTAGCCAGTATTACACTATATACGGTAGCAGTATTTATTAAATATTAGTCGCCCATGTTGCCATTACTATACATAAATAAGCAATGCTATATAACAAACACTAGTACCAATACCGATTGTACACATGGACCAATACCATACTAGATAAGTACATGCTAACAATATACTTTTATTTATCTTTCAGCCGGTATGAACAAATTTAACTCCCCCACATTTTTATTGATTAGCCCGAAAGGTTGCTAGTATCTTTAGATAAGTTCTCCCACCTCTAAAGAGGCTGCCAAAGGCCCCTCCAATCTCCACGCCATGAGGCAGCTAGCTGGAGCTTTATCGAACTTGCTTAATTTTACTTCCTCATAATCGTTGCTCCTCTTCGTTTGAGTGGAGTATCCGGTCTTGCCGGGCTTCTGGGGAGGCTTGTCAGTTTAGTAATTCAGGCCACACTTTCCAGCCAGAACGAGTTTTCTACTGAGGTCTTGCGTAGCTGGGCCTACAGGAGGTGGCCGGAGAAGTCCATTACAATAATAGGCGGCTGGCAAAAAGACTTCTAGTGTCTAACTTTGTTGGATTGGCTTTCCCCCCTTCCTCCACCGCAGGGATCTATGAGTGCAAAGACAAGCGAGAAGACGTGAAATCGGAAGACGAGGACGGGCAGACCAAGCTGAAGCAGAGGCGAAGCCGAACCAATTTCACACTGGAACAGCTGAACGAGCTGGAGAGACTTTTCGACGAAACGCACTACCCGGACGCCTTCATGCGGGAGGAGCTGAGCCAACGGCTGGGGTTGTCCGAAGCCAGAGTCCAGGTAAGCCTAGAAGTCCGGATCTTTCCAGCACTCCATCCCCGATTCTCCCCCTCGTGGCGCGCAGCATTAGGAAATGCATGCTAGTGCGGAGGGGGGCGGAAATTCCGGCCCCCTGGTGCTGCTCTCTCGATTTCTCGCCCCTTCCAACCTTCAGTTTCCGTGGAATGTTCGAAGTGTCCTCGTTGTCGAATATTAACCAATAAGATGCTTTGGCCAGGACCTTAAAAAAAAATCCCCTTTGGCTTCCTTCCCTACCTTCCCTCCTCCCTGTGGCCCCGTTCTGAGCGAGGGAAAGGAAAGCAACTTCTAGGAACAATTGGTATGGATCAGGCGAGGCTGGCTGGGTGCTTTGGGACCGGATTATCCAGAGCCGGGGGGAAACAGGCCTCCATTTGACTTGCATAACAAGGATATGAATTCATAGGGCCCCATCTGCTCCTCTCTCCCCTACCGCCCCGACCTCTCTTTAAAATATAATGTCTCCAAATCCGCAAGAATATTTTGGGATTGTTTGCAGATAATTCGGCCAGGGAATATGTGCCACTGAAATAGAGGGGATTCTTTTAAAACGAATTAAAAAAAATAGAAAAGAAAATCGGTTGTTCAGTGCTGTTCACAAGAGACCAGGTTGAAAAGAACAAAATCCAGCCTTAAATAGGAAGCTCTAACTGTGTCGGTAGCATTGATCCCCTCAAACAGATGCTACGCAAAAAGCGGAATTAATCAGATCAACCTGTGGAGCTTGGGAGCCTGACTTCAGGGTCAAAGACACGTGAAGAAGATCGTGCCCCGTTCGAGGTCTAATTCTGGCTGCTTTGCTGTGAGCCCCCGCTTCCAATTTCAATGAATCGCACTTCAATTTCCCCGTTTTTTTTTTGCTGGGGGGGGCGGAGAAGAGATATCCATGCTGAGAAGTAGCCTCGACCCCTCTTCTCAAACATTTTCATTCTAATGGTCCCGCCCCGTTTCAGTGGGGTTTGTTTTCACCTTACGCGTTTCGGTGTGCTTCTCCCTGTGTGCCTCCATCCCTTAGGGACTCGATTTGGATGTCCAGAGAGCTTAGAAACATCCCCCCTCCCTGTACAAACCTGCCACTTATACTTTTTTTTTTAAAAAAAGCCGCCTTTGGAAGTTTTTCACAAAATAAATGGAAAAGTCAGGACTCCCCGAAGAGTCTTTATTAAAAATAAATACATTTAATTCCAATTAACGGCACTAGCGCGCGTGTCGATTTGCTGCTCCTGGAAAGGAGCGAAAAGGTAGCAAACGAGTATTCAGAGGGCGAGCTAGAGAAGGGCTTCCTCCGCTTTCCTCCCTCTCATCGCCGAAGATTGATCGAGTCGCCTGAGATAAACGAATGAAAAGATTAAACTCTGGCTGAAGGCGACATCAACTTTTATGTCATCTCTCCAGCTCCCGGAGCCTCTTTCTCGTTCTTGCCAGAGCCTTGACGGACATTTTTATGTGTGTGTGTGTGTACACACACACACACACACACACACACACTTGTAGAGTTTCTATTAAAATAATAAATTAATTGTAACTGAATTCCGCACTCTTTTCTTTCAAGCAGTTTATTAGGAGTGCAGTCCTGCACTTTAGTAGGATATTTAGAGTTACAAGAAAATCGGCGTGTTTTTTTAAAATACTGTTATTAAACACAAATTTAACTACCACAAAACATCAGACAAGAGCATAAACAACGGGCGTTTTCGAGAGTTTGCAGGTTTTGAAATATTCCCTCCCATCCTCGTGGCTATTCTAGTGAGAATAATATATTTTAATCTTATCCTGCCCTGCGATTTTTTTTCAAAAGTCTGAAGAAGAAGAAGAGGGAGTCAAAAAAGCCGTTCTGAGAGGACAGAGGCCACGAGATTCTCAATTAACACAAACAATATTTGCTTAGCTAAATAAAACTCGCTCAGCTTTTTATTTTCGGTTAAAAAGAAGAAAAGAAAAGAGAAGTTTGGAGAGAGCACCCCAAAGTCATTGTAATTCTCTCAGAATTGTCTCCTAATCCGAGTCAGCAGCGCCTGTCCCTTGTTGTTAAAAGGATCTAGTTTCAATTTAGTGTGGAAATGTGCTGTAAATAAATTGGCGCTCCTCCGGTAGCGACTCCTTATTAACCTTTTATTTTTAGTGTTGTACCGGCAACTCATATCGCCCAGCTGTCAGGGTTATAATTGAAAGTTATGAGACCATAGTGAGGAGCAGGCAGTAATTCAATTACGAGCAAATATCTTTGGGTTTTATGGGCGCAGGGCTAAATTAAATGTCATTATTCACTGTCTCTAATGGAAATCAAAAGGAAATCAGATTAGAGCATTTGCGAAAGAAATCACTGAGTGATCCTTAATGAAGAAATAACTGTCTAAAACACTGTCCCGCGCTTTACTTAGCATATTCATGACTAGTTGGAATTGATCGGGAATCACACCCGGCCTGATTTATGACGGCTCGGCGCGCCGGCTAATTCATCACTTTGGTTCCTTTCCCCCCTCGCTTTCTCCTTCTTCTCTCCCGGCCTTTAAAGGGAAGGGGGCTGCGCCCGCCCCCGGTTGCCTGGCCCCAAGCCCCCTGCTGAAGAAGAGGCGCCTTTGCGCTCTCGGCTAGCTTTTAAGGCGAATAAGATACGCCCTGTCCACAAGGTTGCTTGGTCATAGTAGTGACCCTTTCCCCCCAAAAGAGTGGCAAAGAGAGCCCCCCTCCTCAAAAGAGCCTCCGATAAATTTAGGTTATATCCTGACAGGGTGATGTAGGGACCCCGCTCCTAACTAGCCTCTGGGAGATCGTCCTCTGATGATTCCAGAATCTTTCCTGTTTGAAAAAAAAAAATGAGTCAAGGCAGGAATTCTAGTTTTTGCTGGGTGTCCAGTTATCCGTCTCGCTGAAGCCTCTCAATTTCTCAGTTTGTACACCTCTGGCACAATTCGTATTAACGAATCGGAGGTGTTAAGTGGTTTTATAAACCTGGGATTAATCCAGATTAATTAATCCAGATTAAAATAATATAGTTGAGTTTGCAAGCCTATGCCCTATTCTCTGGGGAAAAATAAATTCAGCTCAGGGATACAATGGTGTAACCTCACGGGCATGATAGCTAAACTTTGCCCTTACCAAGAATGTTGTTATTGTTGCTACTGTTGTGTGCCTTCAAGCCGTTTCGTATTTACAAAACCCTTGAGGCGAGCCTGTCACGTGGTTTTGTTCAGGTGGGTTTGCCTCGCCTTCCTCTGAGGCTGAGAATGTGTGACTTTTCCAAGATCACCCACAGGGCGTACACTGCCCAGCGGGGATTCTGACGCTCAAGCCACTACACCAGCCTGGACTCCGTTTGGATGATATTATTATTCCTAATATTATAATATTCGTACAATTAATAATAATGGTAACATACGATTGTGCTATGTAAAGATCCGTTGAGATAATAATAACCACAAAAACAACGTCTACGGTTGGCCAAATAATATCTACGGCAACTCGTGGCGTTGCGGGGAGCGGAAAATTAGGTTAACGAGAGGCGTTCTTTTCGCTGTCTGTCAGAACCAAACCCAGTTAAAGCCAAAATCTTTGGATGGAAATTGATTCAAGCTGTAACTCTCAATACACCTGGGTGGAAATCAGTTTCGCGGAAACCACTGGCATTTGTTCCTAAGGCAGTGCTGGTGGGGAGGAAAGAGAATTAGAGTCTTTTTTCGGCGTTGAAGTTTCCCTTGAAATCAAGCAGGGGTGGGGTGGGGATAATGGGACAGCTCCAGCTCTTCTCCAACAGACTTTTGAAAATGTTTTTTGGAGGAACCTCACGGTCTTAGGGAAATATCATACCTGCTGGGGAAGGGAAGGAAAAGCAGAGGGAGCAGCGCCTTTAGAAACGAGCTCCCCCTCTCCATTCAAGGCATGCCCTACTGACGATCCAACCAGAGGGGTGTGTGTGTGTGTGTAACCGAGGGAGGTGACCAACTCACGTGCTCCCATGTAAAGCCAGCCAATTCCTGTGGAAGAAACCCACTCAAGTACCCTTGGATAATTAATGTCTTTGGAAGCCTTTCTTTGCACTAATTACTCCGTTGTAAATGGCCATCATTAAGGCAATTGAGGAGAGCTCTGAGGCGAAATGTGATGTAGGAAGTGCAGTTTGTATTAATTAACAGTCTGATCAACTTGGCCAGTGGAAGAACTGGGAGGGGGCGGGGCGAAGCGTTGTTTACTTAACTCCCCCAATAGGCTCTGGCTCCGCAGACGGACGGAGGTGGCATCAGCCGGTGGAGGGAGTTACTCGGAGTCCTTGACGAGAGGCATAAGTCTTTAAACAGATTTTTAACATCCCTCCCTCTTCTTCCCTGTCTCCCGGGAGCAGGCCGTTTCTGAAAAGATACAGGGACACCTCCGAACTTATAATAAATAGGAATTTCCGGATTTAAGTGGGTGGATAATTATTGCCTAAAAAAAAATTGAAAGAAATCCTGATGACATGGTTAGAAATAATTCCTGCAATCCATATTTGGAATGCTTTGATTGTCAGCTGGAAGTAAAGCGCGTTTTTAAAATAAGCAAGAAGGATGAAAGCGAAAATAAAAATAGCTTCTATAACCAGGACGACGCTAGCGACATG
This sequence comes from Iguana delicatissima, assembly GCA_948472985.1. Lineage (NCBI taxonomy): Eukaryota > Metazoa > Chordata > Lepidosauria > Squamata > Iguanidae > Iguana > Iguana delicatissima. Next base: position 404,283 of record CAOKZL010001135.1, on the reverse strand, counting down.
TAGCTCCGTCCTGGGTTCCACAACACAGTGGAATTACTATCTACCTATGGATCTTACTGAATATCAGTTCGATTATTTGCATTCTCTTCCCTAAGGCGTTTCAAACTGATTTGAAATTGCCGCAGTGTTGAATTTCCTTTTCGTGTGAGTGGTATTTATCTCCCAACTTTATTTCATCTTCAAAGAAACATTTAGGATCGCCGCCACGTAGAGCGATCCTAAGCACGTTTACTCGGAAGTAATCTGCAGTTTCTTCCAATCAAACGTGCTTTCTTATATCTAATGAAGTAGGTTTAAGTCTCAAAAACTTTCATAGTAACAGTACGCGTTGCTGTTTTTCCTGTAACGTGTTGACAGGGCTACTTTTATCTTTAGAAAGTTCTGCGAGAACCAATAGGTTTAAAGGTGCAGCTCTTTTGCATCCATATTTACTCGGAAGTCAGTGGTAAGGCTGTCTTCATCCACTTGCGAGTAAGCCCTACCGAACCATGGGACTTACTTCCGGGTAAACAAGTGTAACAATGACTTTGGATTTAATTGTCGAGCAGATCAATGATTTCATCTATCGGTTGGCAACTAAAGACCTTCCCAGAATCATACCAAGAAGCACAAAAATTCTGAGTTATCAGAAATAATAGCGAAATACTCGTAGGACGGTGGAATTCAACAAGAAAAATAATTTCAAGGAGAAGGACTGGAGAAGAGTGCCACCGTAAACTGAACTTTCAGAATTCCTCGGGACCCTAAAACAGGTTACGGGGTGGAGCGGAGAGAAACTAAGCTATCCGTCTTTCAAGGGGCGTAACGAGAAAGCCGAGGGAACGTCCCGCTGCGCGTTGGCCGCAAAAGCAGCGCAGAGCCGCGTTCAGCCCGGCTGGTCTTTGAGGGACGCAGCTGATGACGCGCAAGACGTAAGAGCCAATGGCCGAGCTTAGTTCTCCGCCAATTCCGATTAGCACGTGAAGGCGGCGTGCGTGCTGGGGAGCGGAGGAGGAGTCTCGTTTGGGAATCCCAAATGCCCCGCTGGGTGTCGGGATCCGCCGTATTTTCCATATACCCCCCCCGTGCGCGCGCATGCGTATTTGTTGAAGACAAAACAGGCCGAGCTTCCTCGTAACACTATGGAAAATTTACGTTTTCTGCTACAGATCCCAGAATCCCCCGATACCACGGGGATTCTGGGACTTTTTTTAAAAGTTATTTTCCGAAGTTGGTATTTCTTTCCTAACTGTGTCATCCCAAGTTCCAGAAAATCTCTGCCTAGCAAATCACAGCCGAAACAGGGTTTCTTTTCTATTGTCTCTCAGTAATGATCGAATAAAGTAGTAAAGGGGAAACTCCCGGTCTTAAAACGCCAGGGTTGTTTTGATTAATTTAATTTAATAGCGCTCTCAGTCTTCCTTGTCCCTCTGAGTTTAGCTGTCTTCCTAATTTGCGATAGGAAATGACGATGAATTTTCCTAGTGGTCATATATTGTGATGAATTTATTTTCCTTGTAATCCAAAAAATGCCAGAGCGACTCTGTCTTTAATGAGCTAGTAGTGGTCATTAACTTTACAAAAGACCCATACTTGCCGCAGATGCTGTTTCTAGATTCTGCTTGCGGGTATTGGTGGACAAAACCTGTATTTTTTTTGGAGTGGGGTGGCTATGAAGAGAGCTTGTGCGTCAAGACTTATCTCGGTGATGGAAGTACCCCAAGGGTGGCTGGAGCTCCCACACATTTAATACCTCCTTTCTTGCTAAAGACCGTTGAGGGGTGAAGGCCGCAACTGCGTGTCTGTTTCCTTGAGCCCCGTGAACCATATATTGGAATAAACTGGCTGTACAAGTCAGAAGTAACAAGTCTCCAACGGATCAGAGGTTCTGACAATCTAACTCTGCCCAGTCCCTGGCCTGGAAGGTCCGTTTCCCTGCTGTTCACTGGAGCGCTCTTGAGAAAGGTATAAGGTCCCCTCTCTTCTATATTTCTGGCTAGGTCACTTGTTTGACAGAGTGACCGTTGTTTCAAAGGCTTTAAATCCTGCAGCAAGAATTTAATAGAACTTCCTTTCGACCACACATGTATTGGCTTACACTGTGAACCATTTAAGCAGCCCATGCAGCACTCGGGTATGAGGAGAGCACGAAACGATTTGCTTAAAGAACCCGTGGTCGTTTCGACGCTAGACTATTATAGCGCGATTATTCCACTTTCAACATCCTATGGAATCCTGGGGTTTGCGGTTTAGGGAAGGGCCTCAAAGGCCGCTCCCTAAACTGCAAACCCCAGAATTCCATAGGATGTTGAAAGTGGAATAATCGCGCTATAGCAGTCTAGCGCGGAAGTGGTCTGTGTTTCTCGTGTGGGAGGGCCCTATACTGTTAATGAATAACCCACAAGAAGCATTTTTAAAATACATCGGCTTGCTCGAAGTTAAATGTGCTCCCTTCCCTCCTTTCCTCGAAATGCAAATGATCACCTTGTCGTGTTGGTTGCTGACCCCTTCTAGATATATTTAGTCCCCGGGGAGTGGTAAACGAGTACCCACCAGTTCTGCCTGTAGGTGTGAACTCGTGATCGAACACCTTACTTATGGGCAAACAAAATAAAATGTCATACGTAAAAGAGATGGCGGGTAGAAAGCCTATTTTGCTCCTTCACACGCTGGTGTGCTGCGTGAACTGTACTTTTCCACATCCTTCATGACTGTCTGTACGATATACAGGTCACTGTGTTGCTTCATACGTCTTGGGAGGCCCGATGCCGTTCAAATTATGGCGCGTCCTAGCGTTTTCTTCTGTTTGTGGAAACAAATCTCGGCCTGACTGACCGAAAGAGGTTCTTGCTTGGGAAGGGAGTGTCACTTGAACAGTTACTTTTAAGATTGTTACTCAGACTGTCCCTGAGCTAACCTGGCTGTTCTTCATGCTGGCTGGGAGATGCTTTCAGTCACCAAACAGTAACTTTTCCAAGTGCTTTTCCAACTTTGAACTCAGGACCGTTGCCCCTTTTAGGCACTCTCCCTTGAAAGATAGCTCCATTGAAACCAGGAGGACTTTCTTTCGAGTAAACATGGTTAGCATCCCAGATGTAAAATTCCCAGTTTACAGCAGGGGACGCTGAGGACTTTTCTCCACTCCTATCATGACTTTGCCACAGAAGCAGGAATGATACCCAGTCTACTTCTGGAGGATTCTTGCCCCTTTCTTCAATGGCTGGAGGCTGTTGAATTGGATTTCATTTGCTGAATTTCTCAGCATTCAATCCTAACAGGATTGAACTAGACTATTTGGATTTATAGCCTTCTCCCATGCTCCCGCCTCCACGTCTTGCCGCTTCAGCATCCTAAATACACCTGATCCTGGAAGTTAAGCAAGACTGGTTGTACTTAGATAGGAAAACACGAAGGAGCAGCAAGGATCTCCAAGTACGACTGGGCAAGCCTCCTGCCCGAAACCCTGAGTAGCCCCTGTGGTCCGCCCGCCTTGACAGTTTTGGACTGGATGAGCCCGAGTCAGTATAAAGAAGCTTGCTTTATAGATAGTTTAACCGTCACACTACACAACTCGAGCACTACAGTTTGGCTTTAATTGCCTTACTTACTTCCAGTGGAATCCAAGGCTTTCTAGTTTGGAGACGCGCTGGAGAGATGTGACTGCGAAGTCTAAATGCCCCTCCCTAAAGTGCAAATTCCAGAATTCCACAGGATGGAATGATAACAACTGAAGCCTTGCAACTGGTGCGAATATCCAGGTTTAAATGCGACCATTTATCCCGCACCATACCACCGCCTTTAGGACTGGTATTACACTGCAGGGCTTACCTCTGACTGTGGTAAACAGGAATCAAGTTTTCCCAGGTTCTTTTTCGCTTTCTTCTTCCCTCTCTCAGAACTCAGATTGCAGTTTTGTATATGTTTATCAGAAAGCCTTCATCAGGTTAGATAACAGGGGCTATAGCCTTAGTTTGATGAAGAATTCTGGAAGACGCAAAAGTCAACGCACTTTGATGGCATTTTAGTGGTTTCTGACACAATGGGAAGTTTTGCTTCTACCCCTTCCTGAAGTAACTTGCTATCTTTCTTTAGATGCAGATTTTTTTAAAAAATATATATAGATACATACCTATATAATACACATACTGACACGCCCACAGACCTTGCGAGTAGGGTTCCCATTGGACTCAGCGAAAAACCTGCTTAGGTTCCCGCTCTGAGCCTCTTGCTACCTGCTTTGCAATGCCACCAGCCTTAAAAAGATGTCTCAGTTAGCCCGAGGACGTCCGTAGTCAGAGGGCAGGTGTATGCATCAGAAGTCCTTGTCTTTACGTTTCTGGCAGCCCTCTCTTTCCATGCAGCTTTCAGGAAACGTTTGACAGCCAGCTACTCTTTTAGTTAGTCAGTATCCTTCTTATTACCACCCTTCCCCCTCCTTCTTCTTTTTTTGATAGGTTTGGTTCCAGAACAGAAGAGCCAAGTGCCGAAAGCAAGAGAACCAGATGCATAAAGGTGGGTAGGAGGACTCCTTTAGGAGGGCGCCAGAGGCGAGGTGGGCAGTGCGTGCGCGGCGCTTGGCGCGGAGCTCCTTCCTCATCCAGCCCTCTGTCCTCCTGCAGGTGTCATCTTGGGGACGGCCAGCCATTTAGACGCCTGCCGAGTCGCCCCCTACGTCAACATGGGCGCCCTGAGGATGCCTTTCCAGCAGGTAGCTCGTTTTTTTTCCTTCTGATCCTTGATGGACTGCCATTTTTATCCCTCTGATTGCGGGCTGGGGGGGGAAGTGTGTCCTCTGGCTGCTGCCGGACTGTAATTCCCATCTGCCCTACCAATTGATGGGAGTTGGAGTCCTGGGGCCTGACAAAGAGGAAGCAGGCACAGCTTCACATCTGTCCACAGGCCACTGGAATAGAAGAATTCAGCTGTTGGTTATAGAAGGGGGCACTCTCTGTACACACTCAGAGGCATCATCGTGATTTTCTTCCTTCTCCATCACACTGACGCCCTGGACTGAAAACTGGATGTAGTGAGGACTCCTCTCTCCGCTCCCCCCGCCCTGCAGATATTGTTCGACTGCAACTCCCATTTGTAACTCACAGTTGAATGTGTTGGTTAGGACTGAAGGAAATTGCAGTCCAACTACATCTGGAGGGTCGCCAGTTACAGTTACCCACCTCTGAGATATATATGTAGTTCTCTGGGAGTAAGCTCCATTGAACTCAGTGAAACGGAGCAACTGGATATAGAACTGCCCGGTAAAAAACAGAACAGGGCGCCTCTACCTTTAACAGTGATGCAGAAGGAAGAATTTCAGCATGTTACTTAGCCAACAAGTCTCCACCGACTGAAATACCCTCCTCCGCACAGCTGTTTAAAATACAGGAGCCCTCCTTTGTTTTAACTTTGGCAGCCCTAGATTGCACTGTTGAAGGGCGGCATTATTCCGGAAATGGTATTTATGTGGTTATTTCTGCCAGTCCTTCGAAAATAAGAGCCAACATTTCCACACGTGATCTCCATTGTTATATCACCGCCTCTGCCTCTGAATAGTTGAATAACACTTAGAAATTCAACCGATATAGCTGCCTCCTCTTTTGGTCGGTGTAGGGGATGTGCTGAATGTCTGCCTGCCAAGAGCAGGTGTTCCCCAACAGGAGAACAGCCCTTGTTGCTGCTGTGTGCGTTTCCAGTTCATGGCGATTCTGTCACAGGGTTTTCTTGGCAAGAGCGGGTTTGCATTTGCCTTCCTCTGAAGCTGAGAGGGTGTGACTTGCCCAAGGCCACCCAGCGGGTTTTCATGCCGGATGGGACATTCCAACCCTGGTCTCCAGAGACGTAGTCCAACGCTGAACCCACCAGACTACGCTGGCTCAGAACAGCCCTAGGTGCTTTGCAGTACAAAGAGGAAGAAATCTCGCCCCTTGCAACACAGTCATCTTCCGGGCTAACTGCTGGCTGTTTATGTTGCTCACCCACAAATTGGTAGATGTGTTTCCTGTCCACTTCGGAAGGAACCCAGTGAAGCGGTTTAACCACACAGCTTCCCTGTGGAGTAAGGTAGGGAGGCGTGGTGCTTCTCCCGGAGGTACTAAGCCGGGAGTAACCAAGAACGTTCTGCAGCATGAGGTGCTTTGTCATCGAGGGGACACAACCTAAAACAGCCCTCAGTGTAGTTCCATTAAACGTCTCCCCCAAAGTCAGTTCAATTGAGTTCAGTGGGGCTTATTCCAACGGCATGGACTTGCCCTCAAAAAGGCGTTTTGCACTGGGGCAGGAATTATATTGCTGACACCTTTTATGGAATAAAGAACCAACATACAGAACTTGGAAAAATTGCTCTTTGTATTACAACTCCGTGCTGGTTTGGGGCATTACGAGAAGGGTAGTTCAAGAAAGAGCTTTTCCAAACCTTGGTCATATGAGGCACATGGATCACAGGGCACACTCGAATCTGAAGCTCTCTATAAATATATTAGTTGCTTGCGGGGGCGGGGATTTGAACGTAGGTTTTCTATGTAACACGCTCGCTCGGCCCTTGCTCTGGCACGGTGCCTGGTGCTGCACAGAACATGAAAGCGAAGCTTTGCTCTAGCAGAAGATATGATCTTTCCCGCCCCAGGAGCACTGAATCAGTCTTTATTAGCCTGACAAGAGAGAGCGGAAAGCATTAATAAGTCAGCAGTAAAGATGATGTCCCGGTGGGATGGAATCAAGGGCCATTTCCGCACTGGGGTGTTATAGCGCTATGATTGCGCTTTCAACATCCTACGGAATCCTGGCGTTTGCAGTTTCGGGAGGGGCCGCGCGGCCTCTCCCGAAACTGCAAACCCCAGGATTCCATAGGATGTTGAAAGCGCAATCGTAACGCTATAACACCCCAGTGCGGAAATGGCCAAGGACTGGGAGACAGGCAGACCCAGGGAAATGAAGGCGGTTTAGCTTCTGGGCCGTGTACACCTGATAATCTTCCCAAATCTTCCATCCACTTCCGCCACATAATTTAGCACGGGTTTGATTCTTCAACCTACTTGTTTCTTTCAAAGATCCTTAAGAAAAACTGGCCCCTGAAGTTTCAACCGGTCCCTCTTCTGGACCAGGACTCGCAGAATACTGCAGTCAGCTTGGCTGTTGTGAATGGAGGATTCCGGGCGTTGCAGCTCGCCGCAAACAACTTTGGCAAACTCTTGACCCCAGCGCTTAATTCTCACAGAACAAAGGCAGTAAAACTGATTTACACCGTGAGCGTTGAATCAGAGTGGGGTTTAATGCACGAAATAAACTGTAGGGAGAAGCCAAATCCATGCCCCTTCGATTCCTATTTCGAATTATATCCTGCGTTGTTAACAACGGCAGTGGGGAGAGGGGTGTGGGGTGGCGCTTGCCACCATTTCCGTCGGGCTCGGCTGTCGTTATTACGGAAACTGGTTCTCCGACAAATGGCAGCGGTAACGTTTATCTCTTTGTGGGATGAAATGCTTCAAACTGCTGGGGATCAAGGCGCGCTGATAAAGATACGCCCAGAGGAGCCAGGGTAAACGTCGAAAAGAGCGGGAAAGAAAGGTCCCCCCCCCAGGTCACATGGGCAATTCTCATTCCTACAGCCTTGGCTTCCCTCAGAGGGACTTGTTATTCCCCCCCCCCCAAATGAACGTTAGTAGCATTAGAGGGAGTAGAACCATTTCACTTTTCCTTATGACACTTTTTTTGCAATGTTAGGTATAAAATCTCTCGATCATAGTTTCGTGAGACTTCGTGACCCTGTTTCAGGGACTCAGCCATTTGTGGCAACAGATAAGAATATTTCTCAACAGCAACTAAACGTTATGTAAATTACTTGTTAGCTCTTTACTCATCAGAATTTCTAGATATGGATCAGTCTAGGGTAGAGGAAGGTACTGACAGAAGGAACGTCTTTATTTTTTTAAAGTCAGCATTTAGTTACCCCCTCCCCTCATCACTACAAGCCGCTGGCCTATGATAGAAAGCACACGTCCCGCCTGTCTGCCTCGTTGTCACAGAATAGGAGAGTAGAAATGTAGTCCTGAGCTTCAGTTTCTCAGTATCTCCTGGAAACCGGAACCCAAGGCCTGCCTCCCAGTCAAGCTCTCTCTCTGTGTGTTGTATGGGTTTTGTTGTCCCAGCCTTCCCACAGGTTTTCATGGGACCACGGGCACTTACGTAGGGGTATTTTTATCCCACCCCATACTTTGAGCTCTCAAGTTTGATTGCGCCCCTGTGCATGCCTGTCGAGCCACGGCGACCCTTAAGAATTTCATAAGGTTTTCTTAGGCAAGGCGTACTCAGAGGTGGTTTTGCCGGTTCCTTCCCCTGAAAAATTGCCTACAGCGCCTGGTGTTCGTTGGTGGTCTCCCATCCAAGTACTAAGCAGGGCTGACCCTGCTTAACTTCCAGGATCAAACGGGGTCTGGTGCCTTTAGGCTATTTACCAGCCATAAAACCGTTTAAAAGTTTTTTTTTTTTAAAGTTAAAACCCTTCTCAGTTCGAGACGTGGCAGCGAGGGCCTCTTCTTCTTTTAGACGCTTTGAAGCCCAACGTGGGGAAGGAAAGCCAAAAAAATCGGACGACTCCTTGTAAAGACCGAGACACCAGGAAAAACAGAACAAACCCGTTTATTTCCTTAAGAAAACAGAGAGGAGGAGGGATATATGGGAAGTAGCTCCTCCTGCGGGTTTGTAGGGCATCGGCCTTGTTTACCACCTTCTCCGTTTCACCTTCTTTAGCGCTCAAGGCTAAGGACAACTCGGAGCAGGAACATAGCCCCCTTTATGTCTTGCCAAGGGACTCTACGTGTGTTAAGCACCCCGTTGTTTGGTTACGAGACTGTCCACGTTTGGGATGGATTTCTCCCACTGAGGGGGAGAGAAGACATAAGGGAGCCTCCAGACCAGGATACCACAGGGGCAGGGTGGCTCTGTGGGCGTCTGGCCTGCTCCAGAATACCCACAGCCCTTCTCTTCAAAATAGAGAGAAAAAAAATCTCCTTTTTACACATATAGAGATGTAAGGAGAAATATGAAGTGGCAGCTTTCTGTCTGGCTATCTGTTAAAGGAAGAAAATTGCCCTCAGACTCTGGCTGGAAAGGCAAGGGAAGAATAACCAATAAGCATCAAACAAACTTCTCTTAATGTTGTTCATATTCTTTAAAAAAGAGAAAGAATGTGATGACACACAGGCATATAGATAGATTATGATGACACACGTCTGTTGGGATTAACCTCAGCAGGCCATATTCTCTAGCCTTTACTAGTTTTTTAAAATTCATTGTACAGTACCTCAGGAGCCCTGCGAAGTTGAGAGGTGATAAACAAAAGCCTTAACCCGAACTGAAATAAACAGTACTTGAAAACTAGGACTTGGAAAGGTTACTTTTAGGGACTGTAGTTCAGGACTGGTGTATTGGTAGTGAAAAAGGAACATTTCCAGACTCCAAGGACAAGTGAGATGGTTGCAAATAAATATGCCACAAAATAGCCCCTTGGCTGTAAATCTATACACGCTTATGGGAGTTGGTGCAAGTTGGACTTATTTCTCAGAAGGTATGCATAAGGGATTGCACTGTACATTATGAAATGGGGAAGCAGAAAACAGGGAATCCCAGTTGAATCACAACTGTGTGTATATAGGTAGCATCTACAATTAAGTAGGAATAGGTAGATCCAGTATGGTTTGAATATTGCACTCTGGAGACCTAGGTTGGAGTTTCCACTCAGCCATTGGATAAGTCACACTCTCTCAGCTTCAGAGGAAGGCAAACCCTTCTAAACAAGTCCTGCCAAGAAAACCCTGTGATGGATTCACCTTAGGGTTGGCATATGTATGAAATGACTTGAAGGCACACAATAACAACAGCAGCAACAATAAAGATTGTGCCAAATAGCCCATTTCCCATCTTCTTTCACCCTGTGTCACCCCTTTCCTTCTTCCTTCATTTTCTCACTTGCTAGGTTAAAGCTAGCTATTTTAAAATGACTTTATTTATCACCATCCTAAAACAAAAAAAGCATATAAGGGACTATTAATGGCCAGAGGTGTGCAAAATAGCCCTAAAGGCATACCTCTGCAAAGGATTGGCTGCAAGTTAAAAACCCATTTGTGTTAAATACCAGTTCATGCCTATTCAATTTTGAAGCCATTTAACTCCACAATGTCCTGTTTCAAATTTAAAAGTCTGCCTCTCTTAGACCTTTGCCTCAAGGAGTTTAGCAGGCAATTGCAGTTAACTGTGCCTGTGCGTTTCCTTTTTTAGTATCCCAGAGGAGTTGGCAAAACTTTTCATCTGTTTTCCCAAGAAACATTAATTTTGCTTGGCTGATTGATAAAAGTCTTGTGAGATGGGACTCTATGTGACAATCACACTCCATGAAAGAAAAGAGTCTGCAAGTGCAGAGTTACAGGAAATGGGGGGAAGTGGGTACAGTAGATATTACAGAGGTTGGAAAAGGGTTTTTTTTTTTTGGGTGTATAACTTCCAGAATGTTCCAGGGGCTGTCCTCATTGGGGAACTGGGAACTGTAATCCTCCTCAATTCCCAGTTTTTCCAAACTCTGCTGTACTTGGTAGCTCCCTTCCAAAAATCAATAGTATGTAGCAATTCACCCAGAAAAGGACTGTTGTCTAATTGATTGTGATGTCCAGATAGTAGCCGTGTGCAAAGGTGGATTAAAATGCAGAATCAGAAGAGAGTATATAGCTCTGACTATTTTATGACCGATATTCACAGCCACAGAACTATGGCAGAGTGGCTTTCTTTCTGTGAGCCTTTAAATGGTAATGGCAGTCCCAGAAATCAAAACAACTGTCTTATGAATCCTTAAAGGCTCACTCCTTTACAGTGTAGCTTGTGTGTGTGTGTGCCTTCAAGCTGCCTGTTGACTTATAACAACCTCATGAATTCCATAGGGTTTTCTTAGGCAAAGAACACTCAGAGGTGGTTTTTCTAGTTCTTTCCTCTGAAATATAGTCTATAGCAGTGGTTCTCAATCTGGGGTCTGGGGACCCCTGGAGGTCAGCAGAGCCTTCACAGGGGGTCTGTGAAGCTCTGCTGCTGGACATCACCAGCAGCGGCAGCAACAGGGATGTGGTAGTGTGTGTGTGTGCAGGTGCTAAAACTGCTTCCTCATTTACAAATGAGGGAGCAGTTTGGGTGAGCACACATGCCTGCTACTGTGTCCCTTTTGTCAGGAACATGACAGCAGGGGGTATGGATGCCAAGGGACACGTTGGCAAGAGTGTGCATTAACCCAAATTTGTCCCTTGTTTTCAAACAAGGGAGCAGTTTTGGTGCATGCACACACCTGCTGCCATGTCCCTCTGCACCCACATCCCTTGCTGTTATATCCCTGATGAAAGGGGCACATTGGCAGGCATGTGAGCTCACCCAAACTGCTCCCTTGTTTGCAAGTGAGGGAGCAATTTTGGTACCTGCACACACATCTGCTGCCATATCCCTGATGAAAGTGACATGGTGGCGGGTATGTGCACACGCCCAACCTATGACTCTGGAGACTGGGGCTTGAATCCCCACTTAGCTATGGAAACCCACTGGGTGACCTCAGGCAAGTCACATTCTCTCAGCTTCAAAGAAAGGCAAAAGCAATAAATCTTGCAACCCCCCTCCCATGATAGGTTGCCTTAGGGTTGCCATAAGTTAGTTTTCAAAGGGGAGAGACATGATGGCTAGAACAACCCTCCTTTTGTCAGTGGTACTTTATTGTTGTGTGCCTTCAAGTCACTTCTGACTTAGGGCAACTGTAAGGTGAACCTATCACAGTTCTTTTTTTTTTTGGCAAAATTTGTTGAGAGGGTGTTCGCTTCTGAGGTTAAGAGAAACTGACTTGCCCAAGGTCACCCAGTGTCTGAGTGGAGAACTGAATCCTAGTCTCCACAAGTCCTAAATGAATAAATAAATAAATATTTGAATATTTGAATCTAAATTTGAATATTTAAATTAAGTCTTAGGGGTCCCTGGCAACAAATTATATTTACAAGGGTCCTTGGTAAAGAAAAGATTAAGAACCACTGGCCTAGAGCACCTTGCATTCATTGGTGGTTTTCCATCCAGGTACTAGCCAGGGCTGACTCTGCTTATTTTCCAAGATCAGATGGGATCTGTTGCCTTTAGCGTATTTTGTCCAGTTGGCAGTGGCTTGCACATCTTTAATTCACCTACTACAACTTGAAAGGAAGCCATACCTATTTCTGAAGCCATGTCCACTCAAAGCCACATGTATGAGCTATTGGTATTGGAAACCCTTCTGCTCCCATAAATGGCTTTTGGTGGCACAGTGGTTAAATGTCAGTACTGCAGCCATAAGGTTGTGAATTCAATCCTGCTGGGCTCCAGGTTGACTCAACCTTCCATCCTTCTGCAGGTTGGTAAAATGAGTACCCAGCTTGTTGTGGGTGATTAGCTAACACATTGTAAACCTCTTAGAGAGCACTTAGCTGATAAGTGGTATAGAAATACACATGGTATTGCTATTTGACCTCTTGAAAGTCAATCATGACTGCAACTTATGGTGGGTAGAGGCAGATCCAATGACGCATGCATGGGCCAAGTGTGGTCACCTTCTTTGTTCTGACACTGCAACTATCAGTAGGCCACATCTCTGGCTGTGTTGTTCTGGAGTGATGAGAGATGGTAGTCCAACAACATCTGGAGGACTGAACTTTGGACTCTACCTGTGCACTAATGGGTGGAAGCATGATCAAGAATGGGTGAAGTGTGTAGTATTCTTTAGTATCCTCCTTGGTATGCATGCACACATGGAGCAGAAGGGGCATCCTAGAGAGCTAAAATAGATCCACTGTATCTGGAAATCCAGATAATGCCAAGGGCCACATAAACTTAAGGCCACAGGTTCACCACCCCTGTCTTAAAGATCTCTAGATGAAATTCTATTGAGAGACTGCCAGGTCATCCTGTTATCAATAGTTGTGCTCAGGTCTTGCACAGTCAGGGCCATGGCTTTTTTGATTGACACTACCCACCTGTAAAAGAGGTCGTCCTCTTTTCCTAACAATTATGTACCAGGAATTGGTAGGAATTCCTACACGTTCCATATCCACCCACATTGCCAAAGCCAATCTCAACAAGTCTTTCTACCCCACCACCATATCAGATGTAGATCAATGCTTAGCTTGATACAACCTTGTACCCAAAGCTTGCAAAAAATCCTGGGAGATTTTGGGAGATGCAGGCTCAAAAGAGTAACTTTTCCACACTCTCCTTGTACTTTAGTAAGGGATGCTTTAACAAAGGCACAGCCACTAATGATGTATTTGCAGTTTCACAGAAGCACATCAATGGAGTAAAAGCCCTCTGGAGGCTCCTGCACTAACTGTCTCCTTCCTTTTGTGTGGTTGTTTCCCCACTTCTTCCAGGTCCAAGCTCAGCTGCAGCTGGAAGGTGTCACCCATACCCACCCACACCTCCACCCTCACTTGGCTGCTCATGCCCCTTATCTGATGTTCCCTCCACCCCCATTTGGACTGCCTATTGCCTCCTTGGCTGATTCCGCCTCTGCAGCTGCTGTTGTAGCTGCAGCAGCAAAGAGCAACAGCAAGAATTCCAGCATCGCTGACCTGAGGCTCAAGGCCCGGAAACATGCAGAGGCCCTGGGGCTTTGACATTTTCTTCTCCCAGAAGCCTTTCTGTTGCCAGGGATGGACAATAGTTTTCTCTTCTAGCCAGCACCCAAGCTTGGCTGGGATAAGGACAATTGCTACCTTTTCAAAAGCCTGCAAGTGGACACAGTCAGCAGGGGCTTCCTTCCTTCCTTCCCTCCCTCCCCCCTCCTCCCTTCTTCCCTCCCTCCCTCCCTTCTTTTGTTCAAAAAGTTAGGGACTCATTCAGTTGATCTGAGGACTGAAGGACTCACTTGCCTATCCTATTTTATTATTATTGTTATTATTTTTGTAAAGGCACTTAGTGCTATGATTGCAGTTAAACTGTTCTTCTGCCACCGGGTGTTTAAACCTAAAGTGAAATCAGCCTGAATTCAAGTTATAAACATCAATTTAAAAAAAAAAAATCCAGAAAACTTTTGGAAGAAAGTAAATTTGGGGAGTGGGGGGAACTTTCCAAATCACAAGGCATCTGTGAGTCTTGGGACAACTGGAGTTTGACCCTAGCAAAAGCGATCATCTTGTCAGCCTGACACCATTTGCTACTGCCAGTTTTGCTACTTTATGCATGTGCCTAACTTTGAACACTGTTTGAAAAATTGCCAATTATATTGAAAAAAAAAAAAGAGGCTTCAGAAAATCCTTGGGGCTGGTCTCCATTAAGATGACATTTCTTTGTTGCCAACAGTATTCTTTCAATCTTATGACTTTCTTCCATCATGAAGGAGGTGCTGCTGCAAAACTGGTGGAATTTCAGATCTGAGACAAGGCGGTTTTCTCAAAACAAAGCAGTCCAAAAGGCTATGTTCTTCACTAGGAGCAATGACAACGGCCACAACAATGAAGAGTTTGTGCGTATGAGAGAAAGACACTAAACTTAGTGGTGATCCAAAGGATGGGAGTCAAATTGAACGCATCTCTCTATCTCAGAACCACCTGAACAAGCTGAAGCTTTGTGCCGTACAAACAGGTTGACTTCATCATTTTTATTTCTGGATCTCTGGATCTCTGAGGAAAGCCAGCTTGGTTAACAGGATCTAGAGTGGTTGATTCATCTGTCAAAGATGGATACACATTTTAAAAGCATAATACTGATGCAGCATTAATTTTAGTGAAAATGCAATTAAGTGCAGTAAAGTGCAATACTGTAAATATTATAGATTAAAAGGGAAAAAAATAGCCGCACATTCTTATTCTGTTCGTAACCAGCTCTGCAGGAACTGTAACCTGGTCCTTTGTGCTCAGACCTGGGAATTGCCTTTTTTTTTTTTTTTTTTTTGCCAAATGATACTGTCTGAGCCTTTGACAGATTGGTAAAGAAGTACAAATTGCAAATATAAAAGAGAATTGCCATGATTTTGAGTCCACTTCATGTGCCATATGTCTGGGAACTAAGCTCTCAAATGCCTGTATTATGATAATTATTGTTATTATTATTTGGAAAATTGTTTTAAAGTAAGGAAGCAACAATCAAGTCAGCATTGTGTAGAGGTGGACAAGTTCAGTGTTCAGAGAGGAGGAATTAAAACTGATTTTATAAACAGGAAATGAGACCTTTGGAGCTCATCAACAAATATGAGCTACAAATACCAGTCATAGCAGTGAAGACAAATTCCTTGAAATTATATTACCAAAGTGTCTAGGTTTATTATACCCATATCTCCCACTCGCATGTAAATTCCTTTAAGCCAATTTATTAACTGGTGCTGCTTCTGGAAACAAATACTGGTCTTGTCTACTTCTATATCTGTTTTTTCATTTGATATAAAAGCCTCATTGATGGAATCTCTGCCTCTCAACAGCATAAAAGTCATTATATCTGTTCAGTTTGCCCTCAAGTGTATTTCTTTTTTCAAGCAGTCCATTAGCAGTTTGATAGGAGTTCAGTTGTTTTTTTTTTATCAGCATAGGATAGTTGTCTATGGCATTTTTTTAAAAAAAGAATAGATATTTGCTCTTTTCATGTTCCTAATATTGGCATTTGCTAACTGGCAGTGGATCTTACTTTTGGGAGGTTTTTAGTTCTCCATTTATTTATTCTGTGCAAAGTTGATATATTTTGGACATGTTTGAGAGTTGATACATTTTGCCTGACTTTCCTACCTCTTTATGAAAGCTTCAGTACCTCTTTATGCCAAGATAATAGTGCAAACTCCAAATTAAATATATTTGCAGTCCTGCACACAGATGTATGTTCATATGCCCATACTGAAATGAGTGTGATCATGTATAAATACCTGGCAATCTCAAAGCTGGCTTTAGAGGTCCTCTTCCTCTTCATTCTACTACAGGGAACTGTATTCCTGTAAGGCTTTCAGGAAAGTTTTCTGACATCTCGAATGATCTTAGAACACTACTTTTGCCAGGACTCCTTAGAGAAAAGCAATGATACTGGAGTTATGTTTTGTCTGGATGTGGGTAGCTCTGTGCAAAGTTGCAACCAAAGGCAATCGTCCCTGTGAAATGTCTTGCGTGAAACCAATGGGAGACTAGGGGGAAACCAAAGGGCAGGACTGTGGGTTATGCTCTATGTCCATGGCTCTCAACTTTTGATCTTCCAAATATGTTGCATTTCAACTCCCAGAATCTGTGATGCCAGTTCCATGCTCACCAGGGCTTCTGGGATTTGAAGTGTGGCAACCGCTAGAGGACCAAGGGTTGAGAATTGCTGAGTATGCTATAGAGCTCTGGAAAAGACAAGCAAGTGAGTAAATACTTTATGAACCTGCATGTGATGCCAACCAGAGAATCTAAAGATTATTTATTATGACAGATTATCATATCCTAAGACAAAAGAAATCAAATATTTCTTGGGCACTTTGAATATTTAGATGGGAGAAAGGAACCATCTGAGTCTAATTATCTTCAGTGTAACCAATAATTCCTCTTCAAAATCTTTGAGAGTGCACAGTTTTGCTAGAGATTCACAATCATCTTAAGCTCTCCTACTCAAGAGTGGATGTAACAGATGTTTCCACCTGAGTTACAACCTGATCCCCCTTCCCCTTTGAAGGACCTACTGTTATATATTGTCCGATTAATACCCTATCTACTGATAAAGTGCCATCTCCCAAACCTTGAGCCTGTCTTTGTTCTTTATTAGTTCAGTGGCCTGCAAGAGTTTGACCTATCAAAACTGGGCATGCAAGGGAGATTTTCCAAAGCATGTTCTTGACATCAATGAAATTGGTGGGAGTTGTGGTGACCTGCCATTTTATGCCTTTGTGTACAAACTGCCATCTTAATAAGTGGGGTTACTTGAACCCCATAGACACATTCTGTGGGATGTCATTGCCCTTAAGCTTTGGTTTCCATTCTGTTTGGAATATTGAGTCCTGACAATTTCTCAGTTTGGAAAAGTTGTTTGGATTACAGCTCCCAGAATCCTGCAGCCAGTATGTCCATCAGATTTAAGTTAGTTCTACCCACCAGTTTCAATCTGTCTGTTGTAAATATGACTCTGCCTAGAACCAATTCATAAATTCTATGTTCAGATATATTGACTTTTTAAATTGTTCATCTCCAGCCATGCAGTGAGGAATCTTACATGCTGTAGGCGACAATTCTGGATCAGCTTTTCCTATCTCAGTAAATAGAGTCTGGGAGTCAGCTGAAAAGGAAAAAGGTTTTCGTATTGAACAATGGCATGCACTATTTCCTTTCTCACTGACTACTGCTATGGACACAGAAACCTATGAACACACTTCATTGTGAGCCAGCTCCAAGAATGGTTATATATCTGCACTCCAACTGGTATGGAAAATAAAATAATGATCTAAGTGATTCACAAGTTCAAGAAATTTCCTGTTCTGCCCTTCATCTAGTCTATTG
Source organism: Iguana delicatissima (assembly GCA_948472985.1). Classification (NCBI taxonomy): domain Eukaryota; kingdom Metazoa; phylum Chordata; class Lepidosauria; order Squamata; family Iguanidae; genus Iguana; species Iguana delicatissima. The sequence continues at coordinate 386,824 of CAOKZL010001135.1, read as the reverse complement.
TTTTCTTTCAGCTATCTATGTCATAAGGAAAATAAAATAACACGGGATGAAGTACAGGTTAGGAAGGCAAGATTCTCATATTAGCAGATGAAGAAATATATTGGAATCATTTTATAATATCTGTCTTTTACTATGAAGAAGAATGTCAGAGCTACAATGGCGATACAAACGGAAAAGTTAACTTGAGTCCTGCCACATCCAGCAGTGATTGAGTAAAATTCAAAAAAAAAAAAAAAAAAAAAAAAAAAAGGGAAAGATGTCATGTGGTCATCTCCTGGAACTGCACCACTTCATAGTGTATATGGTCCCTCCATCAGATTTCTGAAAGGATTTCTGAAAGGTCTACTGTATCAAAAGTTCCTTGCACTTGGAGAACAAACATCCTGCATGTAATGTAAGACTTCTAGCTTAATTTTATGACATGTCAGTTTTCCATAGGCAGAGAATGGAGGAACTTTCAGTAAAGTGATAGCTCACATGCATTGTAAAGTGGTTCTGGCTCATGAGAAGACTATGCCACATGCTTTCCCTTATGTTTAAAATGGCTCAGTGACTAGAAGAATTAAAAGGTGGTTTTCAACTTAACCTGTGGTATATGAAGAATCCTTTAGAATATAATGCTATAATGCTTTCAGCAGCTGTACTTGTGAAGTGAAGGCCTAGCTCTGGGGTGGGAATTCTGTGGCCTTCCAGATGTTAAACATGTGCAACTCCCAGCAGACTTAATCAGCCCAGACTATGATACAGGATACTGGGAGTAGCACTCCAACATTATCTGGAGGGTTACATAATTCTTATTTCTGCTCTAGAAATGTGTGACAGGGTATGTTCTGCTCTACTGCATCTCCACTGAAGTGAACAGGATTGGTGAGACCCAGTTTTCTCATTCTCCTGAAAGCAAAAATGGCCTGCTGAAAAATTTTCAGTCTTGAGGAGGACATTCTAGAGGGCACTACAGGGCCTTTCAGGGCTGCAAGATTTTGTGAATTATGTAGACGAGATTCAGGACTTAATTGGATACAAGACTAAAAGTGGATAGTAGTATGCATTTCTAGATGACCTTTGTATGCCAAGGAGTTTGTGTGCCAAAAACCCAGCAGCATCCTTTCTGTTCTGTGTTTACATATACAATACATTGCGCAGGTTGGATCCAAATGACAAGATCATTATTGTGTGGTCTTGCTCTTGCACACATGGTTTTGATTTCCCCATGTGGCTAGTTTGCCCATATGAAATAGGTGTGTTTCGTTGGATCAAAGATCTCTGCAAATGGACCTAATTCCATGGATCTGGTGCAGATGATTTATATTTGAGTTTTTTATTATGAAAATCTGCAGTTTCTAAGTGACAGGAAAAAAAAACCTTCCCTATCCTTATATGAAAGAATGACAAAAAGCAGAAACATTACCACATTATTTTTGTGTAAACAAATATAATTGTTGACATAGCAGTTGATGCAAGGAAGAACACCGAATTCTATGTGCATTCACTTGGAAATAGGTCCCAATGTGTTCAATGGTTTTATTCATAGGTAGATGTGAATAGGATGCAGCAGAAAGTCTTGCTAAATAAACTTATTCCTACTTAATTCTTTAAAAATTAACCTCTGAATGGCTAGTCATTTCTGATAGTCAAAGTAGGTTATCAAGGGAACTGCTTCCATTTCTGTAAAGACCAAGTTTTATTTGTTATCTTGCATTCCCCCCTCAGTGCACCAGTACTACAGAGTATCCTCAAGGAGTTAGATGCCAAATGGAAAAATGAAGATGAAGCTGGACCTCTGTTTTGATATTGTCACATATGAAGTAGCAAATCAGAGAAGCGTTGGTAAAAAGAACCATAAGGTAGTGTTGACAGGAGTCATGTAAATGCATTTTATTCAGAGCTTGGAAAAGTTACTTTTCACAATTAAAATTGCCAGAATTTCCCAGCCAGCCTGCTCCTCTGAGGATCGCAGGAATTGTAGTACAAAAGTAACTTTTCCAGACTTTGATCTTATGTAGGAACACGCTTCTGCCAAAGTGAAGCACTTGTAAGTTCCATTGATTTAAGTACATGCTTAAACTTAACTATCTCATTGAAATCAATGAAGTTCAGGGTGCTTAAATAAGGCTGGATTGTCCTCTAATCTTTATAACTCCCCTCTTTTTTGAAATCCAAACTTGTACTGTGGTCTGTTGGGATCTAAACTAATGATCCATACTGCTTTCTACTTTCAGACCCTCTTTAGCAAAATCAGAGCAGACAGATTAACTCCTGAGCAGCATATGTTCTACTATCTCTCTTCAGTACGATTGTTGCCAGTTTCACTGTGTAAAGACAGTGTGGGAGGGTAGGAGAATTACATCTACTTTTAATCAGCTCTCTTGGATAATCATCCAGTGCTTGGAAATAATAACCTTCTTGGATAGCAACTTTTCTAAGCTCTGATATCAGCTGTTGCTTTGTTTGTTCAAAATCAGCCTCACAGTTACAGTGGAGTTCAGAAAACTAAATGTTAAAAATACACCCACATGTATTTGATCAATGATATGTTGCATTTAACAGGAATCATCCAAGGAATGTAGAAAAGATCAGATCTGAATTGGAACCTATTATTGCGCAGGAGCATTTCCCCCCCCAAGTTTAAGCCTTCAGTTCGTGCAGATGACACCACAGCCTGGCTGATTTCTTTGTTTCTTGGTATTGGTATATGTGGATGTCTTATTTATTGTTTTGTTTTTTAAAAAATTCTAAATGTATAATATTTTATGTTGAGTGTACATTTGATAATGCTTTGCATTTTTTTTATTTTTTTAAAGCTGTTGCTTTTGCTGAATTATAGACAGCCAGTATGATTTAAAGCATCACTGCATTGTTTTGATTCTGTATACACAGTCTGAATTTACTGACAAATCAGGGATTTCTATAAGGGGGTGGGGGGAACCCTATCTATCTAAAACCATCATCTCTTAAGTTATGTAGCCTTCTGCTATTGTGGAATTTTAAAAAGACAAAGAAAACAGGCACCATTTATCATTTTAGTTATGTCAGCATGTTCCTTCATACATTCATCAAATCACATTGAGTTCCAGAGTGTTTTATGTCAAATCACATGATATGAATGTACATCTTGTAAAAGTGAGATATGAATAAACTTATAAATATTTGTAATCCTGTGTTAAAAAGAAACTCAAATGAAATGATGCCAAAGGAAATATTTCATAACCAGGACTCCTTGCATTAAATATACAGAGGGATTGCTTATTATTTTTAATCTTTATGTTTGCAGAAGGAAATTAATCTAGTATGTAATGCAGTTTATAGAAGCTACTATGCCTCTATAAAGAAGCATTTCACTGCAGTAAAACTTTTAAATATGGTAGGATAGTGTAAAGTGTTGCCAACAAAATTGTACCAGTAGGAAGTAAGGCAGTGGATACAACAACATATGGGTCAACTATGGGCCACTTAAACTATTTACAGGATCTGTAGAAGGGCAAAACAGCAAATTAAGGGTTGAGGCTGAGGTCTCTTGAATTTCCTGCTGCATCCACTGCCAAAATCAAGCCACAGTACCAGCACTAAGTCACTTTGGTGGCTTGTAACTCTCTCACCATCAAAGCTGGGAAAATCGTCTTGACTGTATGTTCCCCAAACCCCATTTCTAAGTCCAGTGAATTTCTTGCCTCATCCACTGTAAAACTCAATCCACTTATAGTCCCCAGGTGGCTGCAAAAGTTCCTCCCCCTTGCACCCTAAAGCCCTAAGAAAGAAGCCCAATCCAAAACAATGGGCCCAGGTTGCCCCTCTTTTTGTTCTGAAACCAATCTCCCATAGTACCTGCTGATGACCTGAATGATAAAACCCAAGCCAATTTTCCAAAGTCCATAGTGTCTCAGTACAAGGTAGGCAAAAACATCCTCTATCCAACTTGATGACCAAGAGGGCAAAAAATTTCTTCTTGACCTCACACGGTTCAACATTTGCTTGTACTGAACATGAGAGAAAGGAGAAGCGAGTGGGTTGCCTGGGGTGAAATTGAAAATAGAAATAAAAGTGGCGTTAGCTCTACACCTAAGGCTGGCTATCATGTTCCCAGTATTCAGTACTCTGTCCCTGCAAAAGCATGTCAATAGTTTTTCTAGCTGCAGCAGCCTCGGGGGGCTACTCAGCACGGGAATGAATTATGTTACAACTTTTTAAATACCATGTTTTAAAAAAATGTTCTTGAGGCCTAAGTACACAGAGCTGCAGAAGGCATGTGAATACAGAGAACTGCTTGCACATGGGTAGGGTCAATAGCATGTGTCTTTCACAGTCAATCAAGAGCCTGCTTTGGTTGACTAGTTTTGTGATCAGCCCTGCCTTTATGGATCTTGCGTTCAACAGCGGTAGAATCAGGCCAGCTTTCTAGTGTCTTCAGTGGACCATTGATCTTGTAAGCAAAAAACATTTGCTTCCCCCATCCCTATTTTGTCTTCCCTTTAGGAATTTATTTGCATAATATAATATACATAGAAGCATATAAAATATATAAAATATGTTTCTATGCATTATATTTTATATATGTTCTATGAAACTTTTAAAGTTTTAAAATCTATTGCAAAAATCCGTAATATACATACATTAAAGCTGGCAGATTTTAATTAGTGAAAACGTTTGTGTGCGTGTGTGTGAGAGAGAGTATGGCTGGAATCTTGTTTTACACAGTGCAAGTTCACCAGTGGAAGCAGCTGGACATTTTTGTTCAATGTGTAATGTCTGTATTCAGTTCAGTGTTGTGGAAATTGAATAGCACATGTACTGCTGTTGTGCTTACTGATGCTCATTTGTGACTGATTTGTTTTTATGCAATATTCAACTAAAGGAGTATACCATTATTGAAACTGCAGGTAGTACTCCTTCAGTTGCACATTTGGCTTTGCATTCAATTGTACACTGCAATGTTGCCTTTTAATGCAATGGCCATGTACACTATCAACAGGTAGCTGTGCAAGATTTTATATGATACAAACTTGATGTAGGATCTTGGCCATTTTATCTTGCTTCAAGTATTCCAAAAAGTAACATGTTCCTCATTTCTCTATAAATAAGCATCGAGTTCTTCCTTGACGTGTTATAATGTGTCAATTTCATCATTCCTGCAATACTGTATATTCTAAGAAATCAATCAGGTAGTGGTGAGGATGCATTCCTTTCCCAATATACAATATTGAAATTTTGTGTGTTTGTGCCCTCAAGTTGCCTGTCGACTTACAGCAGCCCCATGAATTTCATAGGGTTTTTTTCGGTGAGGAATACTCAGAGGTGGTTTTGCCAGTTTTTTCCTCTGAAATATAGCCTACAGCACCCAGTATTCATTGGTGGTCTCCCATCTAAGTACTAGCCAGAACTGACTCTGCTTAGCTTTCCAGATCAGTCAGAATCTGGTGTCCTTAAGGTATTGAGACTGATATTGAAATTTTAGCTGCTTTCAATTAATTAACAACCAGTTTCAAATCTTTAGATGCTATAAGATCTTTCAAATAAATAGAAGGCTTCTAAGGAGACCTATCAGATTACTTCTGTAATCTGTTCTGTCTAATAAGACAGAATGAGCTCCAAACTGGATTACTAATTTGACTTGAATTCTCTGTTGGCAACCCCCTCTAACTATAGACCTATTAGTCTTTTGAATGTGGCCTCTAAGCTATATACTCGGTATCTCTCAAATAAGCTCTTAGAATGGGACAACAAACACTCGATTATTTATGAAGAGCAAGCAGGTTTCAGGAGAGGTAAGAGCACTCTAGATCAGGCTTTTATTCTGCACCATCTTATATGTAAATATTCTAAGAGTCCAAATAGATTCATCTACACAGCTTTTATAGATTTTTCCTCAGCATTTGATCTGATAAACAGGCAGCGCCTTTGGCATAAACTGGATAAAACAAGCATTGACAAAAGATTGCTATGGCTTATCCAATTATTGCATCAGGACAATTATCTACAGGTGAGAACAGGTTTAAATGGCTCGCTTACTCAACCAGTCAACATATCTTGGGGTGTAAGACAGGGGTGTATTTTGGCTCCTTTCTAATTTAATTTTTATATTAATAATTTGATCCCAGAAATGACTGACTCCTCATTCCCCCCCAAGACGTTGGCAACCATAAGATCCCGATTCTGCTATATGCTGATAATCTGGTTTTATTATCACAAAATAAAATTGGCCTTAAAAGGATGTTAGTCAAATTTGGGAAGTGGTGCCAAGAAGAAAAAATGCTTGTCAATTATTCTAAAACCAAAATCATGGGTTTTGGAAAGAAACCCCCCAAGGGTACGTGGTCTCTGGATGACCATCCGCTAGAACAAGTTCATTCATTTAAGTACCTACGGCTCCACTTTGACACAAAACTTACATGGAGGCAACACCTGGGAGCTACTAAACTTCTTGGTGCTAGATCTATTGGGTCACTGAAAAAAAAATTTTAATCAAGAGGAGGGCAATTAATAAAACCTGTAATAAAGGTTTTTATAGCTAAAATCATTCCTCAAATGCTGTACAGAGCTGAAATTTGGGGAGAAAACGCTAAAGCTGCACTGGAAATAATGCAAAATCAATTTATGAGGCAGATCTTGGGCCTCTCACCTGGGGTTCCAGCAGCTCATTTGAGGGCAGAACTTGGTATTCCATCATTAGCAGCCAGGATAGATTTGGCCTTCTTAAGATTCTGGCACAGGTTAAATGAGCTTGAGGACAGCTCTCTCAGCAAATTCTGTTGGTTAGAGGAATTAAGGGCCGGAGGCTGGGCAAACGGTGCTACAACAAATTAATGACTTACTATGTTAATGTAGAGAATTATTGAAAACTTAGTAATAGGGACCTCAAAAGTTGGATTTTCAACCATGATGCAAACCAAGATAGAGTGGAGATAATTGGGGCACGATTTTCCATTTGGTATCCTTATACTCAGGTCAACCACACAATGCCACAATACTTTGAAGACCTGACATTTGTGCAGCTCCGAAGGACATTTACAGAATTAAGATTTCAGCAGATGCCCTCCGCATATCTCGAAGAGAGATACTGATGTATCCCCATTGCAGAGAGGAAATGCGGTTTTGGTTGCAACCAGAAAGAGGATATAATTCATTACCTGTTATGCTGCCCTCTTTACTCTGAGCCTCGTCAAAGATTTGTGTTACCATTAATTCAACCTTCCTGGGCCTGCTCTCCTCAGAATATTGTGGTAGAGCTTCTTGCGGACCCACATGCAAGTGTTACCTGTTTGGTGGCCCAGTTCGCAGTTGCAGCCAGGAAAATACGTGCTTGTTTTATCAAGAGGAAAGGTGACTTCAACAAACCATTCTTAATACAGTGATTCTATAGCTCATTTACGTGCTCACTGTTTTATTATTTTATTGTAACATGTAACTATATGATATTTTGTACTGTATTTTAACCGTTTGTTGTAAAAGTTGTGATGGCCATTGGCTACATACAACAATAAAGACACCACTATAATTCTCTATTGCAGAATTCCTGCACACTGTAGAGGACTATGGTCAGGAATTCATTCTAAATGTGCATGGGATATAAGCCAGAAATGCCACATGTGTCTGCATATATCATTAAACATGTCCAGATGGCCTTACTATAGGTAGCAATGGTTTATGTTATCATGAAAAAGCAGCAAATGGGCAATAATTTACTTTATTTCTACCATCATGGGGGTGCTGTTTGGGTCAGACATTCATATGCCTTGGCATGATTTTGCTGTTGGACTGGGCTTTTGTCCTCCCTACCCTGGGACTGGAGGCTAGAACACAGCCAACACCCTCTTTCAGCTTTGCTCATTGTAGAGGGAGGCAGGAATGGGGACTAGCTGCCAGTCAGCAAAATCTGGCCACCATTACTGATTTATATGGCAAGAACACCCTGATAAGCTTCCAATAAACCTGAGGAATTCTGGGATGATTGATAATTGCTGTCCTAAAACATAATATTCATGATTTCATTGTACCTCCATCACCTTTTCAGAGCATGGGAAATAGCATCTTATTCTCATTTCATGACCAGTTTTACTAGTGTGTGGTTCTTCTTGTAAGAACCACATTAAATGCATATAAACTGAAACCATTATAGAAGGAACTTGTGCATCCCGCTAACCAGGGGCACTTGCACACCACCTCATTATAGCAGTATAGATTCTATGTTAACTGCCTTGAATGCCTCATATGTTATATTGGGGTTTGTAGTTTGATGAAGCACTAGAGCTTGCTGGATGAGAATTCTAAATGCTCCTCCCTAAACTGTATATCCCAGGATTCCATAGTCTGGAGCCAATATCAGTTAAAGTGGAATCACAGTGTTGTATAGTGTGAAAGGGTGCCCGATCTAAATCTGACAGAAGCTTGTACCTCTGCATTCTTGGCCCATTTCACATTATTGTTTGCAAACTCACTGAAACTTTGAGTGGGTTATTTGGTGATATTTCTAAGATGAGTTTGGTCAACTTACTTCTTAGACTACAACTCTAAGAGCATTCCATTAGGCCCCCAAAGTGTGCAGATTCTGCTTTTAATTAGTTAAAGAGGTGTGTATTTTAATTAACATCTACAGTATTAAAAGTAGATGATTTCCTGAAGAAGTGGAATCATGAGAACGGGTTTTTAAAGAACTCATTAATGAATCTTGATAATACCTTATGCAAATGATTTCAAACACACCTTCCAAATTAACTGGAGGACAAAGACAGTTACAGTGATGTTGTCAGGAATGCATACAGTTTTCCTTGAGGAACATCTGACTCATAAAAATCTGCGTTTAAAATCTTGGGTTAATAAATGAATGCTGATTTATAGGAATACTTTCAGTCCTATAAGACAAGTGCTTATGAAACACACTTATGTCCACCAAAATCTGCTGGACTGTCATCCTGATTCAATACTTTTTTCCTTAAGTTGGAAATGAGAGTTTCCCAGGGTGTTAGCCCTATTGGGAAATTCTATGGAAGCTAAAACTGTCAGGATTCAGCCTCCTTTTAGCAGAGTAGCAGAAGAAGCATGTCTAAATTTGTGTATGACTTTTCTGATCTCAAACTGACTGAAGAAATAAAACAAATGCAGGCAGCTTCAGATTACAAACTTAGAAAAGTTTACTAATGGCTTCTACATTTACGTATGTATTGGAGAGCCTACAGCCTATCTAGCTAATGAATAGTAGTAGCTTCGGTTTTAACTCACCATCTTCTGATGGAGATGCGAAGCATGGTCGGAGAGGAGGAAGAGGAAGCAAAAATGGAGGAGTAATGAGAGAGCTGAGAGGGGTCTCATTCTTTTATAAGACCGATGACCCAAGCAACTGTCCTGGGTCACATGATCTGATCACCTGAACACCAAACGTATTTATGATCATGCATTTAAATGACAGAAAGGCAAATGGTGGAGCTTTGGCATGCAAAAGAGAAAGGTAGCCCTTTGCTAGCTATGCCCACTTGCTCTAAGAACAAGATGGGGGGGAAGAGAGAATGCTGGAATTTTCCCAACAGTATCATTGATTTCAGGGGAAAAGACTTAATTAAAGCTCACAGTATTATATGTGTGTCTGCATCCTTAAGTACCGTCAACATTAGTGAGTTGTTGTTGTGTGCCTTCAAGTCATTTCTAACTTATGGTGACCCTAAGGTCAAGTTATCATGGGGCTTTCTTGGCAAGATTTGTTTGGGAGTGTGTGTGTTTGCTAAGCCTTCTTCTGAGACTAAGACCCTTTTCGCATGGCATTTTCCATGCGAAAGAGGGCCTGGAGCATTGCACAATTGTGAGGAGCGATCTGCATGATGCACTCACAATTGCGTGATACTCCAGGGGCCTGATCGCGCACCTTTTCATTTTTGGCTAGAAGCTGAAAATGGTGCATGATTGCGCGTTGCTCCTGGGCCCCGCGCTTACTTACCTGGTGTGCGGAGTCTCCGGAGCCATGCTGGTCGCGCTTTCTGCCCCAGAGCAGCCTGGGAAACTCCTAGGCTGCACTGCAGAAGGAAGGGGGAGCTCTTGCGTTAGCAGGCAGCTCATGTGGAGCCGAAGGACCCCAGATGCGAGAGCCTCTTGCTGGAGGCTGCTTGTGCGATCCCCGCACCCCAGCGCCAGAAGAAGATAAGGTGCGGAAATGGCCTAAGAGTGTGACTTGCCCAAGGTTACCCAGTGAGTTTCAGTGGCTGAGCAGGAATTCAAATCATGATCTTTGGGATCTCCAGTCCAACACCCAAACTACTACACAACACTGGCTTTAGTGAGAATTAAGTGCATTTACATTGTGACCACTGTATAGCACTGTGAATGGGGCTGGGGGCCAAAGTACATCTGGCACAAAAGATCTGTGATCATGTTGCTCAATGTCTTTTTCCTTTCTTTGAAATCAGAAGTCCAGGACCCCATCTGGGATCATGCCTAAGTGCAGGGTCATTCCCGTGGGCTAGTTTTCAAATACATCCCATCCCAACAGCTTTACCTGCAAAGGGGAAGAAAGAGAACTAATATAGGAATCCTTGAACAAAATTGTGCATAACTCTGAGCTTCAGTATTGCCAATGTGATGTGGTAGTTTGACTGTTGGACTAGGACTCTGGGAGACCAGGGCTAGAATCTCCACCAGCCATGAAAACCTGTAGGTCACATGTTCTCAGGCTAAGAGGAAAGCAATGGATCCCTCCTCCAAAAAATGTTGCCAAAAAAACTCAGTTACAGGGTTGCATTTGGGTCACTATAGGTTGGAAGGGACTTGAAAGCACACAAGAACAACTATGCAACAGCCTGCCCTTGTTAAAACTGAAAAGTGAAAAAAGAACATAATGTAACACCTTTTGGTATACTGGAACAGAGCAGAAAGCTCCCCTTTATTCTTGAGGAGACTCTCCATCCTGGAATGACAGCATGTCTGATGGAAAAGTTCTTCAAAACAGACATTGCTCTGTGCTTTGACTCTATATGGGCCTTTCTGCACTACACTGTTATAATGCTGTTATTTCACTTTCAAGATCCTGTGGAATTCTGAGATTTGTAGTTGAGGCCAAAGAGCTCTCTGGCTGAGAATTCTAAAGGCCTCTCCCTAAACTGCAAACTCCAGGATTCCATAGGAGGTTGAAAGTGGAGTGACAGCACTATAACAGTGTAGTGTGGAGAGGCCCTATATGTCATACTCTACCCAAGAGGTAGGAGACCTCTGGTTATCCAGATATTCAGTTCCCGAATCCTTTAACACTGGGCATGCTACTGGGGCTGATGGGAAATGAAGTCCAAAGCACTTGGAAGTCCAAATGTTCTTCTGCTTTCTCTACTCAATCTTGTACTCAGTACCTAACTGCGGTGTGTGGAAATTCTGGGTGTATTAGCATATGAGATTGTAGTTGAAAAGAAAAATTGCACAAAAATTTAATCCATAATTTTGATTAAAAAAATATTACATTTCACTGTTCATCTAATAGACCATTGCTAAAAGCAGCCATTTCAACGGTTTTAGCAGGTAAAGTAAAAAAAGAAAGAGTGTGTGAAAGAGAAAGAAATTAATGCTTTGTTGTGTAAAAAGTTACTCTTTTAAAAAAGGCTCTTTTTCTCTATTGCTCTTTGAAATAAGTAGGCTTTGTCAAATGTCACTTTCCTCCTCTCATGTTCTGAAGCTGTTGAGTTTTGATGCTTTTCATCTCTGCGACTGCAGCCATGCATGCTTTTCTCTTCTAGCTGGGAATTTATTTTCCATTCCAAAAACATTTGGTTTGACCTACTGCCATGAGCAATTTAGGCTAGTGTCTCTTGTTTTTCTTTGTACATTTTTTGAATTAAATTAAATATAAATAAACACAGTACCAGAATGGAGCCCTTATATGTTGTCAATTAAAAAAAAAAGGGGAGGGGAGGTGCATTACAGTAGAGTCTCGATTATCCGACATAAACAGGCGGGCTGATAGTCGGATAGCCGAAAATGTCGGATAATCCGGAGGCCCGTAGCGGCCGCCATGTTTGGGGGCGTGTCCAGGGGGCGTGTAAATGCCTACAGCCACGCCCCCAAGCAGCCGCGAGAGCGATGTCAGATAATCTGGAATGTCGGATGACCGAAGGACGGATAATCGAGACTCTACTATATCTCCTTTCTATGAGAGGTTTGCTCTGTGATTTGCTTGCCTTTCACAGAACAGCTATTAATAACATATTGCTACAGTGTGGGCAAGACAGCTTGTTTAGTTGCAGTTCTGTGTTCTAGAAAGCAGGTTGCTCTGGAAGACTACAAATGGAGGTTGGACTGGATGGCCTTTGTGATTTCTTCTGACTCTGTGATTCTAAAATGCAGATACAGATGCCTGGATTTAAGTGAAGAAGTATCAGGTGGATGGAAAGAAGCATGGGATACTTTCTATGTTGGCTACTTTCTCGTATGCCCCCTTCTTTTCCATCTACTTTTATCTGAGCTAGGCTGTGAGCTCAGAAATATGTTTGTCTGTGGGGAAAAGAGTTTTGGAGTTGAGAGAAATCATGGGTGAAGGAAGGTCCAATGTCCTCTCTGGTCCACCTACTTTGTCACTGAAATTGACTCCCCATTTTGTAACAATTCAGTTTGGACCTGTGTTCTGAAACAGCATCTTCAAGCATTTATTTATTTATTTATTTATTTATTCATAATATTTGTAACTCTCTTTTTTAGGCTCAAGGTCTCAGAAGTAACACACAGGAATGCCACAAGATAACAATAAGGCGTATCAATCTTGGCCTTGAAAAGCTTCGTTTTCCAACTAGAGTGCTCAGAACCCCACAACCAGTAGCCATGCTGGCTGGGGTATTCTTGGGGTTGTAGTTCAGAAAGTAACTTCTTCAAGCTCTGCACTAAGTATACAGTTATTTAAGAAAACCTATCAATCACTCAAACAATTCATATTCTCAAGAAATGGCTGCAGTGGAGAGGTACATTTCAAGGCTGTCTTAAAGGCCTGTATTAAGCGTATATTACTTACACTTAGGCCTGAACAAGCTTGTGTAGGACATTTCTTGCAAGCCCAATTGCAATGAATGTAACTGTAATACTGAAGAATACCCGAGGCATTCAATTTCTTATAGAACAGGATGGTTTACAGTTTCTTACACCATCAAAATGGTATGACTGATAAGTGTTTATTCCAACAGTCAGCATTCCTTTTCATTTTAAATAATTACAAATAAACTGGTCTACAACTATACATACCATGGATTTGCACTTGTGGATACAGACAACCAAAAGACATTCAGTTATTGAATTGAACCAATGAAGTAGAACCACAAAATAGTTACATGAGACATAGTCTAATGCAGTGGTTCTCAACCTGTGGGTCCCCAGATGTTTGTGGACTTCAGCTCCCAGAAGCCCTGAGCATTGACCATAGTGGCTGGGGCCTCTGGGAGCTGAAGTCCACAAACATCTGGGGACCCACAGGTTGAGAACCACTGGTCTAATGGAAGTTCAGTGCAGATTTGATTGATCTCAAAGATCAATCTTTCCATGCATACAACACTTCTCCCCTTGTCCATAATGTTCAAAGGCCATCGTCCTTTGGAGAAAGGGACTGCGGACCACATATGACTCTGAATCAGAATCTATGGGACACATCTCAAAGTTTCTTTGTCCAATTAAAGGAATCAAAGGTCTCTTTCTATTGGACAAAATGTCTTCTGCCACATGAAGGGAACCTTTGGACCCAACTTTATGTTTTCTTTATATGTAATAGTGTATGTGTAAACTCTATCTTTACCTGTTTCTTTTTGAGATGTTGTGTCCTATGTTCCACAGCAGCACCTAAATATTTGTCTTATCGGCATAGTTCAGATACAAAACAGTACTTCCACTTTGTGTTATTCAGTGTTTAAAATAAAAAAGTAGATATAAAAGCATCTTTTAAGTATGTGTAGTAATTGAACTTTTATATCTATATATTTATTAAACTTTATAGAACAGAGACTAGAATAAAGGAAAGTCTCTACAATCATGAAAATATAAGTATATATCTAACAAAGTATATATTGAACAAACAGTCTATCAAACAAACAGACTATCAACCATCTATTAATAATTCAATTCCCGTTCTTCACCATCTTCATAAGACTTCCCCACTGAGTGGTCCTTGCCTAATCTATTTCATTTATAAATAAAGATCTGTTTTCTTGAACATCTAAATATCAACAGGGCTAACAAAGACAGAAGTAGATTCCTAATTTACATCTAATATAACATTTTTTAATGCAACTTGGATAAAATAGAATGAAAAAAATGTTCATGCTTTTAATATAATTAAGATAAAGTTTTTTGTCATTATCTTAAACCTTAACCCATAAAAGTGGTTATTGACAAGACATTTGCTTCTAAAATGAATTATGTAGTGATTATGTAGTAAAATGTAGTAATTGAACTTTAAATATCAATGTTCTGATGTCTCTTGTATTACCCCCAGTATTGCAAATATTATATCTTCTACTTTACAGTAAGATGGCATCAATTTTTCACGTAGTCTATGTCACTCCAGAAGACTCACCTCTGTTGCTTTAGATTTAGAGTAACACAGATGATTTGTTTAAAGGAATCATTAACATGTTTCTGACATTGTTCCATTATATTTAGACTGAATATTTGGTATAATTTCCCCTGCTGTTATCTCTGCATTTATTTATTTAATGTACATCTTGCCTTAAAAAAAAAAAAGACACATCGTGGCTAATAACAGCACAATTCAAAAAACAACAAATAAATGCAAAACTACAGGACAATTGTTATCCTATACATCAAAGGCAGGTCTAAATAAAAAGGAGTTTGTCAGCCAGCAGAAGGACCACAAAGAGGTTGCCAGTCTAGCCTCCTTTAGAAGGGAATCTGGAAGCAGCCCCCAAGAAGGCCTTCCGTCATCCATATGCCTCTGGAAGATAGCGAGATCAAGGGAAGAGCCTGTCCCAAATATCCTAAGATCCAAGCAGGATCAAATAGGCTTCATAGGTCATAATAGGTTTTTCATGCCCTGTAATGTTTCATAGATGAAAACTGCGATCAAGTAACATTAGAGTGTGGTTGTTGCCACAAATCTGCCTGTTCTTGAGTTTAAGAAGCCAAGGAAAAACAACTCAGAGAGACTGAGCAGGCTAAGAAGACTATTTCATTAAATCAATTGAAAATTACAATTAAAAATATCAATTGTACAATCGGACTGACTTTTAGGGTTTGTGTTCCTTGAAGAAAATATGTCAGTACTGAACCCATTCTCCATTTGAAATTTATATTCCCCTTGTCCTTTCAAAAATGCACATAATTGGCTAAAACCTTTACACAGTCAGCCTGACACAGTTGTTTTACTAATCTTTCTTCCTCCTGTTCTAAAAGTTCTGTGGTCTTATCTAAGCTCTCCCAGCTCAAGCTCTGGTGTCTCTTTATCTCTCCCCTATATTCTGTTACAAGGCAGTTTTTTTTACTCTGCTGTTCCCTTAGTTATTCTGCTTAAAGGCATATATTCATTTACTCATCTTTTAAATTTATCTGTTAAAAAAATACTAATTTTTCAACTATCTTAAAACAATTCTATCTAAAACAATTCATTAATTTATATTATGCGTTATCATGGTCAAGATGGTAAAAGTTACTAACAAGGAAGGACACACAAAAGCTAGGAGGGACACAGCACTTTGCTTTTGCTTGAGCCTACTGGGAACAAGATTCCTCCCCTTCACTGCTGAGTTAAAGGAGTACAAACTACTTTTGCATTTTGAACTCAGTTCAACTGAGCAGCAACTGAAATAAGCTGAGGACAAAGGAATAGAAGTGAGAGGTGGAATGAGAAACTGGGACATTTTAAAAAGTGTCGAAAAAAGTGAGATGACCGAAGATTGGTTGGGATTGTCTCTGCTAGATTTGGAAACTGGAAGGTATGGCACCCTGAAGTCTTCCTCAACCAGACCAGTGAAACTCTTGTAAACAGGAGAATCATTTGTTCCTTGCCACTGGTCTGGTTGCCACATTCAGGATCAGCTTGCATTTCTGAACACTCTTCAAAGGTAGGCCCACATACAATATAGGGCAGTAGTCCAAATAGAATGTAACTGACTGATATTGGCTTTCAAAGACTGGGCATTATATTGCTTTTAAAAGATACAGATGTGCATCAACAATATTTAAACAAAATTACAATGAAACTCTTTCTGCAGAGGTTGATGGGTGTGCTTTAGCTATTTGTATACAGGGAAAGGCTTGATAAAGGAATAAAGTTTATTTCAAAAGCAAACTGTAACTATAGCAACCTACTTGGATTGTGTGTTAAATAAGAAACACAAGCAGCCACCCAGCTGGAAAAAGACAGATTCTTTCAATTATTGATTTATGCATGCTACAAATTTTGCAAATCCTTTTTCAGTGTATATCTGTATTCTGGCCAATGAATAACAGCTCCTTTCATGTGCTAAATCTCGGATGCAGATCTGATGTTTTTCAGATTAACACTAATACACAAAGAATGTGAGTATTCCCTTCAAATAATAGCACAGCAAAGTTTGTTCTAGGGATCACCTCAGAAACACCTAAAAGTGCTTTAAAGAAAGCAAAATCTGAAGCCTCTCAAGAGGAAAAGTGATGTTAACTTTTTCGTGTTTGTCTATTTATACCTTTTGTGTGTGTGTGTGTCTTGAAATCCATTCTGTCTGCTGAAAAAAAATCCCCAAAGACTTCCAAGTAAATAATTAGAAAGGCACATGGGAAATGGGTGCCTGGCTGATGATTTAAAGACTGCTGCTTCATTCATTTTTATTTTAATCACTACCACTGCCATCACAATCACACATCCAATGCCCAAGAACATACCCTTTCTCTATATAATATGAACAGAGGCCCTTGGATGCCCTTCTACAATTAAACTCTTAAACTGTCTTAAGTCATGATTTATCTCACTCTGCATGGGAAATTGCTATCTGTTTCCAAAACTCAAATCTGAAATGTGATGAGAGAGCTCCCAGTTTCGTTTAGATTAAGGAGAACCTAATATGTGTACTAATGATCTAGACACTAATGAATATAGAAGTTCTTATGCAGTAAGGTGTTGAAACAGACCAAATGGCACGAGTGGAAAGGCAGCCTTTGAACATTAATTGAAACTACAAATGATAAAGAGGTGATATCATTGCTACGCTAGACTTTTAGGAGAAAATGAACACCCGTTCACGCAATGCCTATGAGGTACTTAAACCTAAAGGGGATGGAATGGGGGCTTCAGTGAGATAAAGTGACCCAAATGGCTAATGGAGGAGCCCCAGCATGGGTGAAATTAACTCAGAGCAAATTATGCAATGTAATATGTATGCACAGACATGAACGGTTGATGTGGAAGCAAGCCAAGGATTTGGCCTCTGATTTCTTTGTAAAGCCAACTTTTTGCAACACTGGCACCCAGTTCAAGCAAAGGACTTAGCCTCTGGAAAGAAGGAGAAAGAGGAGGTGGCGGCAGTGAAAGCAGCTGAGAAGGGTGCTTCTGCTGAAACATGCAAGTGTTCTACCAAAGTTTACCCAGCATCTGAAGTTGTTAATCTGTTGTTGCAGAAGTATTGAACAATGAATATAAATACACTGAATTCATCAAATTCAGACTGACGGTAGTAGACAATTCTCAGAACTATGCACTTTCCTCCTTATATGCTCTTGGTACTATCTCTAATGTATGAAAAAATGTAGAAGGTAAAAAAAAAAGAAAAGAAAACATACAACATGTGGGCAGTTCCAAGGATGTTTTTGTTTATTACTTTCTGACTGGTTCTTTTTTCTTTGATCAGTCCTGCTTTTTCCTTTTAGCCTGTTTCCATGAATTATGGCTTGGGAAATAACAGAAACATATCTGTAACTCATCCCAGGTGGTATCTTGGATCTGAGTTCACTTTCAGACTTTGTTCCACGATGAAGTTAGGACTTTGTTGCACTAGGCCAAACTTTCTCATAGTGTTTTTATAATATCTGAACAGACAAAAGATTTGTTTTTTAAAAAATTTATTTGGACCCCTTGCTGTTTGACATGGCAAGCTGAAACACCAGACTAACAAGTCTGGTCTTCAGAATTATCTGCTAGTATATATACTTTAAAACAGGTTATCTGGCTTTATGTTTCAAACAGCCAGTTGGAATATTTTTCCACAATTATGGCCTTTCGTTCCCATACTGATATTAACATGTCTAGGCTGTAGAGGTTCAAGGAATGTCTGTGGAAAAGAGCTTGTTGTTGTAGTTGCTGTCGACTCATTTCCGATTTATGTTGACCCTAAGGCAAACTTATCATGGGGCTTTCTTGGCAACAGTTGTTCAGAGAGCGTTTGCCTTTGGCTTCCTCTGAGGCTGAGACTGTGACTTAAGCCATTTCCGCACTAGAGTTTTATAGCGCTATGATTCCACTTTCAACATCCTATGGAATCCTGGGGTTTGCAGTTTCGGGAGAGGCCACCTGGCAAACCCCAGGATTCCATAGGATGTTGAAAGTGGAATCATAGCACTATAAAACTCTAGTGTGGAAATGGCCTTGATCAAGGTCACCCAGTGGGTTTCCATGGCTGAGCAGAGATTCGAACCCTGGTCTCTGGAGTTGTAGTCCAATGCCCAAAGCGTGCTGGCTCTTGAGAAGAGCTGCCCACACAATTGGTTGCATAAGATGAAGACGGTGCCACCTTCCAAATCCAAGACTTCTTATTTTTTTAAAACACTCATTATGGGATAGTGTCCTCCTGAGACATTTTGCTAATTTAGGAGCCCACAAGAGACTGTGTAGCATATACAGATTTTTCCTTCCACAGAGGGAAGATATCTGGGACACTTTATGAAGAACATCTGGGAAACTGCTATTCCTGCCCTCCAAAATCTGTCACCAGAGGTGTTTGCGTCAGTGTGCTTAATGAAAGGACCAATCCTACTCAGGTGGAAAAGGAGGCAGTACAAGAGCAAAGAAGGGCAAACTGAAAATTAGTGAAAATTAATTAATTTAATCAAAAATCTATTCTTTCTAATCAGTGCTTATCAATCCGAAATCTAACAGCATCTTCAGTTTGTGTATATTCAAATGAAGAAACTGGTGGTATAATTTAGAGCTACATATACTTTTGTTACAAATAAAACTAGTAACCAGAAAGGTCTCTCAAGGACCAGCTTTTTGCCTGTTTAATTCTGAATACCCAAGATCAGGAACTTGAAACTCTTGCCACCAAAATCTGACAGACAGACATTTATTTATTTATTTATTTATTTATTTATTTATTTATTTAACAAACCAGCCATCCAAAAACAGATTTCAAAATGGTAAATGTTCAAAAATTGAAATCTGTTAAATGTTAAAACAAACTTTTAACAACAATGCAAGTGAGAAGAGTAAACACTATGCAGTCATTAGATAATTCAGTAATATGTCTGTCATCTATGAAGGCTCACAATTTAGAGTGAGTTCACATATGCCAATTCATTTCTCATTGCCAAAAGAACTGAGTGGTGAATCAACAATGAAGTTCCATAGCCAGAACTTTACTATCATGTCACACATGGTTAATCTCAATAGAGACAGTTCACATATTTAGCTTAAGTCCAAAAAAGTAAGCCTTACAAGCTCAGCATGTTGCTGAGCATGTACAAGGAATTTAACTATGTGAAGCTGCACATATCTGGTTACTCTTTGGGATTACCTGCATCTTTGCACAGTCTTAGCACACCAGTGGTCCATAGCATAGCATAATACTGTGCAACCAGCATCTGAAGGCTGAAGATTAAATAAGTTCTTGGCATGTGTAATGCTACATGAGTGCCCGCTTGCTTGCCCTCTGTCATGTTTAAATTAGGCTGAATGAGGAAATATCAGCCAAGTATGAGCGAATATAAAGATGTAAATCTTCACTTATATTTCATTTTTGCATGCAAGACTGAACAATTCCAATTTTATCTCAGAGGGTTTCAGTTCAGTTCAGTTTTCAATGACTATTTACACTTTGGAATTTTTTTCTATTTGAAAAAATAATTTTAGCAATTCCCCCCTATTTTTTTAAATAATGTGATTTCCATGGAAACCCCCAACTTGCTGTGCATTTTGTGTTTAAAATGCAATGTTTCTTATTTTTTAAAAAAGCCTTTCTGTGCAAAAAAAGCCCAAAACAGTCACATACTTTAGTACAAATTGATTTTCTGGGCGACAACGTTCTGGAGAATCTTATGGTTCTTACCTATTGTCTTGGTGGGTTTAATACATACATACATATATCTATATCTATCTATCTGTCTCTTTACATCCCTCTATGCATCAGCTAGGAATGGGAAGCTCTGCCCATATCTCTTACTCCCACATTTGAAGTTATTTTGAAACCTCAAGCTACTTCTATCCTGGGTATGAAGAAATTTGTAGATCTTGATTGTAAATTGGATTCTGTAGACCATAGTCCAAGAGATTAAATTTTCTAAACTTTGCCTGGGAGTAAGATTTGGAGAGAAAGCACAGCCTGGTAGTAAGGCACATATGTTGCACATGGAAGGTAGCAGTAACTGGCATCTCCATTTAAAATAGTTAATTGGTTGATGCTGGTGGGAAGGACCTCTTTTTGCATGAGATGCTGCCAGGCAGGGTAGATGTTATTGGGCTGGATCACTGATTGACCAATAGTCTTGGATTCCTATATGGCAATCAAGTACAAAGCTTGGAAAAGTTACTTGTTTCAATGGCCATTCCAGACAGCCAGTGGGTCACATCCCCCAGCATTCTGATTAGAAAATTGATTAACTCGCTCAACCCATTAATAAATATAGTAAGGACATTGCTAATAGAAAACAACTGTAACTGGACACTAGCCCAATAGACAAATCCCAAGAAGGAAAAAGAAAATCTCCACACATGTTCCATTTGCAGCACGTCTTGGAAGGTCATGTTCAGATGTCCTTAGTAACTTCCTTCGGCTGAGGTGATGAATATAATTTAAATATCATTTTTGAAATGGTAAACATTCTAGAATAAAATTCTGCTCTCAGATCTACACTGTAGCTCTCAGCACCAACAGCCTGTTCTCTCTTAATGTGGAACTCCCATTGATGTGAGAATGTGAGAAGAGAATTTTGCCTTAAGGGCTCAATTTTGCTCTAAGATTGACATATGTATATAAGAATAAAAAGTGAAATAATTGAGGCTTTTGTGGCACTATCAGTATGTACAGTTCTGCCTCTCTTTGTCATTTTCCTTTCCTCATTTTCTGGAAAAGATTGTCTAATGTTTTGTCCTTATGCATTATTCTCCACCAAAATATCAATATGTTTTATCTAAAAATTCTGGCCAAAATCCTGCATCACAGACATAGCTAAATACTGTCTCCTGACCTGACTCTCCATACCCATGTTTAACAATCAACACCACACAGAGGGATGGAGATCCATTGTGCTGGCAACTGGGGTGCAGCAGGATGATGATTCCAGCCCCCTCCCACAAACAATTGCTGGCCTTAGGAGGAGTTGCAGCAGGTTCCTGCCTCTGATTGTCACATCATAGCTCACTTGCAGCTGGAAGCTGGAAATGTCATCCAGCAGCACCCCTGTCATCAGAAGAACTGACCCTCTATCACTTGGTGTGCTGTCCCCTCTAAAGGTAGGTTTGGGAGAGACATTTGGAATCACAACAATAGTGCCATGTTTGTACACTTGAATATTGAACGGTTATGAATGGGTAAGTCTAGCATGGTATGTATAACTGCTCAATAGTAAGCAAGCCATGGCCTTATTTGTTGCCTAATAATTCATGTTGTGACCTCATCATTAGTTATATTAATAAATATTAGTAGTGATCTTTAGTCCATATGTAAGTTGCCTGATCTCAACTATTCAGTTGCAAACTCATCTGTACTGCTTCCTGCAAGATTTCAGTCCCATATATGAATGTATGTGTTGGAAAAATTCCAGCATTCTCTCTCCCTTCATCTTGTTCTTAAAGCAAGTGAGCATAGCTAGCATAGGGTTTCCTTTCTCTTTTAATTGCATGCTCATAAATACCTTTCGTGTTCAGGTGATCAGATCATGTGACCCAGGACAGTTGTTTGGGTCATCAGCCTTATAAAAGAAAGAGACCCCTTCTCAGATCCCTGTTGATCTCTCTTCACCTGCATGTTTGCTTCCTCTTCCCCAACCATGCTTTGCATCTCCATCAGAAGATGGTGAGTTAAGAACGAAGCTACTACTATTCATTAGCTAGTTAGGATGTAGGCTCTCCAATACATATGTAAATGTAGAAGCCATTAGTAAACTTTTCTAAGTTTGTAACCGGAAGCTGTCTGCATTTGTTTTGTTTCTTCAGTCAGTTTGAGATCAGAAAGGCCATACACAAATTTAGACATGCTTTTTCTGCTACTCTGCTAAAAGGAGGCTGAATCCTTACAGTTTTAGCTTCCATAGAATTTCCCAGCAGGGCTAACACCCTGGGAAACTCTAATTTCCAACAGAATGAATGAGTCAATGGACTGCAATGAGTCAAAAAACATACTCAACTCCTTTTCGGTTCATGTAGCACAGAGGTGGGCAAAGAGTGGTTTGTGGGCTCCACATCAATGGGGTGCTGAATCCATGCAGCGTTTAATATGAACTTTAAAGTAGTCATCAAGGGAATGCACCCTACTCCTAAAATTGGTTCAACCCTTTAGATAGCTCCTTTCAAGTCTGGATTAAAACCTGGAGTGGATTCACCACTCCACTGACATGGGAGCTGCTGGCCACTGCTGCTTAGCCTGTGTAAGTGGGGTGAAGGAGATAGAAGCAGAGTGTTTGTCCAGATCTGATAAGCAAGTTCAAAGCAGGACAAGTAGTGGGATCTAGGAAGCATTTTGATCTTCATTACAGAAACTGCTAGCCATGATCCAGGAAACACAGGCTGGCATTTCCAGATTATCTATCCATCTAGCTATGTGATGTGCTCACACGTTCTAGCAAAAAAGCTCCCAAAGTAGCTTATAAATTACAAATCTGAAAGTCTCTGCCCTTAGTCTTACAGTGTAAATCCGCAAGAGAAATGGGATAGGGAGAGACTAGTGTTAATATGCAGTTCAGCAAGAACAAAGTCTAGCATAATAGAGATAGGCCTTTTTGCTCCTAAGTGGTAATTATAGCACTATGTTTTCACAATCATAGCATTAAGATTCCATTATGATTTCACTTCAACTATAATGTCAAAATTCTATTAAATCCTGGTAAGGAGCTAGAACTATCTGGCTGAGAATTTCTAAACATTTCTCCCTGCAAATTCCAGGGTTCAGTCAGACATTGCCATGGCAGCTGAAGTGGAATCATCGTGCTATAACAGTGTAGTGTGAAAGGGTCCATGGAGGGAGGAGCTCTCAGCAGTGAATAGATCCAGGTGTGATGGAAGTTTGCCTGGCTGCTCTTCTTCCCACTCAAAGGCCAGTACAGTGGCAGCTGGAAACTTGAGAAAAGGATTCAGCGATTAAAAACAGCCCCCACTCTGTGGGGTGTATGGGCATCTGACTCCTTATTCTTATTCTTACTACTACTATCCTGCTTTTTCCCCAGTTCAGGACTCAAAACAGCTTAGAACAAAGTAAAAAACACATTGTTAAAAATTCACAAGTCATAGAAGTTAAAATGAGATTAAACAACCAAAAAATTAAAACAAGATTAGAACATACATCAGTAAAACACGTGCGCATGTATGGAACACCCCACACCAGCATAACAATTAGAAAGACCCAGTTGTTTAGCTGAAACGGGCCTTATGAACTCATTCAGCAAGTTCAAATGATTTGGATTTGGTCTATACTTTTCCAAGTGCCACGTTTGGCCATTGCAGGGAAGAGGAAAGGACATGTATAATACACATTTCTGTTTCCCCTTGCTGTAGCTTTTAGAAGCTTTGTAGGGAAAGGGATTTAAGTCAGGAAACTGGCAAGGGTGAAAGGTTAACCCCCTCTCCCACACCATGGCCCCTATCCAAATCTTCTCCTACTGGGTGGCTGCTTTTAATTAAATAAAAAAGAGTGGAAAGTTAATTTCAGAAGCTATAAACTCTGGTGATGTAGACAGAAACTATCAAATTATTGTAGTGCCCCTTCAAATAAAGATGGATGCAAAATCTGGCAAGGGCAGTTTTTCAGTCAAAATATTGCTTTTAAAATGCTTATACCCTTTCTTGAACAAGGGGAGCAAAATCTGGGGTGGCTACTATCCTGGTGTCATTTGGTACTGTTAGAGTTGTGTACATACTGTAAGAGTTTGCTACATATTACTAGTACCCTGCACTGATTCATGAAATATCAGATCTGGCCTGGGCTAGATAATCTGTCAGATTTAGCTAACATTTACCTGTACTCTTCCTTGATCAAGAATGGAAAAATGTAGCAATATTCTGAGCACAGAGCCCTACCATTAGGCAGAGGGAGGCAGCCACCTCATTGGCAGATGCCAATTGAGACCATAACAGTCTCCACAGGCATTCTTCTTGAATGTTATGGCCATTCTTCTCGAATGTTATGGCCATTCTTCTCTTGGAGAAGAAAAGAAGTATCTTGGTAACACAGCCAATCCTGCACCCTTAAACTGGCCCACTGATGTGGCACAAACTGTATTCCAGTGTTCTTATTGTCACAGTGGAGGTTTTATTGCCAGTCCAGTCAGGTAAATGCCTTGGCCAGGTGCAACCTAGAATGACCAGTTCTACTTATCCTACAGGAGGTCAATGCATTTTTTGAACTCCAAGACTGCACACCTGGGTGTGCCATTCTCTTTCCAAACTTCAAGGGTGGGTAGTGGTATTCACATAGTCCAGCTGGCACTATCTACACACAAGATATCAGCAAGCTTGGCTGAATTATATTATGTATATTACTTATCTCTTGTCCTTCTCCTGAGGTGGCTCACAATAATAGATTAAACAAAGTGGAACTAAAGAACAAGTGGTTTAACAACAACAACAACAAGCAATTTAATAAACCACCCTGTTAAAAATAGTGTCAATTTGAAACAGTTAACCTTAAAATATTATGATCAGAAGAAAAGCATGGCACCTCACATTAAAAAAACCCTCTTCCATGGCAACCAGTTAATATTCAAAAGCCTGTCTAAAAGGAAAGGTCTTTACCAGCAAAAGAACAGAGAGGAAGCCAGTATTACCTTCCATGGGTGAGAGTTCCACAGCCTGGGAGTAGCACCAAGGAAGTCCTCTCACATGTCCTCACAAAGTGTGTCTGTGATAGTGGTGGAATTGTTACAGAACATCAAGGATTTCAGAAGAAGAAAAATATATTTTTTGGGGGAAAAAACCTCTAATGAGGTAGTTGTGGTAAGCTCCCCAGAAGCCCCCCAAAGAGTAAATATGCTCAGCAGCCACAGAATGGTGACTTATTGTTGTGGGGAGGGACAAACTGTTCCATTTCTATTTATTATATTCCCAGACTTCCATTTTGCTTATCTTAGTACAAGCTTTTCAAAGGAAAATCAAAATTCCTCTCTATCTACATGTCAGGTATCTGTGCTGTCCTTTTACATACATTTGTTATAAAATGTCTCCAAGATAAAATGGATAGGATCAGCTATACACATCTCCTAGGGAGATTAAGGAAGTGAATAAAAATTGCAAAGATCATACCCATTCCGTCTTGAAACTCAGTGCATAAGCTTGGGCCAGTATCCCTCAGGACTGGTTAGCATTTGGATGGAAGACTATCATGGAACACTACAGATCCCCAGTTAGAGAAAGGAAAGAATGCTGCTGAAACCCTGAAGAACCATTTCTCCAATAGGAGATGACAGTACTGGACTATATGGACCAAGGGTCTATGTCTCCATAAGAACAGCTTCCTGTTTCCCTGTTTCTCACCCATCTTCTACCTAAAAGGCCTGGTGTGAGAATAAAATGAGGGAGTGAGAACCACTTTAGCTACCTTGAAATTCCGGGTTTCACACACACTCTGGGATACCTGCAGCCTTGTTGTTGTGTGCCTTCAAGTTGTTTCAGACTTATGGCGACTCTAAGGTGATCCTATCATGGGGTTTTCTGGGGCTGAGAATGTGTGAGATGCCCACGGTCACCCAGTGGGTTTCCACAACCAAGCGGGGAATTGAACCCTCGTCTCCAGGTCCTATCTCAGTCCTGGCTTAGCTGATAATTCAAACAAAACAAACTGAATGGCTCCCAGCTTGTTACTTACTTCCAGGCAGTAACTACAGGATCATAAATAAAGTCAAACAGGGCTCCTAGGCAAGAGAGTATCCAAGGTCAGTCGGAGTATTCATCAAGGTATCTGGCAGGGTAGAAGGTCAGATAAGCTCTGACAACCCCTGGAGGGGAAGGGCATGAGCTATATAGGTCTGAAGCCTAGTGCAGCTGTGGTTTAATTAATTGTTGCAAGTTACGGATTCTGAGAAAGCAACACCAGATATCTTTTTGCTGTCTGTGCTCTGCAAAGCTGGGTATGGGTAAGTGATCTTCTGTGTCTGAAGAGGCAGGACTCTCTGCTGGAGCTGGCACTGCCCCATGTTCTGTTTGTGGCACTGTATCTTTTTCCTGTACAACAGGTCCTGGCATGCCCCATGTTTCAGCTCTGGCATGCCCCCTGCTTCAGACTCTGAGTCAGAGTCCCTGTTCTGGGAGCAGGGCATGACACCAGGGTTGTAGTCCAATGTTCAAACAAATACACCATGCTGGCTCTAATTCCCCCTCCCTTTGGTAAACATGATGGACATTCTATCTCTCTCTCTCAGCTGAAAATACAAAATACCTTCTGTTAGGGTAGCCATACAGTTATGATGTGGCCTCTGCATACTGGAATAGGTTTGACACAAAAGTGGCTTTAGAAAACAAATCCCCCTCTAAACACATTTTTATTACATTTTCCAGAATAAACTTGTTCTTAGGGAATAACCCCCCACAAACCCTGAAGTGTAAGTTCCAGAGCAATAAAGCAACAAAAATGTGGCCTAAACCTCATCTCAAGGCTCAAAAAAGAATCTTTCCATACAGTATATGAACTGCTGCTCATAATGTTGCTGGTCTTCTAACCAAGCTTTTCATTAAAGCTAACTTTTCCTGGCTATGATTTTTCAATATGTTATAAACCTAGGACTCAAGAGTTGGACACATCTGGTATGTAAAGGAGATCTAAATTTTCAATTGTTCAAAGTTCCTTCAGCTCAGTGACATGATGATGTTGGAGGGATCTCTAATGACTTTATTGTTAAACTAATTAGTTGTGGCTGCTTTGTGCAATTTTTGTACTGCCTGACAGATACCCAGGCCATTTCCGCACTATACTGTTATAATGCTATTATTCCATTTTCAACATCCTATGGAATCCTGGAGTTTGCTGTTTAGAGAGGGGTATTTGGATTTCTCAGCCAGAGAGCTCCTTGATCTCAGCAAACTATGAACCCTAAAATTCCACAGGATGTTGAAAGTGGAATAATAGCACTATAACAGTGCAGAAATGGTCCTAGATTCACAACATTTATGAATGCATGTTGTCTGTCTGTCTGTCTGTCCATCTATCAATCCATCCTTCCATCTGTATAGATATTCAGAGATTTCAGGCAAAAAAATTTACATAATTTAAAACAATTTAAACAATGTAATACTATTCAAATCAGTGAACGCAATATACAAAACAAAAATCTATACCTACTCAAATGATGATCAATGGGGCCCCAAAAGCTTTGAGGAAGAGTCAAGTAGTGATAAAATGAGGTCAGTACCAATGTCAATTAGATCTCAGAGGGGAGAGCATTCACAGAGTGCACAAGCAGAGAATGCCCTCTCATACAGTGCATTCCTCTCATTGGTAGGGTAGAGGAGAGCCTTCCTGCTTTGACAGCTATATACAGGGAAATGTGCTTCTTCAAGTATCATGGTCCCAGTCCAATAGCACATTTCTTGCCTCACATGGCACATACGTGTTTAAAGAGCTGCTTTTCTGTACAATATATTGTTATGGGTTTCTTGTAAGATTTTTGTCAGGCTATTAGGGAGGTTTGTCCTGTGGCCAGTCCAGCAGAAATAGTGTTGAATGCCAATGCTGAAAGATTCAAGAGATGTGTCTCACAGGAAGTAAACCAAGAAGGCTAAGTGATGTCCAAAAGAAATTATTCCTTCTGATTTCCCATTTGTGATGGAGTCGGGGGAGTAGCTATCCTGGATATCAGAGAATCCACCCAGCAGTAGGTTGCCAGGCAACCAGAATGACCATTCCAGAGAATAACCCAGCCTTTTTAGTGTGAAGGAGGGGGTGGTTTCAGAAAAAAAATGAAAAAATAGCAGGCACACTCATTTGGTTTTGTAGTCAGACTTCCAGGAGAAAGGGCTAGAAGTCAGTCCTGCAGCCAGAGAGTCTTTTAGTCGGCCAAAGGGGGATTGAATGAAAGGGATATGTTTTTTCAGGGAAAGCCTAGAGAGAGGGGCAGAGGGGAAATCAACCCATTTTTGAATCTGGTCGGAGAGAGTGATCTAGATTTGGTAACAGAGCCTTTGCCAAAAGGGTAGCCAGAGGGCTGTGTGTGAGAGATCTGTGCCTTTATGCTGATAGAAAGTTAAAAGAAACTGTTTATATACATTCTGAAGATCCATTTGAGCTTGAATGTACATACAAAACCATTGCTTTATTCTGTTTGTTGTTTTAATAAAGATTATAGTATATTTTTATAAATGTTGACTCAATTGAATAATTTTCAGTAGTTCTAACCAAATAGAAACAAGACACCATAGATGAGTAAAACATTCTAAATAACAATGGAAAGACTTTACCCTTTTTATACAAAGGTGGTGTTTTAAAGGGAAGGCCTGAGCTGTATAAAGTGGAAAGGTGCTTTAGCAGACTGGGGGTGGGGGAAGCTGCCATACCAGTCTGTGAGGAGAAAGTAGGCCTTGTCACACCATTCATTACGTTTTTCTATGTGCCAAGAATGATAGACCACAGTTAGAGACTATGAAGAAGAAAGGCTTACAGAATGGAAGTATTTTGGACAGTGTAAAGCAGAGGAAAGGGTTAGCTTTCAGCCCAGTTCCAAGATGCAAAAAAGTAGGTTTTATTCCAAGAAATAACTGAATGTATTTCAGATGAGAAATATTTATATGGTCTTCCTCAAGGGGAAAAAAATCCAAATCAGTTCACTGGAATTTTAAAAAGGCATGTGTCTGTATGTGAATCGTCATTTGCAAGATTTGGCTATTTCTAAGAATAAAAAATTCTTTTTTGTATTCTCTCTCTCTCTCTTTCTCACACACACACACATTACATTTCATTCAATGATTCCAATTTATTCTGCTTTTGGGATTTTGGGAACCACAAGAAAACACAATGCAATGTCCAACTGGGTGCCAGGATGATGTGATGCTCCTGTGATGATGTTCCTCTGTACTGAAGGTTTCCAGTTCTCCTGCTCTGTCTCTTGGTGATACTCCTCCAATATTCTCTGTTGCTGACTGCCACCTTCCCTGCTCCCCACAGTTTTTCCACCCCTTGCGGTTTTTAAAGACTCATATACTGAGGTGATTAAGTGAGAAAGACCAGTCTAGAGAAAAGAGGAAAAGTCCTTTGTTATAGGAGCTCCATCTAAAATGAAATACTCCTCCTCCTCCTCCTGCCTTGGCCAGTTACCATTTAGATGGTTACATGTTTGGAAGGAGAAGGAAGAGCACAGAAGGGAAAGCTCTGAGAATATCCGTCTAAAAAGGAAACAACAGATTAGGAAAGAAGAAAGAAGGGAACACCTGGATAGCCCTAATTATTTGGATCTACTGCTATTGCCCTCTGTAGGCATCAATGAAAAGCATTCTCTTCTCCTCTGTGCTTTTTTCACGTCCTCACTACCTGACCTAGGGTGTATCCACATTGTACAAGTGCAGCAGTTTGACAGCATTTTAACTGCCAGAATCTTGGGGTTTGTAATTTGTTGAGGCACTTGGAATTCTCTGCTAGGAAACTCTAGCTCCTCCCTTGAATGTTATAGCTCTCTAGCACAGAATTCTGACCCGTTCAACAAACTATAAATTCTAGGATTCTACAGGATGGCATCATGGCAGCTCAAGTGGTATCAAAGCACCATAATTGTCTAGTCCAGATGTACCCCTAGTCTCCACCCACACTTTGTAGCTAATGTTAAGTCATAGGTGCCACCTTCATAAATCCACTCCCAAGAATTCCAGTAACACAAGCATTTTCCCCCTTTCCCTCCCCTCTCCCAGCAGTCCAATCTCCTTCTTGCCTAGACTGTGGCACACTCTCCTCTCTTTCTTCATTCCCACTAACTCTACCATCTGTCACAACTGCACGCTCATTCTTGAGTCACATGATGCAGTTTTTATTAAAGTCTAACAAAACAGATCAAGGAATCACATATGGAAATGGTATGCATATCTTTGAAAGAAATCTCCTTGTAAGTACAAAACTAGCTTGACAGGGAAAAACATCTCATAGTGGCAGTGTGATTATTAATACAATTGAAACTGCTTTATGGAGTTTTACAAACCATTCAGGAACTTCTCCCCCTTCCATAATCTGTAAAACATTTTCACCTTTCCTAGAGGTAAATTTTCAGTCCACAAATAAAAAGGAGGTGGGTTATAGCAAATGCTTTAAAAAGGTTTATTGATCTCTTTCTCTCTCTCTCTCTCTCAGAGGGGGGAGTGTTTGATTTTAGTTAGCACGGTGTTGCCTCTTCTATTTGCATTTTTTGTATTTATTATCTATGAAGAAGATTTTTATATCTTCCAAATGCACACATGCTCTATCAGATGCCCTGCTATAAGAAAAAAAGATCAGAAACCAAAATGTGGGATGCATGTGGCCAAGTAACTTCAGAGTGTAGTCAGGATGGCAAAATTTATAAATAAGGAAGATCAGATAAACTAGGAGAGGCTGTAGCAGTTTGCTTTTAAGGTGTGCCTAGAGGGAAGGGCAAGATTCTACCTTTCCTTTCCTCTTCCCCAGCTGAGTTAATTGAGTGCAAACTACTTTTGAACTCAGTTTACAGCAGCTGAAGTAAGCAGAAGACAAAGGGTTGTGGATGGGGTGAAGTAACTGAAAAAATGGGATTATTTTATGACTCTCCCTGTCAAATTGGGATCGATGGAGAAAATACAGCCTTACTTCCAGCTTGTATGAGTGAGCCTTTCTCCAAAGGAATCAGTAGTTTTTATATATCACAGGGCAGGCCACACCTAGTATATGCATATGGGGGGCAATTTTCCATATTTTTATACCCCTCTGTGCTTTTTTCTTTAAGGCTCAGAAAAAATGTTTTCTTTTTTTCAAACCAGGAACTAAACCAATGTGTTAAAGTATAGTTTCAAAAAGGGTGTCACCTGGATTTTGTGCCCTGCTCTGGAGTCTGTACTTCAGTCATTCACAGTAGCCATGCAGAAAATGGTTCAGAACTTCCACATTTCTCAGAAGACAAATCAGAAAGTCAAGATTGCATCAATTTGCCCAAGGAGCTGATTACAAAGGAGAGGTAGGAGGTGTGCCTTGGGTCACAAAACAACTCATTTATACCAGGTGGTCTGTTCAGGGACATAGCTTGGGGTGGAGGATGAAGGAGATGCCTTCTCAAATGAGAATTCTGTTGCCAGTGAAATTCTCCTTCACTTCCCAAATTGTGGGTGTATGCATGTATATGTTAAAGTGTCAATTTGCCTAGGGGGGCCAAGAATCCTTCAATTGGCCCTGATCTATTTACTATGATGATTTCTTCATGGATGTGCCTCAGTTCTGTAAGCAAGTTCTCTGTCTATTCTTGCAGAGTCATCAAGTACACACTGCCATAACTGGAACCTCTCAGAGTCTGGGTTTTTCTAGGTTCATAATAACTCTTAAATGGTTTTAAAGTTTTTATAAAAGTTTCTGCATGCTCCAGCTGTTATAAATTTTTATTCCAGTGCTGTATCCCCAATGCATAACATGTGTCTGATTTCATACACATCCTTTTTCCTACTGGATGTCTATCAGCTTTCCAACTGCCTTCTTTTTGCCAGCTGCACAGTTTATATCCAGCTACGTACATAACCCAAATAACCCAAACATATTCTGTCATATTGCTTATAATGCTGATTTTTTTTTCCAGGATAGAGGATCATGAGTGACTTTTTCCTCCCACACTGGTGACAAAATAGATGCAAGACACAGACAACCAATAGTTGTACCACAATCTTCTCCAATGTGATACCTTCCAGATGTGTTGGATAACCATTTTCATCATCTCTAACCAGAATACCACTAGGTTTGGGAAACATACCGTAAAGTAATGACACACCAAAGATGTCATGAGTTTTTTTAAATATAGTCTTGTCCACAAACCAATCTGTTTAGTATATTTCTGTCTTTGTTTACTATTAGTGCACTGAGTGACCATAACAATTAAAGTTTCAAGTACTCTTCTTTCCATTGTAGGACTGAAGGAAAGAGTGATGCAAAGAAATGTTTAGTCAATGAGCAAGCTAATGTACAGACTGGCTACAAGCAAAGAAAATCATACATAAAGAACAGGCAAGATTTAGAAGTGGACATAGCACTATAGGCCAGTGTTTCATATTGAAGCACATCATAAAGAAATATATTAAAGAAAATAAGAAACATGCTTATGCTGCTCTCATTGAACTTTCTGCTGCTTTTGATTTTATCAATAGAAAAAAAATTATGGAAAAAATTACAGAGTTCTGATATTATCAACCTTGAAGATGTATACAGGAACTATACAGCCACACAGAAATGAGAGTTAGAATTGGCTTAAATGGTTCTCTGACAGATGCCTGAGCAGCAAAATGGGGGAGTGAAATGGGGATGCCTTATGACACTTGCTCTTTTTAACAACTGTATGAATGAACTGGTGTCTTGTTTAGCTCAATTTGATTTTCCATCTCCAGTAATCAGGAACAGAAAGATTTTTATCCTGATGTATGCAGATGATTTAGTGCTCATCTCCTTCCCTCGTTTTGGTCTTAAAAATCTTTTGAGTGCTTATTGTCAACAGAACACCTGTCTATAAATTATTCCAAGACCAAGGTAATGATTTTGAGTAGAAATTGTCCAAGGGGTAAATGGACCCTAGGTCTACGTATCATAGAACAAAACCAGATACTTGGACATTGTTTTCAGTGAGTCTTTCTCTTGGAAATGGCATAGGAAGGCAACAAAGCTCAAAGCTGAGAAAACGATAGGAGCATTAATGAAATTTTATCACAACCAAGGTACTCAGCCTAAAATGTTTAGTAGCAAAGTGATTGCTGAGATGCTTTATGGTGCAGAAATCAGGAGGTTAAATATTAATACTTGCAAAGATAGAACAAATTTCTCTGAAAACTTTATTCTCTTCCAATTGGAACACCTGCAGTTTTTCTGTGTATTTGATCTGGTTAGCCATCAGTTGAAACAAGTGTAGATTGTGCCCAGTTAAGTGACTTCAGATGAATTGCCAGTTTATCAACTGACCATTTTCCAGCATTATGTTACATGAAAATGAGTAATAATCAATACAGTCCTTACCCACAGCCTCTGGACATGTGAATCTGAGCATCCACAACAGCATTGTGACCTATACCTAAAATGGTGGTGACATGCATGCACTGAAGCATCTGCATGCACATCACCAACATTGAATATAACAGGATCCAAGCATGTTCAAATTTCACCCTTCCTGAAATGGAGCATCCACATATATGTGAGGCAGAGTGTACTGGAAACCAGCCTTACAAAATCTCCTACACAGTTACTACTTCCCTGAGCTGAACTCTGTATTGGGTATTAACAAAAGGCAATTAAGAAACTGTCCATTTTGGTTAGACTCAGTAAGGGAACTGCAAGCAATTAGAATCTCAAAATTCTCTCCATGGTTGTCCTTTTTGAAAATGGAACATTGTAGAGTCAGATACTTGATCAAGCTTAAGCTATCTTCCTTATGAATTGCCTCCATTGAATTGCAATTTCAAGTAATGCCAACTGCAGTTTTAGACAGACACTATAAGAAGGTGTTATTTGAAGACAAACTATATATTTGTAGCCAATGTCAGGGTGAAGACATTGTGCGCTAGATGCTAACTTGTCCCCTGTATAGCAACCCCAGAGACATATTTCTATGCCTTTGCTGACAAATGGAAATGGAAGTGGGAGCTCTCTTGTAGAAGCGGTCTAATTTCTTTTATGTGATACCAATGACTATGTAACCCATAAAGGGATCCTTTTCACTTTGGCTGCAAAAAGGTTAAGAAAGAAAGATATAATTACCACAAATTACCAAGGACACTCAAAGTATTAACATGAGTTTCATGTTGGCAACTTAGAAATTTGCCTATAATTGGAATTAACCTTTATCCTAGCTCGGTAATAACTTTGGTTACTGCATGTAAAATTATGGCATGCTTTTTGCACTTTGTACTTTTGAACTTTTTATCTTGAATATTCTGTATATTTTAAAGCTCTTTGTCATGGCTTTTGGCTAGCACAGTAAATGTACTGAATTGAGTAAGCTAATGAACCTGACATAAATGAAGTCAATGATGAAGATGAAAAAAGGAACATTGAGCACTGTAATGATGCAGTAGAGTTCAAGGTTCTTTCTAAACTAGCTGGCTGTGAAAAGTGAAGATCTATGCACACACAAAAGATATGAGACTAGTTCCCCTTCTGCTGGTGTCTGTAGGAAACCCATGCTTGGAATTCACTGAGGAACTACAATTCTGCACACTATGAAGTCAAACATTCAGTTGTGGTTCAACAGACACTTGCGTAAACCCAGCTTTCCCAGTAAAATGTGAACTTGCCATTGTCAGGGATGGCATTTCATAGCCCAAATCCACCTTTAACCATTGAAATCAGTATTAATGTTGCTACTTGGCATGAACTGTCTTTCTCAAAGTTGAAAAACACAATTAGCTGTGATGGTTGGGGTTGATGGAAGTTGCAGGCAAGAAGCGATAGTTGTCTGTTTCAGGCATAAATGGCAAATCATGTTATAGAGCAAGAAGTAGTTTTGCAAAAATGCAAGGGAATTAGACTTTGAGTAAAGAAAAAGCAGGGAAATGTAATTTTTAAAGGACTTTGGCACCATGTCTCATTTAATTAGTTAATAATTTAATTCTAGAATTAAGAGTTAAAAGTTTTACTTATGTCAATCACTTTAGTTAAAAATAAATTTGAGTAAGTTGTCCCTTTATGTTACAAAATGTCCAAATTAATTAATAGGTTGATTCCTTTTAATTACGTATCTCCTATCTCTGGACAAAATAGTTAGGACTATTTGTATTCCATTATTATGGAATTACTTTGCCCATACTTGCCATCCAGGGCTGGGTAAAAATTTTAGTACCAAGAGACAGTCATCTAAATTTTTTTCTTCTGGCCATTGTGGCTATAAAGACATTGTACACAGGAAATAGAAGACAAAAGTAGACAGGGTACCCAGGATTCAGGATCTGGATGGCTTATTTGAAGGTACATCTGTTCCTAAAGAAACTTGCCTGAACCCTGAGATTGGGCAGAGGGTTTTGGCTCAAAAGTCTGCTGATGAAATCAACAGCCACAAGAGGCAGGGTATGTGTGCATTGTCCTTTTCCTGACTGGTTTTGAAGACCCAGTTAGAACCTGTCCAAACCACTGCAAAACACTGTGATCTCTCACAACAGAAAACCACAGTTTACTGGTTGGGACTTCCTAGAAAGTCATAGTCAGTCCCCAGGGGACCACTCCAGCCAGAAGGGAGGTGAGGAAGGATGAAGGAACCTGGGTAGACAATCTGGCTGACAATCTGTACAGATCACAGATCTCTTCTGTGTCTTTGCTCACTATTGGCACTGCAGACCTAAATGGGCATGCCATCTTTTATAAAGAAGCTGTGTTCCAAAAATCTTACTGTTCTAGCAAAAAGGTCCTATGCTCTTCTTCCCATGTAGAGGAACACATTCTCATTGACGCTATATAAATACATGTCCCAAGAAAGATTTTTTGTCAGAATAAAAAGAACCCAGACTCTATGTATGAATAAAAAAATTCTGTTCGTGCTGGGAGTGGCCCCTATATGTTCCTTGAAACATGCAATATCATCTGGTTGTTTGAAACAAAATAAAATGAGAACCTTAGCAACAGATAGAGCAATCAACTGGAACATTTCTTCTGTCTGTTTTCTTTTGTTTTGCATGGCTCTTTAACAAAATACTGGCCCTGTTCTTACACTGGCATAAGTCTGAGTTATACCAATGGTGGTGATTTTTACATGCTTGTGTAAGGAGGTATCCAGTGTCCTCTTACACTAGAAATTTCCTTTTTGTCCATAGTTAAAATCTGGTCTAGCATGAGGACACGGTTCTGCCTTCATAACCCAGTAGACTGGACTTTTGCTGGGAATGTCTCCATGGCAGAAGTAGCTGGTGGAGCTCTGTTGGCTTTCAGATTTCAATCTAAATATTGTTTTAATTAATTATATTCTGTTATTTCTAAAGTTTTATTCTCTCAGCTGTCCTGGAAAGGAAGTCTAAAAACACTCTAGATAAACTAAATAAAATAACATTGAAATGTTGATGCTAAAATTATCTTCATTGAATATCTAGCCTCCCTGGGCAAAGCTACGGTGAATGGATTGGCATTTTAAATTTATTTCATCTCTTTTCTAAAGACCTGATCACTGAGGTAGCTGATGTTAGCCATGGCGATTAGGCACTCTCTCTGTAGATTATTTTATATTGTTTGGAATATTCTGAGATTGGGGAAATAAATGAAAAGTTGCCTTTAGTAGTTTCTTTGGCTTCACAGTCCTGATTTGGAATACTCATCTCACTGACAAATAAATGAGGTGATACAGGGGAAAAACACTTAGTTTTTATACAATACATCTGAGAGAACTGAAATGAAACCCAGGTGTATTTAACATTCTGTCACCACCACAATGTAGTGTGAGCAGTGTCCTGATTCATAAGTGTTCTGCTCTGTAGCTCTTGTTGCAAGCAGAAGAAACAGGATACAGAAAACCGTCTCCCAAATGTAGTCAGATGGACTAAAGTTACAGTTCCAAATTGACTCCTAAATAAATGTGTTTAGGTTTATGTTGCTTGACTCTGTGAGGAAATTATTGGTGATTTTTCTCATAGGTTTTAAGAGTAGCACATTACTTTTTTATAATACAATTTTATAATGTATTATTGGAGAGAGATGGAGCCTGAATTGATAAAAGAAACCACAATAAAATGGGCCCAAAATATAGGGCATATGATAGAATTGGAAAAGTGGAAAAGGGCACGGAATCAAGACATCAAATTTACTTTGAGTCTGAACTTAAGAGATAACTTTGACAAGATGCTGCATAGGTGGTACATGATCCCACAAAAACTTGTGAAGATTTCACAAAAGGGAAGTGGACTTTCTTGGAAATGTGGGAAGACTATTGGTACCCATTTCCATATGTGGTGGTCCTGTCAAATTGCTAAGAATTATTGGGAAAAAAATTCATGACCCACTCTCCAGAATATTGTATTTAAAATTCAGAATTACTCCCGAAATGTATTTATTAATATAATTGGAAACCAGAAAGAGCTGTGAGAAAATAAGAAGATGATCTTTTACTTAACAAATTCTAGCTGCCATTATTATTATGAACAGTGTTAGAAAGAAGAGTCAGAGCTATCAATCAATGATTGGAAGGTTAAATTTGTGGACATGATAAAGATGGGGAAGATTTCCAGCTTGATAAAAGGAAACTCACTGGAACTGTTTGCGTGAGAATGGAGAAAGATACTGGAATGGGTCAAAAGTAATGTGAGCAGACAAAAAAGATGAATTAGAAAGGTTCAGAGATGTATTGATGCCAAGGGTGGGGAAGACTTTAAAAAGGAGAGAAATTTATTCATATACAGTATGTAAAGCACTTGTAGAAGGCCCTTTCCACAGCTTACCTTATTCCAGAGACATCTGGTGCAGACCCTGGCATTGTCTCTGTTGGGAGAGGAGCATGACAGGAGCACTCCCCTCTGCACTGGTTGCCTCTGCAAATGGAGGAAGCGTGATAGTGATGCCTCTTCCTTCCACAGCACAGCCAGGTAGTGTCCCAGGTTGTGCTGGGGTAGGAAGCACAGCCATTCCACTTCCAGGACCTCTGCATACCAGGTAAGTGCGGCCAGCTGGTGGGAGAGATGCATGATTGCTGGTTATTGATGAGGAAAACCCGTTAATGATTTGTGGCACGGTCATGCACCTGGGAACAGGAGAAGGACGGGACCCAGATGATGTCATGCAGAACTGTTGTCTGGGTCCTGTCCTTCTTCCATCCCCAGTGCAAGATGATGATGTCTTGTGGAAAGGGCCCATGATGTGTGGTAAGAAAAAGATATTTCATACAAAGTGGGTTCAGAGAAAGGTTTGGGAAATGGTATATAATTTGGGAAAAACACTAAATAAGGAACAAGGGGAAATAAAGGGGAAAGGAGTATTATATATGTGAAGATATAAATTGCAAAGAAACTGTAAATGATTGTAATTTTATTTGATTTTTATTACTTAGAAATTTTGATATAAAAATATAATTAAAAAAGAGAAGCACATTACTGAAGACCATAGATCTTCACACAACTCATATTAGTGTTTTTTAAAGTGCTTGTTGCTAGTTTTACATCTCTCAGTTTTATGGTATATGTTTAGATTTTCAGTTGTTTTATTGTATTGAGAGTTTATTTGTTCATCCAAGTCATCTGAAAAACAAAAAAACGAAACTTAAGTCTAATTGCTAGTTCAACCACAGAATTTTTGAGTCAACTGCCAAATGGTAAGCCAACACTAGCACAAGTCACATTGATTCAGGAGGTGCGCTCTAGTGGGGTCTAGTAATTGGATTTATTGGATTTAGGCTCAAATAAATACGTTAATCTCTTACCATTAACAGCAGCCAAAAAGATGAATAAATGTGTCCGAGAGCAAATCAAGGTTGAACTCTCACTGGAAACCAAAAGGATTAAATTGAAGCTATGGTACTTCAAACACATCATGAGATGATGTTGGAAAAGATGAAAATGCTTGGTAAGGTAGAAGGAAGTAAGGAAAGAAAAAGATCACATTACAGATAGATAGATTCAATAAAAGAAGCAACGAATCTGAGTTTTCAAGAGCTGAGCAGGACTGTTGATGACCACAAGGTCTCACGGAGGTTTCTCAGTCAGAAGGTCACCAAATGTTGAGGCTGACTTGCTGGCAAATAACAGCAACAAAATAGTTGGCAGGCTGCAAATAAGGCTGCCATCTTTGAATCCAGAAAGCCTAGCTGTACCTTTAATGGTGTTATGCAAACTG
This sequence comes from Iguana delicatissima, assembly GCA_948472985.1. Lineage (NCBI taxonomy): Eukaryota > Metazoa > Chordata > Lepidosauria > Squamata > Iguanidae > Iguana > Iguana delicatissima. The sequence continues at coordinate 347,570 of CAOKZL010001135.1, read as the reverse complement.
TTTCTTCTGCTCTTCTGGCTCCTATTGCTTTTATTCTCCCTCCCCGTTTCTTGAAGTGGGAAATGGTATGTTACCATTGTCTCACGGGAAATGGAGAGGTGAGGGCTGAGAAGGAGTGAAACAGTAAGGTAACCTGGATATCTAAGTTTAGCCTTCCCCCCTTCTTGGTACTCATCGTCTCGCCTTTGTTGGTGTGGCATCTGAGTTTTAGGAGTTGCCTGTTTATTTATATGTGTTGCTGCTAATCCAAACTGCCTGCTAAAGTAATCCCTTGTTAAAGGGAAATCAAATCAGTGATTTGAGATTACATAGCTAAAACAATAGCTCAGCCAGACACTGTGAACATCTGTTTTGCTTTTCCTGACTCACTTTGGACTTTTCCTTTGCATTCTTTCACAGCAAAAGTGCCACCAATTAGCTAGACTTTGCTTTGCTTTTCATTTTCCACTTTTGACTGAAGTCTTTTGTTTTCTCACTTCTCGATTGCCTATTACCGTGGAAACGTTCACACTCTTCATGTGTTTGTTTTCCTTTGCACTTAAGTATCCATTTTAAATGGGATAAAAATTTCACGCTTATTACTGGTTAATATGTTGTTATACTCCATTACTCAAATTTGGACCAGAGGTAATGCTGATGTGGGAAATGCCAAAATAATAAATTCTTTAAGATGAGATCTTAGACAGATACGGCAGCCCAAAGTAGGCTTTGATTTACTCATAGTCTGCAGGAAATGAAGCATTACTGGGAATGTGGTACATTGAGATCCTTAGTGAGGATAACCTTATTTCCAGCTTTACCTGCTGCTTTGATTTAAAACATTTTCACATCATCTAGTTTTTCATGAGCTTTCATGTGTTTAGGGGTTTTCTACCCCTCTTCCTTTTCTGAAGTGTTTTCATTCCTTAGGGAAAAAAACATTGTTTCTTCAGTTGGCTTGCATTTTATCTGGTCTTTTAAATGACAAAAGGCAAAGATTTTCTGGAGTCCAGAAAGGAAGGTACTCTCATGAAGACAGACCTTATGTACTGAAACCTATACACAGGCTCAACCTTGACATGTGTGTGGAAGGCAATCAGTATTGTAATATAAATGCAGGTGGAAGGCTAAAATTTTCACACTGTGGACAACTGACACTTTTTTACACTAGCAAGGCAATCCATATGTCAATGTGTGTGTTCAGCTTTGCATTGCTCCATGAAGTCACATCTAGTGACTCTGAATATAAACAGTTATGGATGAATAAATTTAAGTAACTGTTTTGCATTCACAATCACTACTTAGTCATGATTGTCACACTATTGCCACAATCATAACTCCCTTCAAACATACTTTACCAGATAGTCAATTCTGTCAGTGATCAGTGAACAGGATTCTTGCCAACGTCTTCCTCCTCCTCCTCCCTGACAACCTGCTGGACTCAATGTGGCCTTTTAATTTATTTTATCTTCATGAACTGCCCAGATAATTGCATTATTGGATGGTTGTTATAGATACAATAAGCAAAATGGAGATAGGAGTTAATCATAGTCTCTGGGTAGAACTACTTAGCAGGTGAGTTACTTGGATTCAGGTCACAAGAAAGGATCAGGCAGCGAAGACAGGCTACAGGAAGCAAGGTCTGCCTGACCATGGTCAGCACCAAGGTGATAGGGAAGTGGCAATGGATTGTAGTATTCATTCAGATCTTTCTGATCACAGTGAAAATTGTCACAGTTGTTTCTTGTTCCACCAGTCGGTGACATCTTAACAGGGTTTAAAGGGACCTCTGCTTCTGAAGCAATGCCTCAGGCAAGAATTTACAGAGGAACACAAATCCCTGGGGAAATGGTAGTTTGGTTTCCTGGAAACCAGAGTTCTCACTCAACAATGGTCTTTCTTTCCCACAGAACTGCACACCCTCCTCCCTATTGTCTAGTCCTCAAATAGGGCTACTTTCTCTCCAGACGCTTGTAGACTTCTGCCGGGACAGTGTAAGAGTTATTACTTGGGCCCAGGAAAATCTTCTGAGGGGAGGGTGGGAAAGACCGCCCTCCTCTTTGAAATATGGTTGGGAAATCTACACAACACCTTTCTCAAAACCCTTCTTTCCATTGGTGTCCTGGTTGTGCGAATCATGACAGCAATGTACCACATTGCCATGAAGATGAGAGGGGAGAAATATATTGTTGTCCTTTGGCCAGTTTGATCTAAAAATGTGCCTCACATCTTAAAGAAAACACAATCTCACATCAAATGAATGCAAGTGGGAAGGGAAGAACAGCAATGATATCATGATAGTGAAGAAATTGTGTTTATAGTAAATGATGATGACTTTATTTCATGGGTCTGAGCAATATATTAGTTCTGAATTTCCTCCATCATTGAACATGGATTGTTACAGTGCCCAGTCATGAGGTGGGACAATTTTTCTAATATGCTCCATGGGTATCTGTGAAGACATCATGAAGCAAGGATTCATTCTTAGCTCTGAGCACTCCAATCTAGTCTCTTCTTCCTCTTGTTATGATTTCTGTTATCATTCTTTACAGGTCTGTTGGACTATTCTTCCCTCACCCCACTGAGATTAATCTTAAATCTTTTCTTGTATGTGAAGACTGAAGGGAAAAAAAAGAACAAAACAACAAATATTTAAAGGGACACAACATACTTCACATTATCATTGGTACTGGACTGCTGAGTGTTGGCAGTAAAGGAAGGAGAAAGTTGTGCAGATTTCCTGCCCACACTTCAAAAGGAGACTCTTTCCCCCTTTGCCATGATTTCCTTTCCTATTAGCGTCATTTTGTTGGCTTATGATTCCAAAATGTACCAGGAGTCAACCCCAGTGCAAACCTGATATTAAAAACTAACAGGCTAATGCTAGGGAAAACACTCTCTTCGCCTAGTTTCAAAGCAAGATTTTTTTTCATAAGTGCAGCCATGCTTTTCTAATAAAAATTCATTAAACAATGGTTATGAGGGATGAAACATGGGGGCGGGGAAGGCACATAATCAAGTGAAACCCCTTTGAAGTTTCTTTTTCTCTTCTAGAGAAAAAAAAGAAGTCAAACAATTTGGCTGTTAGCATTGCATGCTTCCTTTATGAAAAGAGAGACTAGGACATTTATTCATATTTTAGGAAGGGAAAGAAGGTAGAAATCTTCCTAAAGTCTCCCAATTTTTTATTCAGCACAAAAGGGTGCTGAGTCCCTTTTATGTCCCTTAGTTTACATTGTTGAGGGTATAAATGGGACTAGTTGAAACTGCCTAATTCATTTACGTAAAGTAAAAACAAATGTAGCAGCCCTTCACTCTTTTTATTGTTAACATCCCATTGGGAGGAAGGAGAGTAAATATTTGAAAAGTTTAAAGCTCTCAACTTAAGCTTAATAATAATGCTGGGTTTCGAGTAACCAAGAAGAGTACAAGTTGTTGGAAGATCAAAGATTGGATGGAGTTTTATAACAGATCTGGGCAAAAATCTCCAGGGAAGGGTAAATCTTCAGAACTTGACTTCTCCAGTGTTTCATTGTAATCGCCTGACATCTCAGGAGCAAAAAAGTGATGAGGAGAGAATTCAAACGGTTCTCCTTGTACCCTTCTGAGAAAAGTTGGTCAGAAAACCAAGTCAACACTCAGATATGGTGGGGGCTGGCTTAAGGCATGAAAGGTACAGAAGAAACAGCAACCAGCTCCACCCTTTGTGTCTGATCTTAGAAGCTTGTATTAATTGAGTGGCAAATTATATTGCTAAACCACTGACAGTCTTCCTGCATTTATGTTAAGTGCTTGTACTTGTCAGCATTTTTAAAAAACTGTCTACCTGTTGAGAAGCACCAGCTAGACTGTCTTTACATTTCTTCCAAGCAAGATGATTCCTTTCATCTGAAAAGAAGAGAGAGGGAGAGAAACAGGGGGGGTGGGAGGGGGAAGCAGGAGTGTGTATAGTTTGGGCCAAAGGCATGATTGCATATGCTTTGAATAAAGGCGGGGGGGGGGGAGCAGAGAAAGAGAAAGAATGTAAAGAAGGGTAGTAGCAGGTAATGAATAATGCCAAACAACAACACGGAGGTGTGCATGTTTTTGGGAAAAGGAGATTCTCATGGGAAATTAGTTCAGATCAATTAATAAAATGAAGTACTAACACTGGAAGAGAAATTGGATGGCAGGTTTATCTTCTACCTGCAAAACAAGTAAGGTTTGAATTGTCTGGTTTCCACTGATAAAAACACTAGAGTCATCAGCCATCATACACGAGCTTGCATGTTACCTAATGAATATTTAAAATAACCCTATGGAGTTTCCTCCCTTTCATTTCATTTCTTTTTCTTTTTTAATGGTAATACATTGCAGCTTTTGACTAACGTGAATATCCTACAGGGGCTGCCATCCTGTTTAGCTGCACGCTAATTCTATTCTTTTCTTTTCCAGCGTGAAAATGTAACACTTCAAGAGGGGGAAAAAAATCTACTTCAGCTGTTCCCGATGTGCATTTTATAGGTTTATTTCTGCATTGAACTTCCAGATGTGCAACATACCCTGCTCAACTACTTTCTTTGCATGCCGTTCTGGCAGAAACACAAAAGGATCTAAGGATGAAAGTTGTTGCAGGGGGAGGGGGAGGAGAGAAGGAATTATTGAAAATCAATATCATAATAATGGCGCAGAGCCCTGTGCCTTCCACACAGCAGCCAATTACGAGCAATTTCCTAAAGTTGTCAACTGGTGGCAAAACAAATAGTGTTAATAGTAAAGATTTCCTAAAGGCCTATTTATCTTTCTACCACTACGTGTCACTGAAGAGAATTCCAACTACAAATGTCTAATGGAATCATCACTCAGTTGGTGACAAAATAAATAAATAAAAATTGCAGTGTTATCATTATTGCTAGCTGAATTTGAAGAACTGGTATGTGATAACAGTGCACCATGGAACACATTTGGATGCTGTTCCCTGACTGAAAATGACAATATTGTATATGAACAAATACACACTTGCTGCTCTTGAAAACAGAAGTTGGCTATGTGGGACGGTTGTTAGGTAGTAGCTTTTTTTATTGCATGAAGAAGGTTTGTAATACCTGTCACATGAGGAATAAGGGTTAAAATTGTTGAGATGTTATGATCAGGCAGCTAGGAGGACTCCTTGTGAAGAATGCAGGATGGCACCATGGCACTCTGGTACAGAAACTCGCTGGTTATAAATAGGAACCTGACTTCTCATTCCTTGGGAATCATCTGTAAATTTTGTTATATAATTTAAATAATTTTAAACCACTTTCTTCCTCAGTTGTCAACATTTGTCATTCCAGATATGCCTCCTCCCCCAGTATATAAGGAATATTGAGACATTCCCAGGTCACATTTTAATGTTGGAAAAGTACACTTATTAACAAAAGATATAACTCTCAGAATTCCCCAACTGGCATGGCCAGGAGATTTGGGAGTTCTACTTATAATCTTTTTTTCCTTTTTTTATTACACTTTTTATTATTACAAAAGGTATGATTACATTTGCCATTTTTTTGCATTTTTTAAAAAAATATTTCTTTTCCTTCACTACTAAATAAGAAAAACAGTGCATTCTAGAAATGGGAAATCCTCCAGAGCTATCTTCAGACTGATATGGATTCTTAAAATGTTTTCTGGATTTAAAAAAAAAATGGGAAAACTTGGAAAACTCTATGAGCCAATGCAAGAGCATATAACAGTGTGCATACAGAGAACCCAGGTCAGAGTTCATCTCTTGTTTCCCTCCACTGTCCTGTTATGCTGGTGGACAATGTGCTGGTCCTGCCACCTATGGGGTGAATCAGGCTACTTGGTTGGCACCATGAAGGATTGCAATGAAGGTTGGAATTATGTTTGATGAAGCAAATGGAAGAGGGTGGAACGCTGCTTCTGTTCATCCTGGGTCAGCACTGCTGATAGGGTGTGAGGACCTATTGGAGACAGGGGCCTTTTCCACATGGGGTGAGGGAATTGCCCTGTGCTGGTACTCACCAGACCTGTGTGCTCCACGCACGGGTCCAGGCTGGTCCGGAGCAGTGTGTGGCCGTGCTCTGCACTGCTCCGGGGACGAAAATGGCGGCTTCTGGTTGTTGGAGGCTCTCCACCAACTGGTGAACCTCGCCAGCCTAAACCCGCCCCCGGCAGATCTGCAGGCTCTCACTGGTGTGAGCCTGCAAATCTGCACCGGAGCGTGGCCATGGAGTGGTGCGCTCCATGCTTTTGAAAGACCTGTTTTAAGCGGTCTTTCAAAAGCACGCTGAATGACCACTTTGGGTCGTTCCAGAGTGGGCTGAGGTCCGGAACTACACAAAGTAGTCTGGACCCAGTCCGCTCCCAGGTGTAGACGTCCTCTCTGGAGGACGCTCTGCACCGTTTTAAAAACCCCGTGCGGAAAAGGCCAGAGTTTACCCAGGAGCTCTGCCCATCTTCCATCTCTTCTCCTCACAAAGTTTTTATATATCTAATTAAAATGATCCCCCACAACTTGTTATTGTTAAAATTACAATTAAAAAAACCCCTCACTACACAGTTTATTACATATTTTTGTTTGTTTGTTTTCTTTGGGGGCATTCAATCTAAACAGTAAGAAAATAGCCTTAAAATGTGAAAAAAGGTGTGAGAGAAAAAAATCTCCTCAAAATGCCCCCAAGTAGCCTTCCCCAAAGTGATGAATAATTAGGAGTGGGGAGATTCTGGTAGTTGCTGAATGTAACTTTTCCAAGTGCTCAGCTAGAATCCTGAACAGGAATGCTTCTTATTGTAATATTTTGTCCCAGGTTCCATCTGTCAATGGCTATTAGTACAGGGGAAACAGCTTTCTTCAGTTGTTGAAAGGTAACAGTGAGAAGAGAACTAGCATGGTGTAGTGATTTGAGCGTTGGACTATGACCCTAGAGACAAGGGTTTGATTCTCCACTCAGCCATGGAAACCCACTGGGTGACTTTGGGCGTGCCCCACACACACAGCCCCAGAAAATATTGTGAGAGGTTCACCTTACAGTCACTTAAGGAAATAGAAATGACTTGAAGGCACACAACAACAACGGTGAGAAAGGACTTTTAGTGTAGGCCCTGCTGATGGGCTTGATTTCCACTGTGTAGAGTACTGCTATAGTAGATAGACCTTTAGTCTGAACATGTAGATATGTGTGCATTGGATTATACCTGTAATCTTCAGTATGTATGTGAGGAAAAAGAAACAAGCAATCCAGGTACATTTATACAAAGGTACATGAAAACTACCTCTTTTCCAGACTGCAATGTCTTCCATTCCTGGTCTCTTGGTCTGCTCAACTGACTGGGCAAGTGGCTATGTATAAGCCTGTTTTGTATGTGATGTATGATTGTTGATCTACTTTGAGCTAGTCCAGGAGTGTGTAGATTCCCAGGCTTCTAGAACCAATTTTCTGCCCCCAGGATTTTCTGCCTTCCAGTTGTGATGATCAGAAAAAACGTCAAAAATTAGCTGTCCCACCATTTTGAGAAGGGTCTGGTGACACTGGGAAGGGAAAACCCTGTACATAACTGCCCTTTGCACATCCAAGGTCTAAGGCATTTTGGAGCTAAAAAGCAGTCAGACTTGATGAGTGAACACTGGAACTGAGCATCTCTCATCAGAATTGTAACATTATTGTGTAATTACTGACTCTCACATTACATGAGTCATAAACTGCTAGCATTAAACTGACTCTTCACCAATATTCCTGGCTAAGAAATTCTGGGCATTGTGGTTTTAAAAAGCAACTTTTTCAGCCTCTGCCTTTATGATAATATCAAATTATCATCAAAATGGAATCTAGTATTTTGCAGCTGGCTTCCCCCTCAATGTTTGGTTATAGAACTTGAAGTCAGACACGATAATTCCTCTATACTGCTACTAGCTTAAACAGTTGTCATGCTGTCTACCTTTGACATACAGTATAAGAGACAATGGAAGGGAAAAAATATACACCACTGTCAATCTGAATTAGAGAGGAGAGTGTTTTACGGCACAGTTTTCTAATTTACGAATTATTCACTAACAACCATGTCATTGTTTCCAGTTGAAGTTTCATGCTACCTAATAAAGCAAGTATGTAATCACAAGCTCCAGGAGTTAGTTTGCAGGCAGACACTGAGAGATTCAATCTGTACAGGGGAAACAAATACATAAGCCAACTCTTACCCACGTTCCTCTTATATGTTATTCATAGTTATAGAGATGTAGCTCAGAACAATTTTAGAAAACATCTTTTTATAAAGGGATGCTCCTTCTTAAAGACATTTTCTTTTTCCTGCAGAAGCTCCATACTATAATACAGTTTTCTTCAGCCTGGTGCCCTCTTGGAGGTTTGGATCTTAATTCCCATCCTCCTCATCCAACAGCCTGGTTTCCTCACCATAGGAGCAGTGGCCCAACATATCCGGGACCTATTCATGGTACAAAGCTACAGCACTGTAATTTGACTTTAACTGCCACAGCTGCACCCTTTGGAATCCTGGTGTTTGTAGTTTGGTGCAGCACTTGCGGATCCTCTCTGGCAGAAAATTCCCCATATTCCTGCTTACACCAACAATCCTAGAATTCCATAGGATGAAACCATAGCAGTTAAAGTGGAATTATAATACTATAATTCTGTAGTGTGAGTGGGCACCTAGGATGTACCAGAATGTGGAGGTCTGCTATAATATGTTCACAGATGCCTCTCCTCTAAGTTAACTACAGTGGTGCTGAAGAGCTCCCAGTAACAAAGTGTATGGGAAAGGAGACAGAAGACTATTGCAGTGAGGAGTTAGGTGGTGTGCTTCATCTCTAGCTATGCCTGAGAAGTTACAGGGTTAAACTTCAAACATGTTTGGCAAGCACTGTTAGTAACTGGGATGGTACAAGACTGAGAAATTAGGCAGGAATCCCTGTCTTCTCAGGTTTCAGCTGGTATATGCATCTACACCTGGGGAGATGTCCAACATGGTTAACAAGAGTTGGGAGTATGACTGTGACAGTCAGATTGGTTTGGCAGTTCCAGTCTAGTAAGGTACCCCATCAATATCACTTAACCCTAACTCTATCCTTTAAACTCCACCTTTGTTTAAAAGGCTAGTGTGTTATTGTTAGTACCAGTGACTTTCGATAACTCAGGCTGACTCAGTAGTTATAAAACAAACTGTAACATTTATTATAGTAACACTGGAAATAAAGTATCTTGTTAGGGTTCATGTATAGTACAGTGTTGATACATTAAACCATTCAAACCTTTGATAGATTCTGACAATACATTCCACCTTTAGACACCAGTTCTCTGTGTCATTTCCACAGCTGTTTAAACACAACTCAGCCACCTTCTCTGGCCAAGATCTCACTGAAGGCTCAAGACACATAGAAACTTTGCCTTACATAAAATTCCTCTCATCCATAGGCCCCTCGCATGCAAACCACTGTGCTGGGTTTCATTCTTGAGATGCTATTTCTGTTGCATAGCAACTTGCCATCAAGTTGCACTGGCATTCTAAATAGCTGACTTCCAAAGCAATTTTGTCACAATGACCGTCAAAGATGTGTGATAGACGATCTGTTATAAGGTCTAGACACACAAGTACACTTGTTAGGATAGAAGTGTAAAATCACATGTATACCAAGGGGCTTTGCATGTATAAATGTACTCCTTGGGCTATGCTCAGTGAGCTTCAACACAAGCCTTGGATTGCAATGGTACTGTGTACTTATAGGCCAGTGAGAGGATTTCTTTGCTGCTGTACAGGGGTTCCCAGACACTAAATGGAAAATGTGAGACTGGTTTTTCTGTATCCTTGCCATATGTCTTTTTCTCTGCAAGTTGGCAATTTAAACCTTTGTCACAGGTGTGGTTATTGCCCTTGATCCTAGAAGAACCTCTTGCTTTTGGCTAATCACAAAATTATCTGGGAATGCTGAGTTGTTTTAGTACTACACATTTAAGAAGGATTGGCTTTGGAAATTTGCACTTTCTCTCTCTCTCTCTCTCACACACACACACACGCACACACATACTTGCTCTCAGTGCTGACACAACCTTTGCAGAGGTGGGAACCCCCATTCCTATAATACTATATGTATCTACAAATTTTGGTGATTATTCAATTGTCAGTTAGGTTTTTATCCCACCTTTTCCCCAGTGAGTTCAAGATGGCATACTTGGTTCCCCTCTTCTCTTCCTGTATGGTAGGCCAGGTTGAGTGACGGGTCCAAGGTCAGCCAGTGATTCATGCATCAGTGGGGACTTGAACCTGAGTCTTCTGAGTCCCAGTCCTATACTTGGATTATAATGCCATGCTGAATGTCATGAATTTATTATATTTTAGTCATGCCCTTTCTCCCAGGAGCTCAGCAGAACATAAATAGTGTTATGAATCTGCGTTTTAGCTTCACAACAACCCTGTGAGGTATGTTGGGCTGAGATACTACTATGATACTATGATTGGCCCAAAGTCACACAGTGAGGTTTCATGCTGAGTAGGAATTTAAAACCCAGTCTAAACTGAACCATTGCACAATTCTAGAAGGAATTTTCCTGACAGATGCATCAACTAGGATTCTTTGGCATACAAGAACAGGGTACTCTAAAGTTGCCTGCTCTGTGAAAAATACCACATGCAGATAGATATCCCATAATTAGATTACTGCATACTATCTCTATGCTAGCCCCTCTCCTAATAACCAAATCAGATCTTACATGGCCCAGCAGGAAAATCCAAAATTCTGCAAACCTGGCTATTTACAAATAATTATAATTGCCTTTATATTTCTTCTTTTTCTGTACTTTGTTCTACACTAAAAACAATTTATTTTGCATTATGTATTTTAATCTGCATTGTTCTGTTATTGGTGGAGAGCGCAAAAGACGCAACAGTTCATGTTTATCAGCACTACCACCTATGGCACTATATTACATATGTTTTAACTCAGGCCATTTCCACACTAGACAGTTATAGTGCTATTATTCCACTTTCAACATCCTATGGAACCCTGGGGTTTGCAATTTAGGGAAGGGGCCTTGAGGGAGGCCTTGAGGTCCCTCCCTAAACTACAAACCCCGGGATTCCACAGGATGTTGAAAGTGGAATAATAGCACTATAATAGTGTAGTGAGGAAATGGCCCCAGAGTATTTTTAGTATTCTGAAGGTATTTTATGGGAAGAAAAGAAACTAGAAATATCCTGAGGGTGAAGATAGACTATGTTCAAAATGCAAGGAGCAACGATAATGTTTTTTCTTAAGCATTTTCAAATTGCATTGTGAGAACATAGAAATCTATTTCCTTGGCCCAGACCATTGGAATTACTAAGCAAGCTTTAATTTGAGAGTGGACTAGTGGGAGGTTTGTGATTGCAAAAACAAATCTTTCCAGGTAGACATACAAATTCCTCTTGCCACAGGGGAATCCTCTGTACCTAACTGTGCAAGTCCAACACAGATCTAAGTATTTAATTTAGTGACTCAAAAAATATATGTGTTGAACTCAGAGCTTAATGCTTTTCATAGAAATCCAGTAGTTTGTCATGAGGAACCTATTGGCACTTTTAGTGAAGTGTAATGAAACTGAAGAGCAACAGAGGTTTCTAGCACCTCAAAGGCTAAATCAGTATGACACCAGCCTTTGAGGATTAGACCACATTTTGTCAGATATGTGAAGTATAATTCTCACTTGGTAGGAATGGATAGAAAGTTGTAGTTGGTGGCTCCCATGTCAGTGGTGTGATGATTCTTCTCTAGGTTTTACCTTGAACTGAACCTATCTAGGGTTCTGAAACCACTCGCTCTAGCTTATTTTCTTAGAGGTGCCTAAATACCCTAAAGTCATCTGTCTGATCTGGGGCCATGTTAAGGTTTTCATAGCCCCTAGGCACTCTTATATTTGACTCCCTATGTCTCCTCAACATACCACTAGGCATGTTTTCATAGGCCCTAAAATCCTGTTTTCATGGGCCATAAAATTTTTGTAGGCACTAGGCTCTGTGCCTAAGATGCCTAAAGGATAAGGCGGCCCTGATCTGATCTTGGAAGCTAATCAGGGCAATCTCCGGTTAGTACTTGGATGGGACACTGCCAAGGAATACCAGGTGCTGTGGGCTACATTTCAGAGGGAGGAACTGGCAAAACCACCTCTGAGTGTTCTTTGCCTGACAAAGCCCTATGAAATTCATGTAGTGACCATAAGTTGACAGGCAGTTTGAAGGCACATAGACACATACTTCCTTAGACAGCTGATGTACCACTCTTTCATGTAAAATTCTGTCAGTACTTTACTTATCCTCTTACAATATGTAAAAGGATAGGTATTTTATCCTCTTTTTGGACTGGGAATCTTTCCAGCAAGGAGACCCTGGGAGTTAGACAGGAGTAAACACACACAATCATTTTCTGTGGGTAAGTTACAAATACAAGCATCCCCTGCTTTTTAGCAATTTGTTGTTTGACATTCTGCTCTTGTGACTATTGTAAATTATAGACATGTACTGTTATTTTGATGCAGGATCTACTCTTTTGTCAGTTCTTCTCCTCTTGCCCTCTTCCTGTAGGGAACATGAGGGAATTATGGATGGTCTCTTGAGACTGCATGTGCAATTCCTTCATGTTTCCTACACAAAAAGCAGGTAATCTGAAATCTGGGGAAGCAGCAGGGCAGTAAAACTTTTGTTACTATACGGCATGATGCTACAGACCAAGGCCCTTCCTGCACAACGTTGCTGTCTTCTTTCTGCCACAGGATGGCGGTAGTCAGCAGGTTGCACTTCCACATGACGTCGTCACTGTCCCGCTGCCATCCTGTTGTGGAGTGTTGCGCTTGCGCAGTTTTTGCAAAATGGAAAAAATCCGTTTCGCGTCTGTGATCGTGCGGCACTCTTGTCACTTCCAGCCATGCAGAAGCACACTGGTGAGGTTTCCTTACGTAGCACAGCAATGGAAAAAGCCTGGCTGTGCTGCGGAAAGAAAACATGGTGCCATTGTGTTCTCTTCCGCATGGACCAAGTGAGTGCAGAGGGTAGTGTTGCTGACGCACTCCCTTCTGGACCCAGGACTGCAGCAAGAGGACGCGGAAGAGCATCATCGTGCAGAAATGGCCCAAATTTTTACTCAGCAGCTACATGCTATGAGCTGGTAATTCATCAGGAGTATCAGGTTATGGAAAAATTACATTTCCTCTGAAACGTCTCCTCTTTTTTTTTTTTTTTGCCTCTGTGAGAACCAGCATAGTGTAAAAGTTTGAGCACTGGGCTATGACTCTGGAGGCCAGGCTTCAATTCCCTGCCCAGCCATGAAGCCTACCTTAGGCAATCATACATTCTCAGCCCTAGACCCCCCCCACCCAGTGTTGCCATAAGTTTGAAACAACTTGAAGGTGCATAACATCAACATATATTACAAACACCTTTCTGAAGCATCCTTAGTCAAGTCTCTGGCTTTGTCCCTGCATCTTTTGTGCTTTTTTATTTATCTGTTCTCTTGGAAAAATTAGAGAAATCTTAAGGCTTTAAATAAAATTTTTTGGACCTGTTACTCAGTTAGACAAGATGTTGTTTTACTGGTTGGCACAATTTAATATTTTGTTCAGTCTGCTTTGTTCTGCATTATGGAGTAGATGAAACAGGTGACAACTCTCACCATGTATTCAATCTATCTGACCTTATTGCCAGTAGTGTGAGTGACAGTTCCCTTTTTACAGTGGGCAAATGCTTTTGTTTGAACCTATGTTCTACCAGAAAAGTGCAGATGAGGCAGTTGATTCAACTTTTGTAACTCTACTGAGTATCTCTTTAGGGACATAACACATTTGGCTTACTAACAACCGTGGTAGATAAGACAATATGATCAGGAGATGAAGGACTAGTTGCTATTCTGCTACTATCTAGGGTATTGCCACTGTAGATCCGTGATATAGCACCTGTTTTGCATGCAGAAGGTCTCAGGTTTAACCCTTGGCATCTTCAGGAGGTCTGGCATAAAGACCTCTTCCAGAAAACTCTGGGTAGCTGTTTCCACAAGCACTATGAATGGACCAAAGGTCAAACTTGCCACATGGCATCCTCTTGTATTCCTAATTTTCCAAACTGCTCATCCCTTCTAGAGAACACAGATCCACTTAATAAGAAATTACTTACTAATGTGAATGATCTTCCAGTGCCAAATGAAATAGACATGATCCCTGAGAAGGTCAAGCTTAGTTGTTTGTGATGGCATGAGCTTGCAGTAAGCAAATACAAACCACCATCTTGTCCTGACAGTTAGGAGAATCAAAGCATTCTTCCTTCATCTCCAGAACAACAAAAGCAAGATGTAATACATCAGTTCCTAGGATTTCTGGGTACTTGCCTGGTAGTGATGTCGCTAAGACCACTGTGAACAGTTCAAAGTGTTTTAAGGACTGAAAGAAATTCTTCCTTGATTTAGCAATCTTGAAACCAAGTTAGAATTAAACGTTTGTTATACTAGTAGATAGTCCAGCTAACATATTGTTATTATCTCATTTATATTTTAATGAACTATAAGAAAATAATAGCAAAACAAGATATAATGCAATGTGGATAGTTTTCAGATTGAAATTCATACTGAAAGTGTATTTTTTCAGATAATGTCAGAAACTTGTCTCATTAAAAAGAGAAACGCTTCTGCATATCTGGCTGCTAAAGCTTTGGAGGATTTTGTACAATCTAATATGATACAAGAGGTATATTTGTAAAACAGCAGTAGTAGTAATAACATAAATTTCCTTAAATTGTTTGGAAACAACAAAGATCACTTGTATTAAGCTTGGCAGAACCAATCTGCCAGTATAACTAAACCATTCAATTATAGAAATGATCAGCCAGTTAAAACTTTTGATTTCTCTAGTTTCTCTCCTCAGCCATTTCTGTACGATAGTCCTCCTTTACAGTAATGTAAATGTCCTTTCAAGCACACAGATGCCTCTGACACTTCTAGGCTGGGATTGCTTCCAGGTGAGCCCTTTATTATGTAATTGACCCATCTCATTAACAGAATTATGGGTATCCAGACATCCTTCTTCTCCATTAGTAAGGATCCATTTTTTCCCACCAGTACTTCTTTTTTTTTTCTTGGAGGAAAAATCCAGCAAGGAAGACAAGAAAGAATATCTGCACTGTGCTTCTGACTCAGGATTACTATAAGCACTCTACATGGCAGTAAAGTAGTGCTTTTTAGACTCCCCGATGTGGCAGAGCGGCAATTTTCTCCCCATTGTTCCAGAGACTGGTATCAAATTTATACCTTATTCTTATTGTATTTGCATAGTTTCTTCAAAACTCATTATGGACTGGCAGTCAATGCCTCATGGGCTGGTACTGGTGCATGAATGTATTGGAAATAACCGGAAGACCATTGTAATATTGAAGAGGTGTAGGAATGTCCTGACCCCAGTTTGTTCTTCCATATCCTAATTGTCCATACTGTTGCTAAGAAAGATCTTAGAAAGGCCTTCTGGTATTCTTCCATGCTTTAAGTTTCTGTCTGCTGCTGCAGCTAAGAATTCTGGGTAACTAAGCACACTGTTTGTTGGCTTGGTTTCTGTCTTTTGCCTTGCCATCTGAAGGTCAAGGAATCTGTATGCTTGCTAGCTGTAGACAAAGCAAAGTTGCAGATGAGACTTGTTAAGTGGCATCTGCTTTTGGCTCAGGACCAACAGCCAAGGAGCACCAGACAGTGGGCATGGGGGAAGCAATTAGCTTGTCCCAGATGTGTGAGGACTCTCAAAGATTCTATGGAAGACAGTCAAGTCTCCCAGGCCGGGGGTATAAATACATCCTGGACTGGGCTTTCAAGGGGGGAGCTCAGCACGGGCTGACAGCTGCAGTGCCATGCATATTGGCTACCAGAGAGGGTCTCTTTCACCAATTTCTGCATGGGCTCCTGCCAGTGGCTGAATGAAGGAACTTGCTTGGGTGAGACCATCTATCTTTATGTTATCTAGGTGTGATGGGTTTAAGTGGGTTCCATCAGTACTGTATGCTAATGCTGCTTACATTGTTGTATTGTTTAAACTGCTTGTTGTTGAATAAATCTGAGACTTTTTCACTTATAAGTGGTATCTTTTGCTACCTCCAAATCTTCTAAAAAGAACTCTCTTGCCTTTGGTGAGCTGGCCAACTGCCTTTGGCAAGACCATGAATCATCATTTTAAGTAGCGGTGATCTACTGGAACACTAATAATTGTGAGGGTGAGGGAATGGCCTTGTTGGAATTCCCAAAGAGAAAGCATTCTCATCTGCAGAGTCCCATATGGCACACTGCCTCTTCTTCCTGGCTCTTGCTCCCTGTGAAACAAGTCTAACTGATCTCAATCTCCACAAGAGGACAGCATTAGCATACAGAGGAATGTATCCAAAGCTTTCCCAGCCATTGAAATGTATGGTGAAGTGCACTTCTACAGGTGCCCACACTTTAATTTAATTTAAAGAAAACCTGTATCTCACCCTTCCACTGCTTACAGAACACTCAGGGTGTTTAACAATAATTGAAACTTAGTGGGCGGGGCCATACGTCAGAAATGACTTAAAGGTACACAACAACAACAGTACTTAGTAAAATTCTGTAATACCAACAGTATAACAAAAAAAGAAAATTAAAAGATACCTCAGATAAAATATGACACAACTTATAAACCTTTTACTCTGAAAACATGAAACAAAAGCAGATTCCTGCCTAAATAAGAAAATCTTCATCACGTTGCATCATGATGCTGATGTCACCCAACTCTTATCTCTCCTTCTCATCTGATTCCAAGGAAGCTGTCTGAGTCCTGAACCAATGTCTCCTGTCAGTAATGGACTGGATGAGGGCAAAGAAACTGAAGCTTAATCCAGACAAGATAGAGGTGCTCTTGATCAGTTGAAAGGCAGATCAGGGAATAGGGACTTTGCCTGTGCTGGATGGGGTTACACTCTCCCTGAAATCTCAGGCTCACAGTGTTGGTGTTCTCCTGGATTCAGCTTGGAGTGTGGATGCCCAGGTCTCAGCAGTGGCTAGGAGTGCATTTGCAGAGCTAAAACTTGTGCACCAGCTGCGCCCATTCCTTGAGATGCCAGATCTGGCCTCAGTGACACATACATTGTAACGTCTTGGTTGGGCTACTGTAATGAGCTCTATGTGGGGTTGCCTTTGGAAACTGTTCAGAAACTTCAGTGGGTACAAAACACGGCAGCCAGAATGCTGACTGGGGCCAGTTACAGGGAGCACACAACTCCCTTAAAACAGCTCCACTGTTTTTTGCAAGCATAATTCAAAGTGCTGATTATGACCTGTAAAGCCCTATACAGCTTAGGTCCAGGGTATCTGAAAGACCATATCTCCCTGTACAAACCAGCTAGAGCCCTAAGATCTACTGGGAAAGACTTTCTCTCGGTCCTGCCACCATCCCAGCCTCGCCTGGTGAGGACACTGGAGAGAGCCTTCCCAGTGGCTGCTCCCACCCTGTGGAACGCTCTTCCACAGGAAGTTTAGGCGGGCCCCTCCCTGCTTTCCTTTTGCCAGTAGGTGAAAACATTTTTAAACAGGCTTTTATGTAAGCTAGGGACCTTTATTTATTAACTTGTTTTAACTGAATATTGTTTTAATTTTTTCTGATTTTGTATGTTTTTAATTGTTTTTAACTGTTTTAATAGTTTAATTTATTGTTGGAAGCCACCTTGGGTTCCATTCTGAGAGAAAGGTGGCATACAAATATAATAAATAAATAATAAACAAACAAACAAACAATTAAACAAAATAAAATGCCACACAGGACCCCAATTCTCTAGAGTAAAGGATTCCACAACTTAGGTGCAGCCATCAAGAAGCCCCTTGTTTTTGTCCCATTTAGTTACTTTTCCACACTAGCTGGGATGCAGAGAAGCAGCTCTCTATCAGATTTTGGTGCCTAGGCAGTATCACAGGAGGCAAAGTCTGTGTCATCCCAGACTCTAATTCATTTTAGGATTTTGAATTTTTTAAAAGTAAGTTTTATTAAAGGGTTTCAAGATACATATGAACAAATTATAACAAATTACAAGTACACAAGAAAAAAGAAATAAACAATAAACAGAGGGAAAACACTAGTACTAAAAATTACTGAAAATAATAAAGGTACTAAGAGAAAAGAAATATACATTGGTTTCCAGCTTTTCTAATGCAGATTATAGATGAGTCTATAAAATAACTCCTCTAATTATAAATACCATTTAAGTGCTTCAACTGCTACATTTCTTAAAACTAATTGTCAAAACCTACAGTTTTGTACTCTTTATCTTGCAAAATGCCTATATTTAAAAAAAATCACCACTGATTTTTCTGTTATCAATGTCAATATCATAAATTTAGCCATTTCAGCGAAGTACAACAGCTCATTAGCCAGTCTACTTTTGTCCAAATAATGGCAGTATCTTCCTATACTTCTTCTCCAGCTGATCTTCTACTAATCCCAATGGATATAATTCCAGCTTCAACTGAACATTAACTTTCAGAATTTTATATACCATAGAATGTATTTGATTCCAGATGGTTTTTTTTTTGTCTTTTCAGAAATTCGCCACATGTGATAAAAAGATCCCATTTGTTGCTCTTATTTCTAACATGTATTAGACTAATTATGGCCAATTTTTCTGGTGTCAAATACCAACAATACCTCATTTTATAAAAGATTCTTTTGAGGGTTTAAAGGTCATATTATCTATCTTGCTTGGCAATAGAGGTACAGTCTTATGTCAAGTAATATTGCTTTACTAAAGCACTGTGATATAAGCATTGTGATGCAGCTTTGTGATATAACTGAGCACAACTAATTTTGTACATAGGCATCTAGTGTTGCCATACCTCCTGGATAACTAGCTTTTACTTGGTTCCTAGGCATGTCACCCAGTACCCATTTGAACCATCACTTGGCTTGGATTCCAAGCTTTAATTCTGTAAAAAAGTACATGTCTGTAGGCATTTTAGAAGCCCAGATATTGGCAAAATATGGAGGTGCTCTTCTGTCAAATAATTCTGCAAGAAACAAGTCTGCCTGGGATTTTCAGGTGTGAGAGAAGTGAGAATGAGTGGTTTGAGTGTAAGAAGCAAGCAATGGGCACACTGTTAGAGCATGAAGTGAGGTGAGGGAGGGAATAGGAAAGACAGGAGAACAGTGTGAGAGGTGATTTGCAAGAGGTAAAATGAGGCGTGTACTGGGAAGGCACAGAATGAGACTAGTGAGTAGAAGGGAAGGGCAAGTGGGTGGTATGAGTGATAGAGAGCAAGAAGCAGGGGAGGGACATTCTCCATGGAACTGACGTGAGAGAAGGGAAGGCAGAGTGAATGGTGTGAGCAGTAGGGTACAAGAAGCAACTGAGGGTGCAATTTAGAGGGTGCATGAGGGGTGGTGAGGGAGGTAGCTGGATAGTGAGAGAGTGGTGGAGTGCAAGAGTCGAGGGAGGGGCACAAGGCAAGGGTGTGAACGGAGGTGATGGAGGGAGCAGGAGAAATGGGAGTGAGTGGTATAAGCGGTGGAGCATAAGGAGCTAGGGAAGTGTGCACTGTGAAGATGTGAGGTGAGATGAAAGAACAGGAGGGCCATTTCCACACTAGCCTGTTATAGTGCTATGATTCCACTTTCAACATCTTATGGAATCCTGAGGTTTGCAGTTCAACTGCAAACCCCAGGATTGCATAGGATGTTGAAAGTGGAATCATAGCACTATAACAGGCTAGTGTGAAAATGGCCGAGGAAAGGAAAGGAGAAGTGCAGTGGTAGGGTGTAAGGAGGAAGAGAGGTAGGCATGAAAAGGAGCAAGATGTGAGGGAAGGAGTGAAGAGGTAAAGGATGCAGCAGCAGAGTGGAAAGAACATGGGAGGGGGTTATGGCAGAGGCATGAGTAAGGAGGGGGAAAAGCGGAGAGAGGCAAGTTAGGGCCACAGTGGCAGATTGAAAGCAGGAGCAGCAGAGGTTCCCCGGGGAGGAGAAGAACAATGCCATTCATTGCTCCCTGCTCTGCTCCCTGACACAGCCACCCTGTGATGCTACTCTGAGGAAAAAGGAGCTGGGAAGAAGGAAGAAGAGAGGTTAGAGACAAGCTTATTAGGATAAATGGTTGATGTGAATTTTCAGAATTTTGGGAAATGGGTCCAACCAATTGTAAAGAAAAGATGAAGTCTTTTGAAGGACTAACTACAGATTTATTTGTTGTGGGAGTATGCTATGGACATTTGAACTGTTTCCTCACACATGCATTGTACTAAATTACATGTGAGTAAGAGAGGAATACCTCTGCAGTGTAAACTCTTTCAGGGAAAGAAAACAGCAGGTATAAAAGTGAATATATAGAAAGAATTTATATTGAGAAATATACGGATGGTGTTTGTTGGGGGAAAATACATCTGCCACATTGGATGGGCACTTATTTTAAGATCTTTCTTCTTGCATTAAGGCATATCTTTCAAGGTTTTCAGGAGGGTAGCTGAGTTAGTCTTTGGCAGCAAAACCAACAGGTGTTGCTATTAACCCTTTCTATCTGGCAGTATTTACCCTTAAAGACTAATATTTGCAGGTATTTATATACATGTGGGAGGGGGGCAGGATATAGTTAGTGAAGTGAAAGGAAATGGAAATGTTAGAAATACAAACATTTATGATCACCATAACTGGCATTAACAAACAACAGCAGGCTGGGAGAACAGACATGCTAGCTTAGATGAGTTGCTTAGCATGTATATTTTGATGAGAGATTAGATAGGTGAAGGACAGTTAAAGTAGACAGTTTTCTAGTCATAATAAAATATTTATTCTCTGTCTCTGAGGGAAATCAGATCATGCTTTCCCCCTTCTATTACTAACATTTGTCCTTACTTCCCTCTGCGTCCTGTAAATCAGATGGCAGTCACTCTCAGCATCCTGTACAATGCTTTCACGGACTGGTATCTTTTTTCCATCAATGAAAAATGGATGACCAAAAAAAAAAAAAGGTGATGTGATGGGAACAGCACTGGAAGTGTCTGTGCATGACAAAATGTTAATATTATTCTTCTTCTATCTACATGTTTGCACTTTACCTAGTTTCCCCTCTCCCTACTAATCCCCACAGCAATCCTGTAAGTTGGTTGAGTGGTAGTTAAGGCCTAGAGTCACATGGTTAATCCATAAACAGACAGAGATTTTAAGCCAGGTCTCTTTATTCCATGTCAATTACTCTAAACATTATATTGATTCTCCCAGATCAGCTGTAAGTGGGATGAAATGGGATGAAATTTGAAACATAGTGGGAGAAAAAAAATGCAACAATTAATGTGCCTAATTGGTACTGTTAGAATGCAATTTAGAGTAATTTACATAATTAGAACAATTTGCATAATAGGAAGATTAGATGGCCTGGATTTGAGGGAGGGGGATATGGCAACCCTAAGAGTATCTTGAATGGTGACTCCCATCTGCATCACAAGAAAGGTACCATGCCTAATTTGGTTGATGCAATGTTAAGAACACAGGAAACGGCTTCTTAGTAAGTGAGATCCTTGGTCCATCCACCCCAGAATTGTCAGTTCTGACTAGTATCAGTGAACCTCCAGGGTTTTAGAAACCTTTACAGTCTCATTGCTGTCTCCCATTCATTAACTAGGCTCAACTCTGCATAGCCTTCAAAATCAGATGAGATCAGAATGTGTTCAGAGTGGTATGGTATCAATAAAACCAGTTTCATGGGAGGGCTTTGGGACATTGGAAAGTGCCTTATCCCAATTCATATTCTTCTTCTCTTTTACAGTACCGTCAGCACTGATAGCAGCTCTGTAAGATTTTAGGTTTCTGGACATACCTGGAGAGCCATGGTATTCCCGGACGGTCTTGCATCCAAGAACACTTTAAAAATCAGGTGAGAGCCGGTGTGTTCAGGGTAGTTTGGTAGGCTAATGTTGGTGGAGATCATACAGTCGGATGGTGCAATCCTGATGGGGATTATATCAGCTAGAACAGGGGGCCCTATTCTGCAGGCCTGATTGTTGGATATGGGCATTTCACTGGATTCTTGTTCGACTTCAGTGCCTATCTTACCATCAAGCAGAGTGAAACCCTTGATTCAGGTTTTGGGTTGTGTGTGTATATCATGGAACGGGGGCAAATCATTAGTCATTTACTTTGGCATTATTGGATTTTTTTTTTTGTCAGGGTGAGGAGAGACGCTTAATGGGTTTTATACTTCAGGTGCCAAAATAACCTGGCTGTGAGGCCAACTACAATATATCTTGACTTGGATGTACATTTGCTGTTCTTTATTAAGCAGCAAAATGTTTTGGGACAGTACTGTAGATTGAAACTCACAACATTTTTAAAGAGAATGAGTAGAGCAAGATGGTAAGCTTGCCTTCCTTGTATGTAGAGGTATTCTAGAATAAAGATCCTTGTACTATGTCAATAAAGACTTTGAAGGAAAATGTACTATTTGAAAACTGCTCCTGTTGGTCCATCTTTCTAGAGGTTGGATGTTTTCTTCATCAGGTATCCACCATTACGGATGTGATGGAATACTCTTTCTAGTGTATAGACCTTTAACTTGCCATGTAATGAGCTAGCCTAATGAAATGAGTTTCATTCAGACATTGTCTGTCTCGTATTGCTTCAGCAGAAGATGATAAATCAAAAGATTCTTTTCACAAATGCCTCACACCAAGCCCTGGCAGATTGCTTTTGAAGTTTAATTTTGTCATCATTCAGATGCTATAATATATCTATAGCCATTCCCATGGAAATAATCCTACAGGCTCATTATGAAAGCTATACTGTTGTCCCCAAATGTTGCTTTTCTTGTCGAAGTGGACCTGAGATTTGGTGCAATTTGCATATATAACCTTCATGGGATGGCCCAGACCTTGCTTTGTAAACTTCTTCCTGTGGTCTCCATTCTAATGACTGTGCCCAGGTATGGAAAATATTTCACTGACTTTATCATTTACTTTAAAATTACATAATTCACTTGTGGTCATGATTTTTTGTTTATACTAATGTTTAAATGTAGACAGAAAAGTGACCAAAATCTCCAATTTTGTCAGGGAATTTAAAAATATCTATGCAATGCTGTAAATCTTGTCAAAGCCCAAACTCTGCAAATATATCCACAAGAACTTTGTAAAACATCTGTTATGTACAGACATCATATAGCAATCAAATTCCTTACAATTACAACTGAAATCAATATCGCACTATTACAATATTGTCTGTATGCTGTTCCTGTCAGATGTGATCACATAGGTAATTTCTGATACTTCTCTATATATTTCTGGTAATTCTATATGTATTTTCAGTTTTTCCTCTGCATCTGTAATTAATGATTATCATAACAGGAATAATTTATCTGTAATCCATCTTTATTTGTTGTTGTTAACAATTTAACAAAACTAAATAAAAAGAATCCAAATCATTAAAAAAGAAGGGGAAAATTCTATTATTCAAAACTATATCAAAACACTATCAACACAAAAGCCAAAATTACCTGAGGGCTCGTTTAAACAGTGACTTCAAGGTTAAGTCATTTTTATTAGGGCCCACAAGAGACTTCATAAGTCCAGCTATAGTGTTATAAAAATATTGCTTTTTATGCCATCATTTCTCACTTTGTTCAGGGTTCACTAACTCATTGTTTATTATCGATATTGATTTGACCTCAGCCACCCACGGAGTCAACTCAGACTTCAATTTTGAAAATTCAAACCGTAATATGTAGAAAGGCTGAATGGCCAAATACATATGTACCCCCTTTAGGAAGGAGTACATTGTAATGTTTAGATTAATCTTCCTACTATGGTCCCTTTCAGATGTATTTGACTTCTGTTCTCTTCTTCCCCAACTAACATAACCATGCTGATAGGGGATGATGAGAATTGTTATGCAGATCTGCAAGGGTCAGATTTTTTTAAAAATTTCATTTGCCAACCCCTTCACCAGTTGTGTAGGGATGGGGGGCTGATGGGGGTGGTTAACCCCCGGCGGTAATTTTCTGGGGGCATCCCAGCTTGTAGCCATGTGCCCACATACCGTGGCCACATCCCTGTGCCCCGAGACTGTGTGGCCCTGCCCCCTCCCACCCCTCTCTGCACTCCAAGCTCCACCACTACCTTTCACCAAAGAGAAGTTTAATTTCACTGTATGTTATTTACTCTTGCCAATCAAAAACCTGCTGGCTTCTCTCTGGTTGTGTGATTTTTAACTGTTCATAAATCAACAGCGTAGAGAGGAGGAGGAGGAGAAGACACGCCCGCAAATACACAAACTTGTATGCAAGCACACAGACATGCACCCCCTCCCTCTGGACCAATTAGAAGACTGTCCTTCAAAAAGATAATCACCAGTGCAAACATAGAATCAGATCAAACCAGCCATCAACCTGCAAAGTTGCTCATCAGAGTATGAAAAATGCAATTTGCACTGCTGCCCCTCTGCAGAGCCTGAAGTGGAAGAAAGCAGGTTAAGGACTGTAGCCACAGTAGACACAAGAAATGGGTCCTACCCTTTTTCTTCCATCCTACTTCAGTATTGTAACAGTGATGAGGCCCTTTAGATGTATATGCAAGTAATCCAATAATAGAAAATACAACAGAAGTGTGAACTCACTCTGTACTCCACAGTTAAGCAGAGTTTTAGTCTGTTTCTAAAAGGTTCATATTTGATCCTGTCCACTGCAAAATTGCAACAGGCAATTCTTTAAGTATGCAACTGTTCCTGCCTTCGCAGAAATCTTAGGGCATTTCCTCATGACGTCGCTATATCACTACAGCAGCAGGTTGTTTCTGGTCCAGGAGTTGTGCTACCGCACGACGTCCTTGTTATCCAGCTGAAATAACATGACATTTCCCCTGAAGTTTTCTGGCATTACCAAGGTCTTTTAATTACCACTCCCCAGGTAAGTTTAAATTAACCCAGAGTTTCCCAAAATTAAATGTACCTCACCATGACCGTCTGTAGTATCCTGGAGCTAGCTAAAATGGCTGCCATCATGAAACACAGCAATTGTTTTCAGGACAGCAGATTCAACAGAGATCAAGTAAGGGAAAGAGGAATGCTAGCAATAAAATAAAAGCTTCGCTAATGTAATATTGCTAAAGCACTTTAACACTTTATTTATTTATTTTATTACATTTACATCCCACATTTCTACCAAATGAGTTCAGGTGGCTTACAATAATCTGAAAATATACCACTAAAACTAATTTACAAAAGTTAAAAAGAAAGTAAACCATCCAATTATTAAAATATGCTTAAAACAATTAAGTAAAACACATTTCAAACTGAACATCAAAAAAGATTTTAAAAGGTTTAAAAGGTTTAAAAAGGCTAAAAAATACAGCACATTGCTTTACATGACCTCTCCATAATGGAAATTCAAGATTCAAAATCAAGTTGCTTTGATTGTGGCCCTTTCCGCACCTTACTTTATCCCATTGCCCTGTGTTAGTGATCCTGGCAGCACCTTTGGCAGGAAGGGAGCATGACGGGAACACTCCCTTCTGCACTGGACTGGCTCTCTGTGGAAGGGAGCCTGAAGGCTTCCTCCTTCCTTCCGCAGCGCAGCTGGGCTCTTTCTAATGCTGTGCTGGGGAAGGAAGCACCTCCATTGCACTTCTGGCCCTTCCACAGGTCAGATATGTGCAGGAGTGTCATGCGATCAGAGTCAATGACAGAGAAAATCCATCAATGATTTACCCTGCAATCAAGCTGGCTGGTGATGCGAGAAGGACGGGACCAAGACAACGTCTTGCGGTAGTATCGTCGCAGTCCCACTCCTCTCACATCCTCATGCTGGATAATAAATAAAACTACTTAGGCACTCATGGCAGAAAATCTCATGAGTACCTCCTCTTATTCCTGGAGAAAAAATGTAATAAAACCAATTGAATAATTAGCACTTGCTACCCTTTCATAATACTCAAAAGCAGCTGCTTTAGGCAACCGCTCCAGTCTTCCCAATGGCACAGCTGGCCCAGGCTATGATTGAGGGCAGCTCCAGGATGGTCAATGAAGATCTTTTTCAACTCTGACAACTGGGAACCTTTAACTCTGGGTGGGGAATTTGTGATATCCTAGATGCTGATGTAATATCACTCCAAACCATCCTTCACCATTGGCTCAGTGGTGTGGGCATTGGAGTTCAACAACATCTGGAAGACAACATGTTTCCCAGCACTACCTTCACTGGTAGGATGCTAAGTGAGGATGGGCAACTTTGGTGGATCCAGGAACAGTGGCGTAGCAAGAGCTTTTGCCACCCAAGGGGTGTCCCTGAGTTTGCTGCCCCTCCCAATACAATTGAGGTGGCTTTAAAAATGAAAGGATGGCACGTGTTAGTGGAAATGGCACTAAGCAGGTGGAAAAAGAAGCCAGCCCATTAATACTAATCAGGAGGTGGGGAAAAAGTGAACTGGCAGCTGGACACTTGGTCCTTTGCCCTGGAATGGTGGCCACAGTGGTAATGGGAGCCCTCTCAGCTCGCCTCAGCAGCAACAGTAAGCGGGAAAATGGTGGGTGGGTCCTTCCTCTGCCTCCTCCGTGTGCCCCTCCAGGTGCCCTGACTTGTTTCACCCCAGGAGTCATGTGTCTTTTGTGGAACTGGCTGGCTGGCACATACCAAAAGGCAAAAGCAGGTGCGGGGGGATACTGGGAGACTATGGAGGTGGGTTCTGTTTGTTTTGGGGAGTTGGAACCCCCCAAAAAAGTGCCACCCAGGGCGGACCGCTCCCCTCCTGCTATACCACTGTTCAGGAACCTTTGTTCTCTTGCATTCTGTCCTGGGGCCTTGCAAGAGAAGCAGCACAGACAGTGCCAAAATACCAAAAGTATACAAAACTAAACTTAACCCCCTCCCCGACAGTGACTGGAGGTCCATTCCTGAAAAATATGAGGATTTTTAATATTAAACAGCACAGATGAACACTGTCCACATTTACATGTGAAAATACAGGTAGAACTCAGCTGCTGCAAGAAAGATGATCATTATTTACCATTATGAGGAAAAGAACAGTCTGAAAGCTGTTTATGTGATGCAGGCAGAGAAGTTACTGTGCAGTTGCTCAGTATAATTTTGGCTCTTTCCTAGAAGAAGGCGTGCTGGTTGGGTTGCAAGTTAGGTGTGTGTCCAAGCATTTACTCATCTGCTTTGCCCCATGCTGAGCTCCCCACAATATTCTCAACATGCTAATTTAACCAGGGGCATTGGCCTTCAGCAATATTAATTTCCATATTTGAGGGAGAAATCCTGAAGTGTGCCTGCTATTATGGGTAGAAAAGATGACCATCTGGAAGTGGTGGTGATGCAAATTTCTTTTATTTTCCCTTTTTTTTCATGTCTGGACTCATGGTCAGAGTCTCTCTTAAACAATGACCAAAAAATTCCAGGAAAATAAACAATGGGTGGGAAAGAGAAAGGGAAATTGGTGGTGGGGAGAGGTTGCAAAATATGCTTAGGGCTGGACAAGAGAGAATTCTCTAGGATTATTTTGACTTGTGTCAACTCATTTTATTTAGGAGCCGTTTCCTCCAAAGCAATGAATATTTGAAAGCACCATATTTATTAACTGTTAATTTTACCCCTAGGCCCTTTGAGCTGCAAGTTCAAAACACAAACTCTGGAAATGCACACAGGCTCCATCTGTTCATCTTTGTCTAGCGTACTTTGAAAATGTCACCCAGTGATTTTTTGATTAATCGTATGATTTCAGTTTAATTGCATGGTGGTTTTTTTTTCCATAAAAAAGACCTAGAAACAACAGCAAACCTTTGGATATTCATAAAATAATGGTGCATCCATATACATTTGTATTGCAATAATATGTTTATAGTATCTTATGGGTTGAATGCTTTATGGATTTTCATGGGAGACTATTTCTTAGCCCAGTCTGGCTGCCTAGGGTATGCATACATGCATGCATATACACTTTATAAAAAAAGAATATATACAATTTCCTTCTGAAGTGCTCCTGCAAAATTGACTGTTTTTGAATTCAATTCCTTGTCCTAAGCAGGACAGAGGATTGAATGAATGGGATTTTCCATTCAGATTCATTTTCAGTCCCAGGCCATTTCCACACTACACTGTTATTGTGGCATTATTCCATTTCCAACATCCTATGGAATCCTGGGATTTGCAGTTGAGGGAGGGGCACTTAGAATTCTCACCCAGAAAGCTCTTTCGCCTCAGTAAACTACAAACTCCAGAATTCCACAGTATGTTGAAAGTGGAATAATAACACTATAATAGCAGTATAGTGCTGAAATGGCCCCAGTCTTGAGTAGAAGGTTGTATATAAATAAAGTTACTACTACGAGTAGTACTGTGGCTGTTGCTACTGTTAATTTACTATGCAGAACTTGATTTACTGGAGCTTCTATAGTTGGGCCTAGCAATTGGTCCAACTATAGTAGCCACATTGAATTACCACTGAATCTAATCCCCTGACAACACAGAAAGGCTTGTTTCTAGCACTTAAGAGATGCACTGAATTCATCACAGGGCATTTCACATCAACCGAATCATTTCTGGTAATCTCTCATGTCTGGTTATTACAAGAGAAGATAAAGGTAAAGAAGTCCAAGACAAAAGACAAAGTATAAGCCTGGCTACTGTTCCATACAAACAAACAAGCAAGCAAGCAAGCAAGCAGGCAAGCAAGCAAACAAACAAACAAACACCTTTTAGTAATATTTTTAAAAAATGTAAACAAGCATAATGTCATTGAAAGCATTATTTGTAAGTAGTAGTTGAAACCACTGTTTGTAAGAACAGTAGGCCCTCCTTATTCACTGATTCCAGGAGTCCTTGCAAATACTAAAAGTTGTGTATTCTCAAGTCCTGTGAAAAAATGGCATGGGGCAGCAGAGAAGGTGCCCCAGTAGCCACTATCATGTCCCTGCTGAAGTCTCAGAGTGGGCAGCAACTCTTGGCCAGAGCTCCTCACCACCTTGGGTTGGCAGCGGAGGTCATTCTGATTCTGGTCACTTGTTTGCTAATGAACGATCTGAATCACACCAATGCCCTCAACAATCCCAAGGCAGCCAACAGGTCCAGGTCAAAGCTCTTTGCTATCTTGCAACTGTTGGTCCTGATCCTGGTTGCCTGCATCCTAAGACTGTTGAGGGCAGCTGTGCCATCTCTGCTGCTGTGTCTCTGCCCAAACACCTGGTAACCATTGAGTTGAGAGAGCTGTATGTAATCTGACCGTTACTCCTTTTTTTCCACAGTCTACTATGCTGTCAAGTTTCATCAATATGTGCAAAGAAAAAACAAAACCCTGTATCTGTTTCAGATTTTCCATGACAGAACTGACAAAGAGAAGTCACAGTCCCAATCCCCAAACCACTAACTAGAATTGTGGTGAGATCAGGTTGAAGCAAGTCTAGATCACTGTAGAGCAGAACAGGACAAATCCAACCCACCAAATCAGGTCTTGCATCAGATCAAGAGATCTGTGCATAGCTCTATTAGCTAAGCAGGGATTCCAGGCTGAGAAGCGGGATATCTCTGGTGCTTAAGAAAAAGTGCTAGAGAAGGCTAATTACCCTTGTAGAGGCACTGGTGAGTGCTGGCAACAGAATGCAGAACAGAGGGACCCAACAAGCCAATTTTTCAGTGGTATCCCAGGGAAATGTGAAACTGCCTCTACAACAGTTTGCTGGACTTACTAAAATGATTCTGGTTTTCTTTGAAATTCCACAGGGAAGAAGTTGCTTAAGCTAGCACTTTGAATTCTGAACTCCTGAATTCACTATGTTTCTTAAAATAAAATCGGATTAGAGCCTCAACTCTAATCCTAACTCTGAAATTAATGGAGAGGATTGAGGGAGAGGGAGAGGGAGAGAAGGGAAGGGAAGAGAGAGGTTTTGTGTATATATCAAAATGTACATGGGGCTCCATATAGTACCTCAGGTATTTCTTTGCATTTTCAGCTTATTAACTTGACTTCAGGTTAAAAGACTGATATGGGGAAAATCCATAGTTCTAATTTACATTTTTTCCTTTAAAAATAATTTTGAGATTATGCATTTTCATTGTTGAGTTCAGGGGACTGTTTTTTGACCCATTTGTAGTTCATGTACCAAACAGTGGCCTACTCTTTCCTCTTTCTTGTTTCTCCAATTAACTAGCTGTCCGCTATACATTTTAGTGCCATGTGAATAATGAAGACCAGGGAACGAAGGCCGAGAACACATGCTGTTCTCATTAACGGATGGCATCAACATAATCTGCACATCCCGTAATCATGATGCAAGCTGCTGTTAATAGGAAGTAAAAATATCTTGGGTGGCAGATATTAATTATGGGTAAAGCTGAACTTCTGTCAGAGATATTGTAGGAGTATTCAGTGAGGTGACATTTGAGTTCTAAGATATTAAAGGACATGCAGAGTTTGAAATGCAGCAGGTTTCCCTGATGATGGCGCATTGACATCTTGAAACTCTGTTAAGAAAATAGTCAAATGATAACTTGAAGCCAGGGAATATTTTATTTTTTATGTATATCCTACTTCTTTTTCTCCTAAAAGCCCAAAGCAGCATTTAAACCTCGGAACAACCAAGTGGGGTAGATCAGACTGAGCAAATGGTATAAAGCCATCTAACAGGCTTGAGATTAAGTCAGTATGATGATGGTGAAGATGATAATAGGATGATATTTGTCATTGCAAGTTATGGATTTGTAACTTAGAGTTCCAGATCCTTAACTGGTCTGCACCCAGTAAGGGTATACAGTCTTACTGTTAACCTATGCAAATGCTATCCCAGCCCACCTTTAGAACCAGTTGCCAGATCTGGCAAAAGAGGTCCATTTGCCTTCCAACTGAGGTGGAAGGAGGAGGATGTTTTTATCTCCCTCCCATCAGCAAGTAAGCCCACACAATCAGAAGCAAGATCCTTGTTGCAAGCACTTGTGGCAATAGGGTGGGGGATGCTGGAAACTTCGTCCTCCCTGCACAATGATTGAAAGCTGAATGTGCCTCCCTCTTAAGGTGGGCTGGGAGAGGGGTGGGCTAGGAGATGTTCCTTAGTTACACAGACATAACTAAGTGGATCTAGGATACCAGCAGTGCTGGTAGTGGTGGTCGTGGTGATTAGACTTAGAGCCTTTCCACACTACACTGCTATACTGCTATTATTCCACTTTAATATCCTATGAAATCGTGGGGTTTGCTGTTTAGGGAGAGCCATTTAGAATTCTCAGCCAGAGAGCTCTTGGCCTCAGTAAACTACAAACCCCAGAATTCCACAGGATGTTGAAAGTGGAATAAAAGCACTATAACAATGTAGTGTGGAAAATGGCCTGTTTTCTGCCCTTATCCTTGAACTGGGATTAAAAACTGATCTAGACAGAGAATAATTAAATAATTAAATAATAATTAAACTACTACTTTACTTTGTAAGTACTTTTCAGCACAGCCAGGATGGCACTATTCTAGACTCCCCAGGAAGGGAGTTCCAGAGCCTAGGGGCAGCCATTGAGAAGGCCTGTCTTGTTCCCACCAATGCAATGGGACTAAAAGAAGGGTTTCTCCTGAGGATTTCAGGATCTGGGCATGCTCATATTGGGAGAAACACTCTGTTAGACAGCCTGGACCTAAGTTGTGTAGGGGTTTACAGGTGATAAGTAGCACTTTGCATTGTGGAAATTTGAACTGTAAAGTAGCTTAAATTCTAGTAATTGCAGTTCTAATTGTTGTGTGCCTTCAAGTTGCTTCGACTTATGGCGACCCTACAACCCTATCACAGGGTTATCTAGGGGTGAGTGTGGGTGATTTGCCCATAGTCACTCAGTGGTCTTCAGGGTTGGAGACTAATGCTCAAGCCACTACACCACTTTGGCTCTATAATTCTAATAGCAGTATCCATTTACAATGAAGAGGAAGGTGAGGGAAAACAATGCCAGGGTTTGAATCTAGTAACACTGAACTATTGCATCAGACCAAGCTATTTTAAAATATGGCATCATTAGTGTCAACTAAAGTAGACATATTGCATGAACAGAACTTGTCAAGTTTACATATATATAAGCACCATTGTTTCAGTGGGTTTACTCCAGTTGGGATTAACAATTAGGATTCAGTCTGATGAGTTTAAGATGAAAGATCATCTTGCCAAAGAATCAGACAATGAAGCAATTATCAGTTTGTTTAATTCTTACTGTCTGTTAGGTGAAACACATTTTTGAAAAAGAAAGAAAAAGATGGAAATCAAGCATGTTTTGCATGATTAATTTAAAGGATTCTTTCTTTCTTTCTTTCTTTCTTTCTTTCTTTCTTTTTTCTTTTCTTTCTTTCTTTCTTTCTTTCTTTCTTTGCATTTCTGTCTTGAACACACATACAAAGATTATTAGCACTGCACTTGATACAGCTGTTTGTGCTCTCTCTCACTTGTCCATGGATAATAATTTAAACTGGATATTAAATATTTTGTTTGTTGCCCTCCTCTTTTTTCAGAGAAAAGAAACGTCAGTTCAGATCTCTTCTGAAATTAGTGATCTCTTCCAGAGCTTCACTTTACTAATGAAAGTCTGAAAATAGCTGGTGTTCCCAGGAACATGTGTTTCACATTGAACAACAAAGATACAATTTTTTTGCACTCATAAATAATGTTTTTTTTAAATGAATACAACTAAAGACTGTCTAAATTAGTCTTAGTTTTTTTAAAAAAATGATGCTGTGGCAGGATCATAAATATATTGATGAGAAGGGGTGAAAGTGAGAGTTGCTGTCAGTGTTTATGAACTTTTTTTTTAAGAGCAGGTAAAAATGTGCTTTGAGGATTATTCTCCATTAATGGTGAAGTAAATGCCATTTTATAGACTAATCTACTGACCTTTAGTAACTGTACAGCAGAAGGAAATTGTTTTCATAGAAACACTGACATGAATGCCACAGTAATTTAACAAATTCATTTTTGGCATCATGTGGGTATTCAAACTTCACTTTATACACTGCTTCATGTAGGTCAATTTTCTTGCATATACAAGACACTTTAGTAAAATATAGAGGGAAAAGTACCCCATGTATAATGTATGGATAACAGACGTCATTTTTGTTGCATGCTATGAAATAGACATGTATGCATTTGGTACACATTATGGCATGCACATATTTTCCCTCCACAGCAGAGATATCCATTAAGGAAACTATCTGGAATGAAAATCCAGGTAGTGAAACCCTCTTGCAGGATGATTCTCTGAAAAGGTAGGACAGCATCATTCATGTATTAGCATCTGGTCCAGCATAAATAGGCACTCCTGAAAGCAATACTGATCAAGTGTTGGATACAACTGCCCCTTTGGCTATTTCTAGGCAACCTTTGTGTACCAAGTTATCTATACAGCATGTATGGTCACTCCATTTTGAATTTCTGTCTAAAGTCACTAGAGCACGGGACCAGTCATGTCTGCTGTGTGTTTCTATGAATTTCTGACCAATCACGAAATTAGTTCCATTGGGCTCCTCTTACTTTAAAAAAATTGTAGATATACCCCTTTGCCTTTATTTCTTCCACTTTCTCCTGAAAACACCCTGAACCTATCCATTCTGCTGCCTAGAATGGCTCACCCTGGGCCATTTAAAGTTGATGGGAACCCTATTGCATTTAGCCTCTCATGCTGTTTTACTCTTCCGCTGTTGTGTGCCTTCAAGCTGTTTCTGACTAATAGTTACCCTAAGGAGAATCTATCACAGTGTTTTCTGGGGTTGACATTATGTGACACACCCAAGGTAACCTAATGGGTTTCTGTGGTTGAACGGGGAATCAAACCCTGGTCTCCAAGGCTGCAGCCCAACTCTCAAACCACTGCACCATGCTAGCTCTTCAAATCATACCTTCCTGTCTCATGTACTACAACCTCTATTTATAGGAATAAACAGTTCCAGGTTAGGGGGTGAATATACTGATCAAGAATCCTTCTTGTTTCCGTAAAAGAAAGATGAAAAGGTGATGTAAGATTTCTTGTTTTTGCATTATGCTACTGTAAAAGATTCCTACATCTGCCTTAATTTGTTACTTGTGTATAAATGCCAGTTCAAATGCATATCTGAATGAGATCACATGTTAACATATTCATTTAACGCAGTGCTTCTTAACCTATCTGATGTGAGGGACCACTGGGGTTTTTTTTCTCCTCCAATGTGACAGGGGCTGATACTATATTTGTGTCCATTGACTACTATTGATTCTTCTTCTTCTTTTTTTTTTTGGAGGTTCTGAAGGGACCAGGACTGGACCACCACTTTGAACAGCACCAATTTAAAGAATGAGAGATTTCTTTCTGAAAAGGATTTTTAAAACAAATTATTGGTTTTCTTGTTAACCCTCCAAAATGTAGTTACACTGTACCCCAACTCCTATCCCCAGTGTATTGCATCCAGCTCACTGAACAGTCAGTTCAGAGTAACTTTTTGAAGATCATTTCCATCCTTATTATTTTGAAGACATCCTGAAGCTGGCAAAAATAAAAAAAAATCATTTAACTCAAGTGACTATGAGTGTAATGCTTCAAGGTGATAAGGGGAAACTTAATGAAGTTACTTCTTTAATGAAGGCATCAATTATAAGTGGATAAAAGCTTCTGAACACAGAGAAAGAAAAGTTGTTCTGGCATAGGTCATATGTTTTTGAAACTGATATTCAAAGATCAAAAGGCACATAGACAGACACTTGAACTTTGCAACAGGATTATGGAAAGAGCTGATAGTTATGAGGAA
Source organism: Iguana delicatissima (assembly GCA_948472985.1). Taxonomy (NCBI): domain Eukaryota; kingdom Metazoa; phylum Chordata; class Lepidosauria; order Squamata; family Iguanidae; genus Iguana; species Iguana delicatissima. The sequence continues at coordinate 312,892 of CAOKZL010001135.1, read as the reverse complement.
GTCACAGATTTTCCATTAACTTAACTGAGAACCACTGGGAAGCATGGCATTCTCTCTATGGGTCAGCCCAGGACATTGGACATAAAATGAGAGTGCTTCTGACCAGCCATGCCCCTCTTTGGAATCTCTTTTCTTTGAGATCAGCCTATCAGAAAAGATGTTTTAAAATGATGTCAGTGGGAGACCATTAATGATCTCCAAGATATGCAGGTGAATTCCTGTTGAGCATAGGGAGGCAAGCATTTGCTAAACAGACATGCAATGTCAGAAAGTTGTAAAAGGACATTTCTTATAAAAGACTGCAGATAGGTAAGCAGACAGACAGATAATAGAAATAAAATGAACAGGTAGAGTGGTGTGGAAATTATGAGTTCAGTAGGGCATCCCATTTTATGTTCCTGTATAGCAGTGGTTCTCAACCTGTGGGTCCCCAGATGTTTTTGGACTTCAGCTCCCAGAAGCCCTGAGCATTGACCATAGTGGCTGGGGCTTCTGGGAGCTGAAGTCTACAAACATCTGGGGATCCACAGGTTGAGAACCACTGCTGTATAGGAAGTGGTTGTCTGTGATATGACCTAGTTTAATGAAGAAGGAGAAACAAATTGGTTCTGTGCTGAGATGAAGGAAAGATTATCTAAAAGAATGCACATTTGTGAGGGAAAAAACAAACATGTAGGTGAAGCTTCTCTCTCTCTCTTTTTCTGGTTTTGCTGCTGCTGTGCAGGCCTCATGTTGCTTATTATAACTAAACTTGTATCAGGGCCTAATGTTTCTGGTTCATGTTGAGGCTGGTATGTGTCAGATGGTTCAGCTGCTTTTGAAAAGCTTGTAAGGAATTCAGACTACTGCTGTTAGAACAGCTGTTAGGCTTGATCTCCATAGTGAAAGCTAGCTACAACACAATGGCCATAATTCTGTGCAAAATCCACAAATGACTTCGACAAGTATATTTGTAGACTCATAGGATGGGAAGGGAATGAAGATTGTGCAGTTTTACTCTTCTCCATGAGGCAGGACCTTTGTTCTTATCAGCCTGACAGCTGCTGGAAAACTGGGAAGACCTGCAAATACCATAGCAGACAGGATCAAGATTTTGGGTGACGTTATTCATTGGGACTGAAATGAAAACAATAACAAGAATTTCACAAACACAAAGGTATGCTACAGTTGATTTTTAAAACTCCCACAATCTGTATAAAATACAAAATCAAAGTGACACAGATAGTTGTGCCACTTGAGTAAAGATTTTGGATCCTGGCTGGAGAAAAGAAAGGATCTTATTAGAAGAAGCACCAGCAGTTGGAAGTCACTGCAGAAAAATAGTTCTTAAAATTGTTAGATTTTCTGGACAGTTATGTATTTCTTGGGTCAGAGTCACCACATAATAACTGTTAATTCAAAAAAATCTGGTTAGAACTAATAATTAATAAAAGATTTGGAACTCATCACATTTGGGGGAAAAGAGGAATTACGTCTGTCTCTTTAGTTTGAAAGAATACTAAGCAGAATGCTTTCCGAATGTACAAAAGAATTTTTTAAAGAGAATGGAGAACAACAGAGGAAGAGAAGAAACAATATATTTATCCTGCTGCAAAAACAGATGTGCAGGCCAATCCTATGCATGTTTACTCAGAAGTAAAGTCTGCTGTATTGAGTCTGATTGGCTGGATGTTGAGATGCACTTCCCAATTATAGCTGAACAATCTGGGGTAACCATCTGGACTGGCAACATTTCTATCTAAAGCATTCCTCAATTAGAAACAGAGCTGTGGAACTCTATCCGATGAGACAAATTATCTGTTCTGAAGAGAGCTTGGACCTAAATGAATAAAGACAAGCAGATCTCCCCCAAACAAATATATTCTGGCTGATTTTTAAAAATGTATCTTTCAACACAACATTAATGAAATGTTTCTCCATTCTTCCAACTTTCTTTTTCTATAAAGAGCTAAACATTTCATGATGGTCTTCAAAAGGATACTGTCTTCTGCAGTATTGTCTTATCATATGAAGTAAGGAGGAAGAGTAATAATGCAAGAAAAGGAAAAGAAAAAACATTGATTTCTTAGCACCTAAATGGACTTTTCTATAGGAATCTTAGAAGTTTAGAATATTGTAGTACTAGTACTAACTACTATGAAGTTTAGAATATTGTAGTACTGGAATGTGACTCACCAAAGATGGATTCCAGGACCAATTTCTTTAACCCTCATGCCCGAAGATGGGACATTTGTTGAAGAATCCACACAGCATTCATTGTAAAAGGTAAGCATTTTGCAGCATCGTAACTAAAAGATTTATAAACCATCTCTCCAAATTTCAGCCACTTGACTTATATAGATTTTTTTTTTGTTTTAACAGGCAAAAACACAGCTGGAATAAACCAAGTCTATTGCTTTCTGTTCTTCAAGTAGATTTCCCAGCAAATGTATCATACTGTCTCATGCCATTTTTCAACAAACCATGGGTCTTTCCACACTATGCTGTTATAGTGCTATTATTCCACTGTCAACATCCTGTGGAATTCTGGGGCTTTCAGTTTAGGGAGGGGCATTTAGAATTTTCAGCCAGAGAACTCTTTGGCCTCAGGAAACTACAAACTCCAGAATTCCACAGGATGTTGAAAGTAGAATGATAGCACTGTAACAGTGCAGTGTTGAAATGGCCTTAAAGTCTGAAACGGCTGCAAGAGACATATAATCCAATCCCCTTCCATACACAATCACAGCACTCCTGAAAGCTGACCATCCAATCTTGGTTTGAAGACCTCCAAAGAAGAAGAATCCACCACACTCTCAGGCAGTTTTTTTCACTGTTGAACCATTCTTTCAATAAAGAAGTTCTTCCTAGTATGGATTTACAGGCGGCCATACTTACCTGCAAGAGCTGAGCAGGTGGGAGAAAAACAAAAAACAAAACCTGCTTCCCCATGCAGAACTTTGGTTCTTCATCAGCTTCCCTGTGCTTCCTGGGTTGTGCTGTGCTTCATTACACCCTGAAAAATAATCACCAGAATAAACAATTAGAAAAGCGTAATGTCAGACGAAAGAAGTCTGCTCTTGACGCTGACTTGGCTTTCCAGGAACTCTTGGTGACCCCAGGGTATGACCTGACATGAAGAGCAAAATATGGCCCAGAAATGGAGTACAAATCAAACAAACACTTCAATGACATCTGCAAAGAGAGGGCAGTTTAAATAATAGATGCAGAGTTTGCTGCTCTCATCAATCTTTATTCATAATCTTTATTTTTAGACAAGCAAGAAACCTAATTAAAGATGCATTTTAAAATTAAAAAGACAAAGAGCCAAAAAGTCACAGATCCATTATCATTACTGCTTAGTGCATATTAAGCAGAATGTAAATTATCCATTAGTTTTCGGTGCACTGTGGGGTGTCAAAATTATATATCATGTTAATGGGTCATCACAGTTGGCCCAGGGGCTGTGTAAGTCAGTTTCTTAGAAGTGTGATTGCTATCCAGGCTCAGAATGACTGGGAACAGTTCCAAGGACACATGGAAAAATTCATCAATGAGAGGAAAAAGCTCATGCCACTTTTTAGATGGGGCCTTCTGCTGATGTTTGCAGTTACTTTCAGGGGCAATTTTTCTTGTTCTTACCCAGAAAGGTGGCTGAACTGTGAAATTATGTGAACTGAATTTAGCTGCTGAGGTGTTGTATGGCAAGTTCTCTGCATGCCTAAGGATGGACAAATCTGTTTTCTTTTCCATCCATTTCATTTTACATTATTTACCTCTTTGGGTTCATTTCATTCCATTTTCTTTGTTAAAAAAATGGCATGAACATTCACACACCTTGGTGGTATCCTGTTAGGGACATAAGGAAGTACAATTCCACCCTGTCCTTGTGGATGCACTTTTGTGGTTATTGTAGAGACTGGTGTTCCCTTCCTCCCTTTGCAATGACCAGCTCCACCCCCCAGGACTCATCATGTCACTCCAGTAATCTCCCTTGCAACTATTCCATTGCTGGTGAAGAGCAGAAAAGTGCTTGGCTATGTTCCTATAGTCAGGTGCAGACCAATGACATCATCTGAAGTTCTAGAAGACACCAGAGGATCATGGTGGAAGATGTCCTTGATCTGCATGGGAGCATAGCCAAAGGCTTCTACAATCCTCCTGCTTTCCATCAGCCATAAAATGGCCCTTGGGCAGTGCCTACCCAAGTGACACAGTGTGTCCCGGGGGTGGTGACAGGAAAGCCATAGCAGAGTTCTGCATGTTGAACTCTAACTCTGTGTGGGACCACTTGGGTTTTTGCTTTTGATACACATATTTAAAAACTTTATTTGCTTTCTAAATATAGATTTCTAAATATTAGCAATGCATTGTGATAGGTTATTTTTTCTGAGCAGGGAATCAAGGGAGCCACAGCCCTGAGTCTGCAAGACCTGCTTAGGACTGTTGATGACAGGGTGACTTGGAGGGTTGTTAGTTGACTTGACAGCTGTTAACAACAACAAATCATACTTCTGGGAAAGAGCTGAAAGTGGTGGGCCATAGTGTTGTAGTAGATACATTAGTCAAGAATCCTGTCAGTCTCAAGGTATTTTGCTGGCTGAGGCAGAGCTCCAAATTGTACTCCCCCAAGTCAATGGGCACAATAATCAATCTAGGCAGGTTATTTTGACACATGAGGCAGAGAGTACCACAATGCCTCTCTTCCTATGGTAGAAATATAGTGATAACACAGTAAATAAGTACTAATTTGATTCTATTTTGAGACACTTTAAATGTGCTGTCTTACTTTGCTAAACAGTTGGGCCAGACCTCCTCCTATTGGAATTAAAAGGCTCAAACTCTTTAAGCATTCCTTCATGTGCCCAGGTCTCAGTTTTAATACTGACTGGTATTTTACAAGAGACAACCAACTTCTGTTCACCTGACAGTGATCTAAAGCCTTGAAAAGTATTTTGCTTGGGGAAGGTTGTCTTAAACTCTACAGTGCTGGTTCTGTAACTGGACGCTCAGTTGCCATTAAAATTATGTTACAATTAGAAGGCATTTACAAAAGGTTAACACACATAGGGAGATGCAGGTTTAGTTGACTCATTGGTGAATATAAAAATAAACCCTGCAAATCCTATCTGATGTACAATCTGGAAATCATTGTTTTTATTGGTTGGAGGGGTGGAATATTGAAGTGGAAAATAACACACATTTACTCTGTTAAGACAAAAGACAGTGGCATGATTTCAGTTCCTCTCCTTGGCTACTTCCATTTTTCAAACTTTCCTCTGGGCTATTGTCATGCATGCATTAGGCATTGTGTATAATATCAGATGATTTGAAGAACTCTCGGGCAGATGTAGATTAATTGATTTCTAATGGGAAAATGCATGTGTGGTGCACTCAGAAACTATTTTTATTGCAAGACATTCTTTCCCTCCCATGTGGTGGATCACAACCATGTCCACATCTGGAGATTAAGCTTTAATGAAACTTTTGTGCTTGTTGGTAAAAAGGGTGAGGTGGAGGGTGGGAGGGGTAATACTGCTTCCTCTTTGTTTTAATATGGGACAGCATTTCTGAAACACTTATTCTGGTCTGTGATGGATATGCTGCTGTAATGATATTTGGACTGGGGATGGAGGGTTCTTTTGCAACGTGTCAGAATGCACATGAAGAATGTTGTTTCTTACATATTATATGATCACATCAAGATTGTTTCTTCATATTTTTTGCACATGTATGTTGGCAATGTGGACTGGAGGAACTGTTTGTTTTTCTGTCTGCCTATCTTTCTATCTATCTTACCAAACCATGTATGATGTCTCCGAATGACTTTATTTCTATTCAACTAGCTACAGATTGGGTAAAAAGAAATTGTCATGCCAAAGAGAAAAACAACTCTCCTTGTTTGTTTATTTTAAAAATGCTAACTATGATTAAAATAATGGATATATGTTTGTGTCTGTGTCTCTGTGCTTGTCATAGGCCCTTTCCACACGGGGAAAAAAAAACGGCTTAGGGCGACTCATCTGGAGGTCGTCCACACCGTGGAGCGCGCTAGAGCGGTTTGAATAGTGGAGGTTCCACACCTCAAACCGCGCTAGCGCGGCCGCAAGGGATGGCGCGGCGCGTTTTTTAAAAACCACATTTTATGAGGTTTTTACGAAAAGCGAGCGCGCTAACCCATTGCAGCGCCCCGTGTGAAACTGCAGGGATGCGCTAGCGCGTCCCTGCAGAGCTGCCCGGGGCGGGCTTCCGGCTGGCGCGCTGCCCTGATTGGCGGAGCGCCGCCGGAAGTCGCCGGCCGCCATTTTGGGCGCCACCGAACACCGCCGAAACTCGCCAGCATGTGGAGCGGCGAACGCGCGCTCCCCGCAGGGACGGAGCAACCCGTTTTCAGGTAAGATCCGTCCCTGCGTGCGCTGCCCCGTTCCCCCATCCCCCGTGTGGAAAGGGCCATAGTTCTGAGCCTGTGAAGCCCAGACAGCTAAAACTAGGAATGCATACTATGGGGATTTTTGTGTGTATCTTGTGATAATTTTGTTTGTATTAATTTTTATTTTGTATTGGTTGTAGTTGATTAAAATCTCTTTGTAATCTGCAGTATTTCAGTCATGAGATGCTAGGCTGACCCTAATTTGAAAAAACAAAATGGGAAGTGGGGATTGATTCCTTGATAGGACCTTTAGGTAGCTCCAGTGCTAACTTTTTTTTTGCAGGGCCTCAAATTCTTCAAATAGTTCAGAGAAAGGAAGCAGAAAAACTGCTGCTTAGTAAAGGGATGGGAGGAGAATTTGTAGAGTCAAAGGCTGAATGAGTAGAGGAAGAGAAATGCTGATAAAAAAGAAAATGGCAACAGGTAGAGCAGAAGAGTAAGAGAAGACAGAAAGAGAAATAATAGTAGAATGCAAGGGGAAACTAAGGGGTTTCTAACAATGCAAAGTTGTCTCATCCAAATGTTAACTTAAAAGCTAAAGTTTTGTTAAGTACAATAAATCATCTAAAATGTACTCCATATTTTTGCAATTTAATGTCACGTACATTCAAGAACATTCCCTTTTATTTTCTTAAAAATACTGTTCTCCCAACTAAATTCAAAAAGCAACCATATCCTCGCTTAATGCTTTGCAAATGTCTTGCAATTGGGACGCCCCAACTGAGTGCTATTTTTTTTTCTGGATTAAGTTGCCCAAGAAGTGGAAGAATTTACTCCCATGTTATGAATGAACTGATATCACCAACAGTCTGCAGAGTATACTCCAGGGCTTCTATGATTCATTGGTTCATCTTCTGGGAATCCCTGCCTAAAAGAGCTGTGTTGTTTCCTGAGATGGTTTGGCTCCTACTACTCAGTTCAGCAAATTACAACCAGGGCACCTGCACCCTGTGGCATCCCATTTGCAGCAAATTATACTCTATTCTCTTTTCTGAGCAGTTTAGTGTTAACCAGCTGTCCCTGTGTCTGATGGATATGATTTCCCATCATTTTTGGGTAGTGTTCAAGCACCTAATTCGAAATGCCTTGGTGGGCAGGGGATGGGAACCCACCTTCAAGATTCTAGACCCTGTTTGAACTTGCAGAATGCTTCCCCATGACTTTATGAAGCTGGTGTAGCCTGTCTTAAGGGGACATATTAATTTGTTTCCCATTAATGTATTCTGTTTGTGACCTCCTAATTAATAATATTAAGGGAATTTAGCCTGGGAATCTGAGAAAAAGGCAGTATTATAGGACCCTTATTGAATATTAATATCCATCTTGTAGCAAAAGCTGAACACTTGTTTATGTATATTGGAGCCCCACTGGCTTAGGTCTTTACTAGGAAGACAACAAAGATGGGAAGCAGGGTAGTGGGGGTGGGGGAGAGAAAATAACAAATTACAGCTGAAACAAATCATCAGCACCACTGTTTTCAAATTGTTATATTTCTGGGGGATTTCACTGAGTTACATGAAAAAGACACCAGATTCAATAGAGCTTTGATAGTCAGGTTATGTTAATAATGGGGACTCATGTAAAATGCATTAGTTATACCTTACAGATGAAGAAGATTGCCGATAATTATTCTGTATGCTAAGAGTGTAGCTCTTTCTGAACTGATATTTAAAGACTCCTTTACATCCCAGCCTAATTACTTATAGACAGCTGAGCACAAAATTACTTTCATCTGTTTGAACATGTGGAGGGAAAGAGATTAGAGATGTACGTTTCAAAACAGCTGGTTGGCGTGTTAAAGAAGAAAACCTACCAGTACTTTGGTACTGATTGAAAAAGTGCATTTCTTTATAATTAGACCTATTAAAGTGAATATCATGCAGGGGGACTTTCAAAGAGGGCATCTGGGGCATGCAGCAGGAAAACTAGGCATTTGCTTTCAAACTCAAAAATTCAAAAAGGGTGGGGGAGAAATGTTAGTTCTTCAGAAATTTGTGATTTTCTTTAACATAACTACTGAAGTTGTGATGTGTCTGTTGCTCCTTTTTACACACCACCATTATTATAGTTGGGAATGATTTTCTCATATTGCTTCTTTTACTCCTTCACTGGTATTTTATAGAGCACCCTCAAACCCACCAGCATATGAGGAGCTTTACTTATTTAAAGCCAGAGTTAAGACTATCTCCCATGAGCTTACACTTCAGAAAGCCAGCAAACTGGAACCTAAGGCTGGTTGTGTCTTAGCAAGCATATCTCATAATCAGTTGTGAGGCTCTGCAATGTGATAAGTTCTACTTGTTTTCTTACAACTTACATTCCATATGCTCACACTTTGGGTCTCTCAGGCCCAAATGCAGATGGGGAGGATCAACAAAGATGCTCAGTTTGTTCCGATCCTGGTATTACCTTATGAAACATCTCACTCTCACTGTTTTACTAGAGGAATCCTTTGTCTGCTACCTTGGGCTGGCTGCTTTTTGCTGCTAGAGGTGGAAGGGAACAGCAACTCCCAAGTCAAGGTGCATAGTAATACCCAGGTTCAGCAGAGTTGTTTAGGAAAATCCCACAAGCACCTACTCCTCTCCTTTGCAAAACAGGTAATATGCTAAGTGTTACAAGGAAGTGGTTCTCTGGGGGACTTCACCACCACGGTGCCCCATGCCTTAGCTCCTGTTACCCTGTTCTCTGGGGGTCCCAGGAGGGACACCCAATTAACCAAACAATGAAACACAATTTTGGGGAAAATTAGCTGGAACACTCACTTAAGCTAGCGAGAGGCAGGGTAACTTAGCAGGATCTTGCAACCCAGTGTCTACGGGGTCAGGTCAGTCAAGCAGCCAGACGGGTTTAAAGTAATCAAATGATGTTTTATTGCATACAAACAAATATTAAAGACACCACAGTAACACAGCTAACTAAGAGATTAGAGATTGAATTAAGGATAGAGACTTTCAGGGGAAAATGGGTAATACGACACCTGTCTTGTTTTCCTGGACCTTGCGGGAGAAGCTGGGGGTGCAGAGAAGAAGCTCAGGTCGATTAGCTGAGGGGAGCTTGCCAAGCAACGCAGCAGCAAGATGGGATGAAACTCAGGAGTGATTCGAGGAAGGTCTCAGAATCAGGGGGTTTTATAGGGTGAATTGGGACTGCAGGCTATGCCTTACTTGGGGAAAACAATGAGTTTTGGGTGCGAGACAATGTCTCGGAAAGGTCACAACTTTGCATGATGGAATCAGAGCCGAATTAACAATAGTTTGGCCAGTATGCAAATACGCCGCACTTTCCAGTGGACAGCACAACCTTTGTCCAGTAGCCTGCTCGAGGCAGGAAGCCTTTGTTAGTATCATGCATATGCAATGAGGTGTTTGCCAGAGAGGTCCCTGAAGTGATGAACCGGCTCTGTCTGGCCTGCCTGGGTGGGGAATGGAATGTCCAGCAATTATCGGCCGTGCCTGTTTGCGTGCTTGTCCGGTGGCCTCGCAAACACATGGAGTGGGGTGGCAGGGGAAAGCCGAATTGTTTGATATCAAAATGATATCGGGTGCTATCTCTGGATAGGCCTAGACTGCAGTAACACTCCCATTTTGATTACTGTAGCATGGTGTAGTGAGTGTTGGTCTATAGCCCTGGAGACCAGGATTCACTTCTCTGCTCAGCCATGGAAACTCACTAGGTGATCTTGGGCACATCACATACTTAGCTCCAGAAAACCCTGTGATAGGCCCTTTTTGCACTGCATTTTCGATGCGAAAGGGCCTCTCAAGTGTTGCACATATGTGAGGAACGGTCCACATGACACACTCCAGGGCCTGACAGAGACTGTGCACGCATTTCTCATTTTTGGCCTGACGCCAAAAATGGTGCGTGGTCACGCATTGCTCCAGGGCCCTGTGCACACTTACCTTGCGTGCGGAGCCTTGGGAGCCGGGCCAGTCGCGCTTCCTGTCCAGTGCAGCCTGGGAAGGTCCCAGGCTGCACTGTGAAAGGAAGAGGCGGGGCTCTTGCGTGAGCAGGAAGCTCATGTGGAGCCAAAGAACCCCGGATGCGAGATCCTCTCTCTGGAGGCTGCTCGCGCGAGCCCCGCACCCCAGCACTGCAAAAAGGTAAGGTGTGAAAAAGGTCATAGATTCACCTTAGGGTCTCCTTAAGTCAGAAAATTTGAAGGCCCTCAACAACAACAACAACAACAACAACAACAACAACAACAACAACAACAACACTAACAACATGCTCTACAGGGGGCTGCCTTTGGAAACTTCAGCTGGTCCATACTGAACTGCAGCCATACTGGCTGCAGGGAACACCCAACTCCCTTACTGCAATACTCCACTGATTGCTGATTTTGTCCAGACATAATTCAAAGTGCTGATTATGAATAGTCTATATGGCTCAGGTCCAGCTTATTTGAAGTAACATATTCCCGCCATACAAACCTGTTTGCAGTTTGAGATCCTCTGGGGAGGCCCTTCTCTTTCTCCATGACCCTCACAGACAGATCTTTTGGGAACATAGGAGACAAACTTCTCTGTTGCTGCTTCCAGTTTCTGGAGCTCCCTTCCCAGAGAATTTAGACTGGCACCCTTCTTTTCTGTTTTTCTACAGCCAGGTAAAGACTTTCTTGTTCTGGCAGGCTTCTAAAAACTGATTTTTTAACAAAAGAAACAGGCCTTGTATAAGACGATGGATTATTTATTTTCTCAATGGTTCCTGTTTTCAACTTATTTTAATTTGTTTTATAGTTTTTTTAACTTTTATATGCTGTGAATTTGTAACTATTGCCTCTTCCTCACAATGATGCTCTCCTGTGCTGTCTCATCACAATCCCTGCAGCGCGTATTGAGATGGAAGTGTATTCCCAATGCTCCTCTCCACATGCCACCGGCTGCTTGTGGAAGGGAGCATGAGGGACACACATCCAGTCCTTCTGAATTGGAGCCGACCTTCTTCCCATGTTGCAGTAGGGGAGGAAGCACATAGATTGCACTTCCAGCCCTTCTGCATGGCTGGCTACAACAGAAGGCTTGCATGATCAGGGGTCATCGATGGAGTTTCTCCATCAATGATATAGCCCACGATTACCCTGGCTGGTGACACGAGAAGGGCGTGACCACAACAACATCATGCAGAAGTGTTGTTGTGATCCCACTCCTCTTGCATCCCCATGCTGGGACACCATCATCATGTGGAAAGGGCCTATGTCTATTTTAACTTTTGTAAGCCATCTTGAGTCTCAAACTGAGGAAAAGGTGGAATAGATAAATATCATAATAATAATCGTGTTTACCTGGCCTGTCTGCCTTTTTAAAATATAATTTATTTATTTATTATTTATTTAAAGCGTGTATCTATTGCCTTTCAGCCCACCAGGGACCCTAAGGCAAAGTACAACAGATAAAACATTTAAAACATGAAATACAGATTTCTTTTTTTTAAAAAATAACAGCCAGAATATGACCCATGGTTTTAAGGACTGAAGGGCATACAAAGCAACACAGTCTTAGCTGCCCACCAGAAGCTCAAAAGGGATGGAGCCAGCCTAAATTCCCTTTGCAGGAAGTCCCACAGTCAGCAGCAAATTACTGCCAATCCTTAATTTCTGGATGCTTTTAAACTCTCCACTCAAAATGTCTTCTTTCTCCATTTTAAAACGAGCCTAGTATTATGCCAGCTGAGAAGTCTTTATAAATAGGAGATACTTCTGATTAAAAGATACATCTTGATTTAAAGGACAGCTTGTGTGCTAAGAAGATAATACATGGCTATCTTAGAAGCCCACTGATTGCTAATAATTTAATTCCTATAACAGACTAGGAAAAACCTTATTACCTGGCAGCTAGTATTCAATCACTCTTTCCCAAAATAAATAGCCTATTGGGCTGCTAATGATAAAAAACTAGATAGCAATGCCCTTAATTTTGTGTTTTAAAATGTAATATACTGTGTTAACACAGGCTCTTTCCATGTTAATTCTACTGAAGGACCATTTCTTGTTCTCACAGCATACCCATTTAAGAAAACAATAATGTCACGTTTATTTAAAACCTTACTTGTGGACTGAGAAGTTTTAGTGCTATGGGGCTTAAAACACAATAAGAAAACATTTTCATTTCCACATAGGCAGGGATGGTTTGTATAAAGAACCTAAGCCCTGGGGTTCTATATTGCAGGTTTTAAAGAAGCAAACAAAACTGCAAACTCAGAAGCCAAAAGCAAAAAGAACTCATTATCCCATATTCTTCCTATTTCTTTCCTATACCAAGCAAACATATTTGTTCTGCATTTTGGATTAAAAACAACTGTCTTCACTGGGCGATTCTAAAAAACAAAATACAGAAGTCTTCTTAGGACTTTAAGATGTAATTGATTTAATTGTTAGATTAATCATCTAAAAGTTTAAGGGCACAATTCATTGGGAAGTTCTTCTACATAAATCTTGTAGGAATGATTTGGAATGGCTATGGAGTAATGTTCTTCTGGAAGATAAAACTGTAGCCAGGAGGCAAGGCTGGCCCTATCATGAGGCAAAGTGAGACAGCAGCCATTGGCCAAAGATGATAATGTAGATTGTGGAATTATAGTGCTGGAGAACAGGTCTGTCTATGCACAATGTGGCCTCCTGCCCCTTGTACATGAGCACTATGAACAATATCCTGTAGTCATTACATTTCAACTGCTAGTAAGATTCAACTAACTGCCTGACCATCTGGTTTCTGTATATAGAAATTGGAATGGTACCATTTTCCTCTGCATCCCAAGCTGCAACATGTAAGGAGAAATGTTAGAAGCCCTACCAGGAGAATTATTCCAAGAGCTCCTACCAAGGAGTGTGGTTCTCTGTGCCTATATTCTCTTGCTGGATATGGTTGAAATTACTCAGAAAAGGAATATAACCGGCGAAAAGAGTGCCACTTCTCTGTAGATGCTGCTTGGAGCCTCTAAATATGGCATCTTCCAGGAAAAGCTTGGAAAAGTTACTTTTGTGGACCATGACTCCCAGAATCCACCAGTTCTATGGCCAAAAATAATCTTTGTCATCCAAAAAGTATCTTTTCCAAGCTTTGTTTCAAGTTACAAAAAGTTTTGCAAGTTGGAGCATTGGAACTGGATTGAGGAGAGGGATGAAAGAAATGCAGAAAATTGCATATAAAAACAAAGTCCAAAAGCTCCCTGTGTCATTTACTCATTCCAGTGAAAGCCAACTTCTCATTCTTGCACTTATTTAATTAATTTTGGTGAGAAGCTTCTGTATTGTGGAGCTTTCAAAATCTTTCCTGTTAACTTCTAGACTGGTGTAATGTCTTAAGGGCTGTTTCCTTATTGGGGCTATGATGGTGGCTTGGTCATGATGGCAGCTTGAAGAAAGAGCAAGAATGAGAAGGGATCCTCTGAGAACTGTGTTCAGCGGACAGGTTGAAGAGAATTAGCTGCTTGATTATTTATTTTCTATCTCTAGCCATCTTAATTCTGGGATTAAGCATTCCTTTAATTACAGGCCCCACAGGTATATAAAAATATTGTTCTTTCAGTTTACAGCTTATGATGCCCTTGAAGTCAAGCCCTGCAAACAGGATTTCTCTTGAAATTAGAAATACAGTAATAGGATGGAAAAACTACCGTCTTGTGTGCTCCAAACTGCAGCCAAAACTAATATTGAATGGGAGATTTTATATGCAAAATACCCTGAAGGACTTAAATAGGTACTTTCTTCAGTGCTTAATATTTAGCCTAATCCCTTTTTATGTTGCCATTAGCTGCTAGGCTTTTATTGAATGTGTTTTATAATAATAAGCTTTTTGTACAGTGTGCTCCGCATTACTTTTCAATCGCCACATGAAAGGCCTCACCAGGAGAAAGGCAGAATGGTAGAATTGTTGACTGAGGCTGTCTGTCTGTGGAATGGCTGCCCTACAGAGCACTCACAGAGTTTGTTTCATTCATTTTAAGCAGTTCATCATTTTTAAGCTGGTTGATGTGAAAGTAAGTGGCACAGATCTATGGCCAGATCCAATTATAGGTATAGGTCAGCCTTCCCAACACAGTGCCCTCTAGATCTCTTGGACTACAAATCCTGGTAATCCCATAGTCAGCTACATTAGCTGAGGGATTATGGGAGTTGTAGTTTAAGGGCACCAGGTTGGCAAGGGCTAGTCTAGGTCAGATGTATAAAATTGGCAAGATGTGACTCCCAAGGGCCTGTTTTTGACCCTCAAAAACCTCCCTAGAGACTCCCAACCCTTCAGACCCTCATTTTTTCCCCAAAAACTGCACATCACTCAACAACATAAGAAAACCCTCAAACCTTCACAGAAATGTGGTGATTTGATTCTCTTTGCCTCATGCCCCTGGAACAAAGGAGCAAGGGGCTTGAAATCCTCTCCAGGCTAGGCTGAGCCCTCATGAAATGTTCAGAAACCAGGGATCAGAACATCAATACTCTTGTGTAGTTTGGCCCTCTGAGGAATTAACAGTTAGAGGTATCCTTGTCTATAGCCATTTTTTTTGCATTAATTTTATGTTGTTGTTGTGTGCCTTCAAGTTATTGGACATTCTTGTTTGGTTTTTGGCTTGGTCTGACCCCGTAAAAACTGGGTAAAAAGACCCTATTACCCTGCCCCTCGCATCGCTATTGCTCGTGCTCTGACTAGTTTCCATTCCCCATCACGTGAAGCACATTGAGGTGTTCCCCAAGGGACCCCAGAAATCAGGGTAACCCTGCACTGGGGCAAGAAGCACCCCCATCACCAGCTGGCCCTTCTGCATGGCAGATTACAGGATGCAAGAAGGACAGGACCTTGACGATGTCTTGCAGAAGCGTCGCCACAGTCCCACTCCACTTGCATCCCCATGCTGGGACACCGTTGTTGTGTGGACAGGGCCCTGCTCTCAAGGGTTATAGTCCAATGCTCAAACCACTACATTATTCTGTGTAAAATGAGCAGGCGGAAAACCACCACCCATCAGTGCTGAGTGTGAAAGGTGCACCCAAGCCTTGCACTCAGGGCCTGCCCAGCCTGACATCTCTTTGTGATCAGAACTGAACAGCCAGGGAGATCTCTGAATCAAGGCAGGGCCAGGGCAAACGGGTCTGCCTAAGTTCTCCCTTTCTGGGAACACAGTCCCTTCCTCACTCTTGTCGCCCCTTGGCTTCTTCCTTTCAGGACTCTCTCCCTTTACTGCCTTCTCTAAATCTGCCCTTCTCCCAGATGTAAGGATCAGCAGTGATTTATATTTTCTAAGACTATAGTACTGTTGGCACTAAGGTCAAGATGATACTGTTGGTAGCGTGTATATTCCAAGATTCAGAATGAGACTGTGGGAGACTGTTATCAGGAACACAGAACTTCAAACATTTATTGAAACACTGTTGCTTTAAATGTGTTTTGTATCCAAATGTTTATAAACAGCACACCATTCTTCTCTCTCTCTCTCAACTCGTTCACTGTTTTTCATACATCCAATTTCTCAGTTCTCTCTCCCACAGAGCTCTTCAAATCTCCAATCTTCCCCCAAACACACCACAAGTCACACTCCTCTTCAAACACACACCAGACAGTTAAAATCCATTATTTTCCTCTTTCCACCAGCCCCTCCCCTGGGCTATCCAAGGTTCCACTTCACCAGCCAATCAGCTTAAACACTCTCAGTTGCCAAGGAGTCTCTGGTCCTTTTCACATGACATTCGCCATGCAAAAGGATGCCTGGAGCATTGCACGATTGTGAGGAGTGATCTGCACAATGCATTCACAACCGCGCAATGCTCCAGGGTAGGGCAGGCGCCCCTTGCGCACTTTTTCATTTTCAGCTTTCCTCTCATGTCTGAGCCTGCAAGGTGGCAGTACTCAGTTTCTGTGCGGTGGCCTATGCGACGGATGCGAACGCAGGGCCTCCATCTCGGCGCGAAGCCGGGCATTCTCCTTTTCTACCTCTCCTAGCTTATCTCTGGTCTCGACCAGGGCTTTTGAGGCATCTCTGGCAGTCAGCCAAAGTCCCCGGGTGGCCAAAGCATCCTTTGACGGCCCGAACAAGTTCTTTGACTGGTGCACCTGAGCGTACGCCTCCCTCTGTGTGGCAAAGGGATCTGCCGTATGGAAGCTAGACTCCTTCCAAGGACATTTCCCTTTACCCAACACCCACTTTTCTAACTTCCCTCAGTTCTCCCTCTCTAACATGAGGTCCTTAACTGCAATTTTGCTGCTCTTAGCAAACTACCAAACTACCAACTACAATACAAAAGGACCAGGATCTGGAGGGAAGGGTAGGATCACCGAGACCCCTGGGGGATTCTAGGGAAACGAACGCTGCGGAACTATGTGAGGGAAGAGGGAACGGAACCTAACTTCAGCCTGCCTAACAAGAGTCACTTTGTAGACCTAAGCCCGGCCTTCCACCTCGACAGCTTAGGGACAAAAGGATGAAGCAACGGTTCAGGGACAGGGAGAGTCACCTAGACTCCGGGGAAAACCTTCACGAGTACTCTGCCTGCCAATGAAGGTGGGGAAATGAACCCAGAGGAACTTACAGCGCCACCTGGCCAAGCAGCGGAGAAAAAGGGGCAAGGAACCAAGACTGAACTGTCCCTAACAGTTTTTCGGGTGAGGAGGTCCTTCCTCTGCCTCGGGCAAAACCTACTGAAACCCTATTCTAGGTTGGGATTCACCACCTGCACCTACTTTGCTAGCAGAAATTTAAACAGCTGGGACGCATCTGCGCTTTCACTACAACAACAAATGGGACGCACCCGTGCTTTAACTCACTAACGAATGGGATGCACCCGTGTTCTACTCTGGAGGGAGGGGATTTCTTCCCTAAGTGCTTTTGCCTCGCTGCTATCTGG
The DNA here is from genome assembly GCA_948472985.1 of Iguana delicatissima. Taxonomy (NCBI): domain Eukaryota; kingdom Metazoa; phylum Chordata; class Lepidosauria; order Squamata; family Iguanidae; genus Iguana; species Iguana delicatissima. Next base: position 295,646 of record CAOKZL010001135.1, on the reverse strand, counting down.
GCTCCCCCTTCTTGTTGGATGTGTGTGGACTGTTCCTAACGCTTAGCGCTCGGATCCCAGCCCATGATAAACCTCAAGTTAGGGATGTGATTCCCAGGACAGCTTGTGCACACCCCTTGCTATCGGACAATGATTCACTTGCCCAAGGGCCAGCAGTGACCACACTGGGGCGGCTGACATACACAAGCCAAGCAAGAAGGGGGAGCCCAGATAGAGTAGCTCCTAGAGCTCAATCACACAGATTTCACACACACACACGTGTTCCTTCCTAACAAGGCTCCAGCGACTTGAGCGGCCGTTCTCAAAGTCTATACCAGCCTGATTTGAGAAGGTTCGCGACTCCTACTCAAATTAGGGGTACCAGGGTTGCCCGTGTTGCTCCACCACTCCATTATCCTGATTTCTGGGGGTCCCGTGAGGGACACCTAAATGCTTTCCAAATTATACCAGTTGGGGAAATTAGTCAAAGAGCACAAGTTAGCACTGTGAGAGGCAGGGCAATGGAGCGAGATCTTTTACCCAGCATCTACAGGGTCAGGCCAAGTCAAGGAGCAAACAGATGTGAATTAATAATTGTCATTTTTATTAAAATACAATCAAGCCAGTGTATGCAACACACTCACACAGATAACTAGAGAAATAAAGATTGGAGTTGGATAGAGGGATTTTTAGAGGAGGTTTTTGGTATGGGAAATACTGCACCTGTTCGCAAGCCCGGGTAGTCTGAAGACAGAGTTCATGGATATGAAGGCTCTCAGTACGTGGGACTGAGGGGAAGGGTCACCAAGCAAAGCGGTGGTAAGGCTGGATGGAAGTCAGGAGCGATCCAAGGAAGCTCTCAAAGTCGGGGGTTTTTATAGGGGAAAATGTGGCCGTAGGCTAGTCTGTACTTGGGGAAAACAATGAGTTTTGGGCTGGAGACAAAGCCTCCAAAGGTCAGAATTTAGCATGACTGAGTTAAGTCTGAATTGTCAATAAGGTAGCCACTATGCAAACGCGGAGTGCTTGACGATTGAGTATTCGGCTCATCAAGCTGCCTGCTTGGGGCAGGGAGTTCTTTGTAAGTAGTGTGCATACATAATGAGGGTACTTGTTGAGAGGTCTCCTGAAGCAGCAGTTTGTCTATTTCTGGCCAGCCTGTGTTTGTTTTGAATATTCCAGTGATAAGCGACCGAGCCTGTTTGCGTGCTTGTCCATGGGCCTCGTAAGCACGTGGGAAGGAATGGGTAAGGAAGGCCTAATTATTGATATCAAAATGATATCTGGTATCCCCCAAGTCTGGTTAGAAACTGTGGTAACAACATTACAGTTTTTCAAGAACAGTACATTGGGAAAAGTTTGGATTTAAGACAGAAAGAAGTTGAAATTTTTTAAAAAACAATAAAATAAAATGCACCGCATTGTGAAACTGACAGATTTCCCCATTGCTAGAAACAAAAAGCTTCTGAAGAGTTTACTTCATTAGATCAGAAGAAAATATCCTTTATTGTATTTGGGCTCAGAGCATGCATTTTGAGTTTATTTTCAAGTTTGCATGGATGAATGCCCCTTCAAAATCACAGTGCATATTGACTTAGAGGGCAGGTATAGAGTCAGTAGCAGCTATCAAGCTTTAGTGTTGTTAGTAAACTGAACATGAATCAATAAACCGAAGGACCAAAACAACAACAACAACAACAACAAAACCCAAACATACAAACAAACCGTTCAGTCTTAGACCCTTTCCGCACGTGGGAAAGGAACCGCGAAAAAACGCTACTCATCGGACTTCTTCAGCATCTGGGTGAGTCCGTCAGGATGAGGAGCAATGCTAGCTCGTCGCTCCACATCGCTCCAGCGTCCAAAATGGCGGCTTCCAGTTGGTGGAGGCTTTCCACCAACCGGAGAAGTTCGCCAGCCGAAAGCCCGCCCCGAGCAGATCTGCAGGCGTGCACTTGTGTGCGCCTGCAAATCTGCACCAGAGCGCGGGGACAGAGCAACACAGAGTTGCGCGCTCCGTGCTTTTTAAAAACCTCTAAAAAGAGGTTTTAAAAAGCATGCTGTGTGACCAGTTCTGGTCGCTCTGAACCAGACTGAGGTGCGGAACTACAAAAAGTAGTCAGCCCCAGTCCACTCTATGGTGCAGAAGACCTCCATCGGAGGTTGCTCTGCACCGTTTTAATAGCCCAGTGTGGAAACGGACTTAGAAAAGTGTTTTATCACTGGCTGTGGTCTTGGTGATTCTTCCAGAAGGAACATCTCAGCTCATTTATCTGTGAGGTCACATAGTCTCTAACTGTTCTGATTGGGCAAGGACAGTTCTGATTAATCATCTGTCACCTTGCTTTTTCAACTCCTTTGAAAATGTCCCAGTTTCTTTTGCCCCATCCAACATTTCCTTTTGTCCTTGGTGTACTTGAATTGCTACAAACTGAGATGAAAATGCAAAAATAGCCTGCACTCAATTAATTCATCAGGGTGGAGGATGCTGAATCTTGCCCTTCCTGGCAGACTTAGGCAACAACAAACTGCTGCAGCTTCTACTAGCTTATATGTCCGTCACTATTAATAACTTTTGCCATCTTGACCAGAGTCTGATGTTGCTTGACCATATGTGTCCTGGTTTTTATCTGTAAAATGTTGGAGGGCATTCTCCACTGGAAATAACTTTATATGTGATTTATAAATAATTAAGTAGCCTGCTAAGATTTCTGCAAAGTATACCTAAGCAGGAGCAGTGGAATAACTAAGCAGTCCCATGTTGCAAATTTGTCATGCACTGCATCAAAGATGAAGCTAATGCTAAGCTTAATGTGGACACCTGATTGTCATAGCCCTCTGCAGCCCAGAAGTCCTGAGCTTAAGCTCAACCTGCACTAAGTTTGGCATCAAAGCTAGTGGGACTGGTTAAAAAACCTGCTACTTAATTTTGGGGTTCAGAACTAGTTCACAATTTTTGATTTTTAAATGATTTACATGCATGTCTAAAGGCCACACTGAACACCAAACAAGGAGGGAGGGAAAAGGAGCAGGATCCATTTCCATATCTACTGCATCAACAATCTCCAACTTGCTTTCTTCCACCTGGAGTCCTCCAGTTGCATAGGGGCAGTGCCACAGATTGTGCTTTTCATAATCTGATGAACAACCGTGCCTGTTAATGGCTGATTTTATTTTAACCACTGATTTTGTCCTCTAATTGGTCCAGAGAAGGTGCTGAGTGAAATCTATATGCATTTGTGTGTGTGCTTGAATGTCTGTGTGTTTCCAGGAGTTTCTTCTTCTCCCCCTATCTCACATTAATCTATTGATTAATGCATAGTTAAAAAATAGACAAACACAGAGATGCCCACAAGTCTTCCTTTGTGTTCCCTGTTTCATCACACCCTTGAAATTAAATGTATTCATTAGAATGCTGGTGAATAACAAGAGGCTGGTGTCTGACTCACTGATTTTTTAAAATAGAGACTCTTATATATATCACAAGGATATTAACTTTGGAGCTTGGCAATTGACTGTAGACAAGTTTTGATTGTGGTACGCAGTGTACTGGTTATAATGGCAGACTAGCATAGGAGAGGCCCTGGTTCAAATTCCCTCTCTGTCATGGAGGTCACCTGATCTTGGCTCAATCATCTCCATCCAAGAGGCCATCATAAAGACTATGAACCTGGAGGGCAGAGCTCGCTTCCTCACTCAGCCTTGGAAACCCACTGGGTGAACTTGGGTGTGTCACATACTCTCACCTCCAGTACACCTCATGATAGGTTGGCCTTAGGGTCACCAGAACTCGGAAATGACTTGAAGGCAGATAACAACAACTACAAATTGTGAAGATTAGATGGTGATAAACATATCTACAGTTGCCTGAGCAGCTTAGTTGAAAGACTGGATAAAAATGTATGAATTAAATAGCCAGTTATTCAGATACAGGTATCCTATTATTTCTATTTGAACAATATATAAGCCATTATCAGAAATCACCAGAGTGTTTTACAGACTACAACTTCCAGAATTTTCTCACCAGCACGACTAATGGTCATACAGTTTGGAGCATTCTGGCAATACCATTTCCAAAATGTTTTCAAAGGTTTGGGAATCACTCATCAATATACAGTAAGAAAGAATTCTGTAACACATGCAACCAGTTATCCTGACAGTCTAAGCATAAATATTCTCATTTGGAAGTGAATTTTTAAGGAGCTCAAAGGAATAAAGCCAAGTGTTAAGTAGTAGCAGTGAAGCCCAGAGTGTAGCTGCCCATTTAAACTATTTCTTCATGCTAAACAGACTGCATACACCCACTGCGATTCTTATTTATGTTACCTACTATCCAATTAGCACCCTGTTAAGCTGCACACACCTGCAATGGCTTTTTCCTTAGCCTCCTGCCCAATGACTCTTTATTAACTGTCTATTCCTTCTGTATTATAATATGATGGATTCTACTTTAAACTTCATTGTCACCTGCTGCCATTTTCAGAATAGGCTAATTGTCCTCAAACCTTTAATCTTTATTGCACTGAAAATCCTCTAGCACCCGGTCAGAACAAGTCAATTAGCCTTGCCCACATCTGGGTGGGAGGGGAGAACCCCATCAGATTGAAAAGTGGAGCTGGTAATTTAGATAACTGTCAAGTTGGTCTAATTTCTTTTTGAAGAAAAAAAGAACGGCCTCTTCCTGTGTCTGCATGTAAAATGTTCTGGTGTCATCAGAAATCTATTGAAAATACAGATCTTCCGACTAGTAAGAAATGGTGAAAGAAGGGATGGTGACCTCAGTGAAATTGGGTCCCAATTCCTTTCCAGAATCTTTTGTCGGCTGCCACCGAGTTTCAGTGTCATGGTTTGCCACCACACCTTGTAGGCCTGTTTTTTGGGGGGGTGGGGTGGAGAGTGGAGAGGACAGAATTTTCTTGTGCTGAAGACATTTCCAGATTCTTCTGTGGATCTTCCCTTTCTTGTTGCTGTTTGGCTCAAAGAAGTTTCATAGCGTGACACCAAGTTTCTGCATTATGGTTTGCCACAACCTATTGTAGGCCTGTTTTTTGGAGTGAGAGGTTGAGGGACATACATTACTCCCGGCTCAAATCATCAATGATTTCATAGTCTACTAAGTGTTATATCATCAATGATTGAAATTGTGCCCAAGATTTTAGGAATCAATGAGGTATCATCACATAATGTAGCATGTTCTAAGTAGTGTAACTTTTTTTTTTTTTGCAAACATGCTATTGTTATCCTATAGAAATTTGTCAGTTTGATTGAACTGTTGTTGTTACTGTTGTCATTTTCTTATATCCAATCTTTTCCCCAGTGGAGTTACAGGGCTGGAAAAATTTAGTTTTTAATCTTCATGCAGCTATGAATGTCACTGGGTGACTTCAGGTGGGAAATGAGCTCTTGGTCTAACTGGCATCACAGGGTCATGGAAAGGTAAAATGTGGGAAGAATATTGAGCTCATTGGGCAAGGTAGGATAGAAAAGTGTGTTTATATATCTCCATTTCTAATACATTTTTTTGAAGTCTCAATTGAATTCGAGAGTGATTTCAAACACATGACAAAACATTGTATGTCAGTGGGAACTGCATGGCTGCAGACACTGAGTTTTCAGTAAGTGGTAGTAAGTCGCTTGCAGTAACAGTTGTGTCACTGGGGAATGCCATCCAAATCAAAATTCAGAATGCTGCCTCCACAAATTGGCATATCCTTCCTCTGCTGCCCATCTCCCCAAACTGTTTTTAGAGGGCTGTTATCAGGCTCTTTAATGCAAACAATATAATTGATGGTGATAGAATGACTTCCTTCCCTAAATTTCTAATTCAGCACAGTTTTCCTTTAGTTTAGACCAATTCATATTAAGTTACATTATCTGATGCAACATGAGACAGCATGTTGAAAAGCAAAATGATAAACACTCTTAATAAAATATGAATAAAAGTTTTGAGGATTAGTTTTTGAAGCCATTTTGATGGATCTGCACTTCTGGGTCACTTCTCAGCTAACAAGACACTTTAAAAGTAGGAATGGGATGGAATAAATTCCATTGAAATGGAATATAAAAATTATATATTTCCCTTTTTGCTTTGCTTTGATTCTCATTGACTGGCTCCAGTTGTTAGACATGTTGTAGTAAATATATACATCTTCTAAATAGTAATATATTATTCAACTGATACCACTGGTGGGAAACAGTTATTTGCCAACATTTTAGCCCCTAAAGTTGGAACTTCGGAGATGTCTGAATCTCACAGATTTATTTATGTCTGTATGTGAAAAAGAAACGGATCCAAAAAATCTGGTTATGATTCAGATATCTGATGTTGGATGTCAGTTCTTCTACTATTATTTACTATTACTGCCTTCTAACATAAATCTAACATATTATTAAATTGGATGTAAACTTAGAATAAGCTGAACTAGCAACAATATTGACTCAATAATAATCACTTAAAAATGAACCTTATGGTTCCTAGAACAATATAGACTGGAGAGATCTTGTGAAAACAGATGGCTTAATCTAGGTACATTGCTGATAGCTGGAAAACAAAAACAAAAACAAAAAACACACCTTTTGTGTTTCTGTCTTTCCCCCTGAAGGGAAAAATGTATCTGGAAATATTGAGAGTTTCCAGTTCTTTGGTTTTGATTGTACATGCATATTCTCAGGTTTCCATCCAAACTTTTTCTTGAAATATCCCAGGTTTTCCTCCTCTCCCTTCTCTTGTATTCCTCTTCCTTCCTCTCCCATTGATCATGTGTCACATCTAGACACATGTAACATTTTAGAAATTGATTTCCACCAATTTACACTGAGCCTTCTTTATTATTATTCAGGAACTATAGTCAAAATGCTAATGCTTTAGCAGTACCACACTAGCTTAATATTAGGGTCATTTAGTTTTGGTGCAAACCTTCCTCTTTCACTTGTTTGATCTCTTTTGAATTTGTGTCCTGGAAACAAGATCTGTGCTTACTGGAGGTAGACATCTTAGCTAGTTCCAGGATAACACAAAAAAACTGCCAAGTAGAGATCCATTTCATTTTAGAAAATACTGTGTTAATTAAAACTGACCTGGCAAGTAACAATCAACAGTTCTTAGTAATGCTACAAGGCCTCAGGAGATACTTCAGGATGAAGAAAACACCATGCGGATCTCCAAAATAAAACCGGTTTGTATAGGAATAAAACCTGGGACTTTCAGAGAATTGAGACTGGTGGATCTCATTGGTTCCTATCATGCTACACTCTGTTATAGTGCTGTTATTCCACTTTAACTGCCCTGGCTGTATCCCGTGGAAGTTTGGGCTTTGTAGTTTGGTAAGACACTGGAGCTCTCCAGCTGAGAATTCTAAATGCCTCTCCATAAATTGCAAATCCCATGATTCCTTGCAATATTGCCATGGCAGTTAAGGTGGAATAATAGTGCTATAACAGTGTGGTGTGATAGGGCCCTCTGTCTCTTTTTCTCTGAAAACATAAGAGAGTATGTCCTCAGATTTCTGCTTTCTCTTTCTCCCTCTTGGGTTGGAGCCATACTTGCTTCTCAGAAGCAGGCTGGGGAGCGGGGAGACAATATTTACTAATTCTGCATTCCATTTTCAGCCCCTCAGTACTATTCCAAAGATCACTTGACTCCTCAGAGGAACTTTCCAAGGGGATGCAGGAAGAAGAGACCAGTCAAAATGGCCTCTGTTTCATTTTCCAGCAGCATTTAGTGAATCTGTGGATCTTTTGGCTAGAAAGATGGAGTTAAAACAAATTTAAATAAATAAGGAGCCTCAGTGATCAGATAAATATATATTGGTCTTGTTCTTACAAGAATTTAGGTATACATTACATATAAATATAATTCTACTTCTTCATGTATTGTATGATCTTTTCTGCCATGACAGCAGAATGTAGGATATACTGTCAGTGTACCGAGGTCACAGGCACTCTTTTGATCCAGAAAGAAATCCAGCCGCCACCCCAGACTATAGGATTTTCAATAGAGACACATGGGAAACCAGATCTGGGTTTAAACACCTTGCATGTAACATTTATTAAGACATAGAATACAAAATCACATAAGTATCAAGAGAGCTCTCTGTCACACACTCATTCACACAAGACATACTCACAAACGGTCCTTTTGGTTGAGCGTTGATCAGGAGTGGATGACCCTCGTAGCCGCGGTGGAAGGCCAACAACAAGGGGTCCAAAAGTCTCTCTCTATATACCCATCTTGTTCACTTCTCGATGAGCATGTTTTGCTGGTTGCCATAGTTTCATAACATGCCAGCGTCTTCTCTGTTTTAGGTCAAAACAACCTGTATCATGTCCAGTTCTTATCTTGTCTTTGACGTTCCGTACTACCCAGGACTCAGAACACACCTTGTTTACTCAAATTCCTCCTTGTTTTGGCGATCTCTTTTCCAGCCAAGTCAGCATTCCTTATTTTTCTCGCTTCACAGTCCAAATCCTTCCCACAGTAATGCCTTGCGAGACACCATTTTATTTGCTCATCTTTGGTTCAGGACCTACATTCAACAGGAACCCGTTCAATTCCTCACAATACATGCTGGAAATTGTGTTCCTTTGCCCAGATACTTTGGAACCTCCACACATTATGAAATATTAGTGTTCTCCTCGACAGCCATTTTAGGTGGAGACACTCTACATGTGTGTGATATCCTTATGTGTCTCTAGGAATCCAAGTAGGCTTTCAGATTTGAAGAAACAAGTTTACAGATGTTATGAAAACCACACACACACACACACACACACACACACACACACACACACATATGATCAAAGTTTTATAGGCCAAATCTCAAAATATAAATCTGATGTTAAGTGATCTGTTTATGTTACAAGTTTATCATTCATGGTTTCTTCCTAGTTGTCAGTCTCTAAAACTCTCCTGTTGATGTTGAACCTTAATATCACTGAAAATTAAGATATTCATGTTCCTTTAGCATAATGCTATTTTTGAACAAGGTGTCCAGGCTTTACAGGTTTGCTGTGAGTGATGCAAATCACCATTTCAGCACGAGGCGAGGGAATCGCTCCGTGCCGTTAGTTACCGCTTCTTCTGGGTCAGCAGTAACATGGACTCTGCCTTAAGCTGTTCCGTAGGGCTCCTCCATTTGGTCCAGGGCAAATCGGAGCAGTGCGAGGTCTTAGATCCGCACTGCTCCAGCTGACAAAATGGCAGCTTCTGGTTGTTTCCAGGTCTGGACAAACCGCTGAAGCTCGCCACACCTACAGCCTGCCCTCCGCAGATCGCAGGCTCGCATTGGTGCAAACCTGCACATCTGCACAAGTAAGCAGGAATGCAATGGCGCGTTCTGAAAAATAAAAGACTGGTTTTCTTCCGTTCTTCAAAAAGTGCGCTGGAGGACATTTAGGGGCATTTTGGAGCAGACTGAGGTGCGGAACTAAGGTAAATAGCCTGGACCTAGTCAGCTCCAAGGTGCAGATGACCTCCGTGATAGGACACACTGGCATGCTCTAATTCCCTCGTGCGGAAAGGGCCAATGTTGTTCCTTGCAGCCACCATAATCTGTATAGCTGGCATCTTGTTTTCAATATACCCAATGTAACTGAAAACTAGACCTGCATATGTATGTTTTTTAGTCATGGCAGTTGATCATGGAATTCAGCACCTCCATCTATCACAACTCCCTCCCCAAGCCTGTCCTCAGGATGGGTGTGTCTCTCCATGGTCTTTCAATGGCCATGAGAGAAAGTTGGGGAGGACAAGGACAGCCAGGAAGCAGATGGCTCTGGTCCTTTAGTCAATAGCATGATTGTACCCTAGGATACCATGGATGATACATGTTCCGTTCTGCATCCAGATGCAAGAATGGATTTGACTGCTGCTCGGCTGTCCTCAGTGCTCCTTTCATCCTCCCCTGGCCAGTGAGTTGCTGTGGAGAGCAGTGTTCAGCTTGAGGAGAGGTAGGCTGAGTGCTTGGGAAGGAGGAAGGCACGTAATTTCACCTGGCAGAGATTTATGCTCCACTGGCACAATGCAGGATATCCTCTTACAAGAAACTGCTTTATACCAAGTGAAATCATTGGTCCATCTAGCTGAGTAATGCCTACTCTGATTGGCAGTGACTCGTCTGCGTTTAGGCAGGATTCTTCCCTAGCCTTATCTGTAGATGGCATGGGCCAATGGATTGCACTCCATTTTTCTCAGAGGAAAACATGTTATATTGCTACTTTATAGGGGGCTTCATTATTGTTTGCATGAATTTCACCGAAGTGGCTTTCAATATTGGGAATCTTCCAGTCTGTTCAATCGGTGTGTTGCTCCTTCTGAATCTATGGGAACGAATGAGAAATGCTGATATTTATTTCATGAGAAATAGCTCAACCTGAGGATGGTGAGACATTGTCTAGCTGATAAATCTAAACACCTGCAAATCTTAAATGGCGTTATATCAAACTGTGCATTCCAAGAAGATCAGTAAAAAGGCAACGTAATAAAAACAAATAATGAAACCTCACATGTAAAGAATGAGTCTTCAACATTTATTTGTTGTTGTTGTTGTAGTCAGTTATTTAAGTCATAGTAGAAGAAAGCATTTACACTGTCCTCTGTATGACCCATATTTTTAATTTGTTTTTGTTTTTTTGTTGTTGAGGGCACTGTTGTTTACTTACTTGCTTACTTACTTAATCATATATATATATATATATATATATATATATATATATGAAACACAAAAAGTATGTTTGTGCTTAGAATGTCCCAAAGGGGAAAATCCAGTCTTCACCTGAAAGATGTTAAGATGCTGTTGACTTTATTTTCTCAAATGTTGAACCAGGTATTTTGGCAGCATTCCTTCAGTACTGTGGTGGCAGTCTCTGAGGGGTTCTCAACAGCCCCCCAAGAACTCTCTGAGAACCCCACCCAGTCCCTGCCACAGCTGATGAACTTGCTGCTGTGGTGACAAAACTGCCTCTTCTAAAACGAGAGATGCTTCCTGTTTTCAAGGAGAATCACACTTCCTCAAAGAAGACACATGACCCTTGTGCACTGGATGGATGGATGGAGGGGTTTGTGTGTGTGTGTCTTCAAATTGCCTGTTGACATATGGCAACCCAATGAATTTCATAGGGTTTTCTTAGGCAAGAAATAGAGGTGGTTTTGCCAGTTCCTTCCTCTGAAATATAGTCTACAGCACCTTGTATTCATTGGTGGTCTCCCATCCAAGGACTAACCAGGGCAGACCCTGCTTAGCTTCCATTATCAGATGAGATCTGGTGCCCAGGTATTTAGGATATTTGGACCAGATGGATAAATAGTGCTTACTCTGCACTGTGGTGACAAATTCAACAATGGGATGATGAGCACTCTGGCAGGCATTGAAAAAGGCCACTCCTGTTCTACCAAATTCCATAAGCCAATAAATCTCAGAAAGTCACAGCAAAATGGCTGTCTGCACTGCATGTTAAAACTACCATCCCTTCAAAGTTCCCTCATTATTAGTGACTTAACTGTCAAAGCCTCAGAATTCAGCTACCTTAAACCCAAAATATCTTGTTTATCACAGAATGGGAATGAAGTTGCCTTTATGGAATATGAGGTGTACATATGAATAGAATAATGAATGCAGAAGGAAGAAGAGAGAGTTGAAAATATTGCTGTTTATGTTGTTGTGCACCTTCAACTCATTTCTGATTTATGGTTGCCTTAAGGCAAACTTCCCATGGGGTTTTTCTGGGGCTGACACACCTAAGGTCACCCAGTAGGTTTCCATGGCTGAGAGAGAATTGAACCCTAGCCATAGTCCAACACTCAAACCACTATACTAATCTGGCTCAATATAAAATAAGATATAGCCAACAAAAAATAGTCCGGTGTAATACAATCCCATGACAACTGGAAGGAACTTTGAGGGTCCTCTTCTCTGGACAGGCACTTGAGGAAATCTGTACCTGGGGCATTCCTAGTAGAAAGATCAGAGCAGTCAGCTGTGCTGGAATTAAAATGCTTATTTGCTCATTCATTTGTAAGGCTTTGGTTGTACGCTGCTATAGGGAATCCTGAAGAATTTTTTTTTTACCAGAGATCCTTACTTTTATTTCAGTCTTCCTTTGTCTTCACTTTTTTTTAAAAAAAGTTGTTGGCTTACTTCACCTCACCATTCAATTTTGTTTCACATCTAAGCTGCAGATCTTCTCTGTATTTCTTCTCTTATCCTGGCTTTTCAATGGATTCTTTTGCCATCTGATTAGGCTCTGAGGATCTAAAGATGGATGACAGAGTAAGAGAAGAAATGCTATTTCAACTGCTCGGCTAGGTGTGGGATTACTTAGGGTGAACTCCAGTAGACTCAGGTAATGATTAAATTGTTTTCCTCTTACTGTTATTCTAGACACAGTTACCTAGGGTGGGCCTCACTTCTGAGCAGTCTGTGCTTTTAAGATGAATAATGAAAGTCCTATTTTATTTGATACTTCATTTTATTTATACTGACTTAGCTTGTCTGTGTGAGAGAGACAGAGAGAGAGAGATGACGAAAAGTAAAGTAGAGCTTGGAATATTATTTTTAATAGGTAATTTGTTGTTACTATTTTTAAAAGTCTAACTAATTACTTGTTATGCATTGTTTGAAGAGTGAAATATTAGTTAATGTGTTACTAATGCTATATTTTTCACTACTTTTGATTTTTTTTTAAATATTTTGAATAAATATGGAAGTGGCTCAGAAGGACCCTAAATCCCCCTAAATGATCTCCCAAAGCACATATCAGTGCACATGCATTTCTTGCTCAAGGGCAAAACAACAGAAAGCCTTTCAGTTTTCCCTTTTCCAGATATTGGTGAAATAAACAAAGCAAAAGAAAACACCATGATCGTTATGACACTATGTGACAATTCAAGCCAACTTTAAATAATCTTTTGTTTCATTTTTAAAGTAATATTTTTTTTTATCAATTTTACGTGGTCATTAAACCAAAGTGATCCAGAGTTGAGGCTATATAGCCTGTGGAAAACTCAGCTGAAGATTTCCACTTTTTTAAGTTATAAAGCCCACTAAGCAAACTTGAATGTATCAGCCTAACTTACTCTGCAGGCAAAAAGCTATTTTAAAATATTCATTCATTTGTTCACTCACCCATTTTCACACCACTTTTCTTTTCAGTGGATTACAATATTGCTGCATTAAAAGGCATAAAATACAATAGAAGCAAGCAGTAAAACAATGAAAAAGCAACAAAACGATTAAGCAGTCAAATATTTCATTATAGTACTAATGTCTGGTGGGAAAGATACTTGGGGTAGCTGTGCTGGCCATGCAGCAAAGTACAACAAAATCCAAAATCCACAGAACAGTGATACCTTTATTAAGCCAACTTAGAAAAATAAACAAAAATACATCTTGCAAGCTGTTAAAACTCCACTAGTTTCTTCATCAGGCAAAGGTATTAAGAAATTATACAAGAGGAAAAAAAGATTGATGATGTTAGAATCACAGGCTTACATTTTGACTGAAGATGTTACTTCTGTTGTTAGTTAAGGTGGTCTAAAGCAGTGATTCTTAACCTTATCTTTACCAGGAATTCCTTGCAAATATTTAGATTTAAATATTCAATTTTTTTTTAAATCAAATATTTATTAAAGGCTTCTGGAGACTAGCCACCTTTTCGCATGGCATTTGCCATGAGAAAGGGCTCCTGGACCATCGTGTGACTGTGAGGAGTGGTCCACATGATGCACTCACAGTCGCGTGATGCTCCAGGGGCTGGCAGGCACCGACTGCACACTATTTCATTTTCAGCTGTGAGCTGAAAATGGTGCACTATCTCGCATTGCTCCGGGGCCCTGCATGCACTTGCTGTGTGTGCGGAGCTCTGGAGCCATGGCGGTCACGCTTCCTGCCCAGCACAGCCTGGGAAAATCCCAGGCTCCACTGAGGAAGGAAGAGGAAGGGCTTTCGTGCAAGCAGGCAGCAGCTGCGGAGCTGAAGGAACTGGGACACAAGAGCCTCTTGGAAGAGGCTGCTCATGCGATTCCTGCACCCCAGCTCCACAAAAAAGTGAGTTGCAGAAAGGGCCTAGGATTCAAATCCCCATTCTGACACTGGGTGACCTTGGGCAAGTGACATTCTCTCAGCCTTAGAAGACATCAAAGGCAAACTGGGTCTGAGCAAATCTTTCCAAAAAGACCCTGTGAAACCTTAGGGTTTCCATAAGTCAGAAGTGACTTGATGGTATACAACAGCAAAGTGCTGCTGGCAGGGGGAGGTTCAGTCTAGCCCACATGTGTCAAACACAAGGCCCGTGGGCCAAATCTTGCCCACCAGGCCATTTCATGTGGCCCTTGCACCTCTCCTGCAGCTGCAACACTCCCCCCGGCTGTTGGTATTCTGAGGAGGGGCTCAGCAGCCAGCACTTGCGATCTACTTCTACTTCTGACTGCTCCTCTGCCCAAGACTCACTGTCAGTGGCCCTTTCCACACGGGGTAATTAAAACAGTGTAGAGCGACCTCTAACGGAGGTCGTCTACACCGTGAAGTGCGCTGGGGCATTTATAATTTTGAGGTTCTATACCTCAAACTGCCCTGAAGTGACCAGAAGTGGTGGTGCCACGTGTTTTTTAAAAACCACTTTTCAAGTGGTTTTTATAAAACATGAGCGTGCAGCCCCATTCTACCCTGTCACAGCGCCCCGGTGTAGATTTGCAGGCGCGCACCAGTGTGTGCCTGCAGATCTGCCAGGGGGCGGGCGTCCAGCTGGCGAGCTTCTCTGGTTGGTGGAGAGCTTCTGCCAGTCGTAAGCCGCCATTTTGGACACTGCCGGACACCGCAGGAGTGTGGAGCAGTGAACTCACCTGCTCCTTGTGGCAACGGACCTACCCGGCTTCTGGTAAGCTCTGTTTCTGCGCGTTTTACCCCGTTTCTCCCTCCAGGGCCAGTGTGTTTCCATGGGTTACCATGGCAACAATCTATGGGGCTCACAAAGAGGTATGGGGACCATAAACTACAATCAAATAGCCCCAAAATGTCCAAGAAAAGAAAAGTTGATGCGGAGGGAAGGCAATTTAAAAACCAGTAATAATCAAATGCAGAGGCAATTATTTAATACAATAAAAGAGTAGATACATTTATATGGTCTTCCAGATAGAACTGGCCCTTTGAGGGCAACCATAATCTGATTTGGCCCAAGATGAACTTGAGTTCGACACCCATGGTCTACCCATCAAGCCTTTCTCCTTTGAAAACTGACTTATGGTAACCTTAAGCCAAACCTATCATGAGGCTTTTTTCGTGGCAAGATTTGTTGCCTTTGCCTTTCTCTGAGGTTTAGAGAATATGACTTGCCTGAGGTCACCCAGTGGATTTCCATGGCTGAGTGGCTATTCAAACCTGTTCTCCAGAGTTTGGTCATGTGCACATGCCTGCCGCTGTATCCCCTTTTTCAGGGACCCAGCAGTGGGGGGTATGTGTGCTTGCACCCAAACTGCTCCCCTGTTTGCAAATGAGGGAGCAGTTTCAGCATCCACAACCCCCAGCCACATCCCTATTCCTGCTGCAGCTGTTGGTGTCCAGCAGCAGGGCTTGACAGACCCCCTGTGAAGGCTCCATGGATCCCCGGGGTCCCTGGACCCCTAGTCTAGAAGGATATGAATGCAGGCAGAGGCCACTCCTCTTTTTTGGGGCCATGTTGGGACTGGGAAACAGAGAGCAGTAAAATCAAATTTCAACTCCATTAACAACAGAAAAGAGCCAAGCTGCCCCTGTTCTGTGAAGGCTATGGACCCCTTTCTTAGGCAGAGAAAGATGGACAGTGGAAAAGATGTAACACATAAATAGTTTTCTCTTTTAGCGTCCTAGGTGACCCAAAGCTTATCTCTACCACTTATGACAATTCACCTTCCTCATGAATTCCATCTACTTTTGCAGGCAGAGGGAACACAAAGGAAGCAGACCTGCATGTTACTCACCCATAACACAAATGCCAAGTTGCTTGCATGCTTAGATGCTCTAGGCTATACAATAGCAATAGCATTTATTTCTATACCGCCTATCAACTAGTGTTATCTAAGCGGTTTACAATGTATTTTAGCTAATTGCCCCCAACAAGCTGGGTACTCATTTTACCGACCTGCGAAAGGATGGAAGGCTGAGTCAACCTTGGAGCCTGGCAGGATCGAACTCACAACCTTGTGGTTGCAGTACTGGCATTTAACCACTGCGCCACCAGGGCTCCATTGCACTGAAGTATAAAGGTGATGATATGGTAATACCATTAATCTAGGTAGCCCAGTACCATTTACACTATCTTTTCCTCACTTAGATGTGCTGGAGTGAAACTGCCATCATCCACAGTCTGCCTAGCCAATGGTGGGGGTGGTAGTCCGATCTATCAAGAGAAGACTGGTTTGAAGTAACTGGCAACCCTTTCCCCAAGGTTTTGAGCAGAAATCTTTCTCATCCCTGGCACTTAGAGCCTGTAACAAGAGATGTCAGTGACTGGAGCTGGGCTCTTCAACATGCACAACTTTACCTTTTACACAAGCAATGTATTCCTATTAAACACCATATGTATTTCAAGGTATGGACATAATCCTAGTGGAGTCATTAAAAAAACCTCTTTCCTCTATAGGAGTTAGTTGGATCAAAGGCTCCTTTTCCACTGCAGGTTTTGCTTAGCAAAGCTGTTTTATCTCGCATGGAACAGGGCAATGTTCTCTTTTACTGCTCCATGTTTTTTTCCTTTAATTCTGTTATTAATCACATTCTAACTTCTTTTGAAATAAGAACAGAGCTTTTACAATTTTTTTGGTGGTGTTATCCTTTCAAAATAATAACAATAAAAAAATAGAATCACACCATCAGAGCTCTGCCGTCTGTTATTTCTTGTACACCCTGAAAGCTGACACATTCTTGTTTTTACTAATTGCTACAGGTTGTTTTGAGATCTCCCCCCGCCACCACTGAGTTTAAGATTTCATTAAGCTGGAACGTATCGCTTTCAGAAATGAAGTAGTGTTCCTCAGTCATGTGAACACTATTAAAATGCCCTCTTTTGATGTGGGACCCCTTTAAATCTCTATCGATGGGAAAGCTGTCTGGCTCTGAAGCACGGATACTTATTTGGCCTGTGGTGGATTCCCCCCTCTTTTCGTTTTGTTTTTTTACAACTTGGCAGAGCATAAAGCTAATAAGTATTTCTTGTTCTTCAAAGATTGATTTATTATCAGTTCCCAAAATATGCCTTTTCATTTGGAAAGTTATTTGCTCAGTTATTATGGCAAATAAATAGCTGCTGAGGGGTCAGCATGGGCCTCAGTGCTTGTTACTGCCTGCTCTCCTTCTGATTTGAGCTTAGTGTGACTAGTATGGGTGTCCTGGGATTCCAAAGTCTGTACTGATTACCAACAAAAGCCTCTTTAAAATCAGCAGAAGCAGTCTAGGGACTAATGGTGCCAAGACAGTCTGAGGCACTGTAGCAATGCCTGAGGTCATAAAATGAGCAATGACAATGGTCCTGTCCTTGCTGATTTTATCACTCAAAAAGTTTTTTTTTTTTAAGGCATCACACAAATGACAAAAGGAGTCTTTAGGCCTCAGTCAGACTCTCTTACCTAACAGAACCCCCTGAAAGACAGTTGCCATGCCTTTAACTACAAGCAAGGGAGAAATTTTGCTTAGCAGCTCTGAATTTCTAGTAATTCTTGATTGTTATAATGCAGATCTTTTTGAGACTGCTTACCCAAGGAAGGAAGGAAGGACTTGAAGCTGTAACAGGTCTGGAGACAGTGACTTTAGGGATACTGGTCAGGAATTTAGCCCACATGCCACAGTTTGCCACTGGAAGGAACCGTGCGAAAACCAGCAGCACCAACTGAGAATGCCTTGTTGCCCAATATGGTGCAAAGAATGGGTCAAGTCATGCTACTTAGCTATTTAACCATCTTAGTTACATAGCTGTGTAATGTCTCTTGGCTTGACTTCCTCAGTGCCCACCTACCAGGCAGCAGCTGCTGCGAGTGGTAGGGATCTGTTCCCCTTTTGATCAGGCAGCAGCTGACTGACATTTCCACTACCTCCAGTGAGTGATCACTGTGACATGCAGAAGGAGGATCCCTGTCACAGTTCCTCCTCACCCTGGAGATCATATATGCAAAGAGGAGTAGGAACATCAGTCAGCTGCTTCTTGATTGATAGGCGACCAGATCCCTGTTGATCACAGTGGCTTCTGCCCAATAAGTCAGTATTGGAGAACCTTCACAGTACCTACGTAGTTCCTCAAGGACTGAATATGTAGGAATCATGAATACAAACAAGTCACAAATGCATAACTCTAGGTTATACATTTGTAACTATTTTAGTGAATTCCAGCCAATGTTTTCATGTGGTGATTTTAACATTCATCTTTTGTGTGTGTGTTCATGTGTGTGTGGGTGTCTCTCTGTGTGTATCTGTGTTTAACATGGAAGAATGCCATTACAGTCTCCATTTTACCAAAAATGATTTTTTTTTAAAAAAAACTGGCAATGTATGAGTTCTACTACTAGACAAAAATTTAGGAGAGTGGCAACAATGTTTTCAAATTTTATATAGTCTAATAAAAATGAATTAAGTTAAACCAGGTGTCAGCAACTAGTCCCTACAGGGCATACGTTTTGGGACATTTTGAGGCAATTTTTTTAAAAAAATCACAAAATTTCATCCACAGGATGCATACATAGGACTCCAAACATTTGGAGATACCTTTACACTCCCAGGAGATCATTTTTTTTAACATTTTGGAGGAAAAGAAAGAACTTTAGGGGGCCCTGGAGGCCTCAAAAAAGGCCATGGAGGCAGCACGAGGCCCATGGGTTACACTTTGCCTGCCCCTGAGTTAGACCATAGTACAAGACCACTGAGAGATAGGAAGTTAGCACAACCCTAGTATCCAGAGCTTTGACTGATTGATTGAATTCATCATATTCTACCTTTCTTCCAAAGATCTCAAGGGGGCATACATGTTATTGTGCTGCCAAAATGGCATGGTTTCTTCTTGATGAACAAAAAGAATCATTCACTAAGCTGATTTGGAATGAACATATGTACTATAGTGATCTTTATTATCAATGCATTATTAAATTAATGGAATAAATGTGAGAATTAGATAGCAGCTGATATCGTTTTTCTTCTATCGCAAGAGATAATTAATTTAGGTCAATTGCTTAGAAATTTTATTTATGAGGGAAAAGACTCATCAATATATTGATCTCTGTGTTAATTATGTTGCTAAAATGGACAAAGTATCTCCTTTTATCAATACTTCTAAGTCAGAGTTTCACGTATGCATGGAAGAAGAAACTTATTATGTTTAGAGGAGTAGCTGAAATTGGGGAAAAAGAGTTATGTGCTTATTTTTTCATTAATATATTTTAATAGAGAATTAAATGTGCAGAGTTGGGAGGATTTACAACAACTGATCATAGAGAAAACATGTTCTCGTTTTTAAAAGGTTATCAATTCACAATAAGATTGAATTTAAGGAAGAAATACTGAAAAAATGGCTATGATATGGCTTTTCTACTTCTAAATGATATTGAAAAAATAAAATCTGTATGTAGGAAATCTGCTGCTATTATTAGCATGAGTTAGGCCATTTCTGCATGGGGCGAGAGAATCGCCCCGCGCTGCTACTTACCGGATCTTCTGGCGGTCCGGTCTGGACCAGGGTGAGGAAGAGCAGTGCATGGTCGTCGCTCCGCACTGCTCCGGCATCCAAAATGGCGGCTTCCGGTTGGTCATGGGTCTTGACCAACCAGTGAAGCTCGCCAGCCTAAAGCCCGCCCTCGGCAGATCACAGGCTCGCATTGGTGCGAGCCTGCAAATCTGCACAAGGGAACAGGCTTGCAGTGGCGTGCTCCGTGCTTTTAAAAGACTGGAAAAATCAGGTCTTTCAAAAGCATGCTGGAGGACCACTTGGGGTCATTCTGGAGTGGACTGAGGTGCGGATCTACAGTAAGTAGTCCACCATGGAGGACACACTGCACCATTTAAAATATCCCATGTGGAAATGGCCATAGTCTTGTGCGGACAGCCACTGAGAAGATCCTTTTCCTTGTTCCTACAAAACATAATTGAGAAGGTGGTGAAACTGAGAGAAGGGCTGCCCTTGAAGATCTTAGGGCTCAAGAATATTTATGTAGGAGACATGGTTCTTTTGGGCTTTATATGTCATAACCACTATTTTAAATTAAATATTCAGATGAGCTGGTAGTGTACATAGTCAGTGGAAAGAAGGCAATGTGAGGATTTTTATCCAATGGTAGCTTTAAGGTAACGTGCAAGATGGGACATTCCCTTTTTTTACCCTGGTCTTCTTATCCCTATTGCAACTCCTAGAGCTCCCTCTTAAACCCTTCTGTGAGAGTTGAGGATCTTCTCAAAAAGTATGGTAAAGAGGTCTATAATAATTAAGGGGGATATAGATATTCTGCACTCACCTTACCTTGTGCAAGCAGAAGAGCTTTCTGTCAGTATGAAGCCAACATCAGATTACAACCCTGTGAATCTCACCTCTGTAGGCAAGTAACTCAGATTGCTTTCATGACTCAAAACATTGATTGATTAGGCAATCAAACATCTATGTGAGGCTGAGACATTTTGCTGCCTGGGATGAAGAACAAGATGGCACCCCCCGCACATATGTATGAAAGAAGATTGAACTTGGTAGCTTTATCAGCAGTGATGACAGAACATCTGAAGGCAGAAGCTTAGTGGGCTCAGGGGAGCCTTAATGGCACACAGCAACCTTTTCTGAGACCCTGCTTCCACCTATCAGTATCTCCAGCCTGAGGTGACTGCCTTGCATTGCCTAATGGTAGTTCTGGCCCTACACCCATGGGATGAAGGCATGAATTGCCAGCCACCAGAATGTCATTGCCAGAACTAAAGAACTCATTGTTGGGTGCCTTATGTTGTGTCTGACTTATGGCAACCCTAAGGTGAAACTATCATGGGGTTTTCTGGGGCTGAGAGTGTCTGATACACCCAATGTAACCCAATGGGTTTCCATGGCTGAGTGGGGAATTGAACCCTAGTTTCCTTGGTCATAGTTCAGTGCTCAAACCACTGCATCATTCTGGCTCACCTAAAGAATTCTGTAACAAATGAATTTCAGTATTCCAAAGTATATGAATATGTACAGATAACAACAGTAGTATACTGCTGATGCATTAAAATTCAGTCGATTTAATATTCACTATTTTTTTAACATGGAAAAAACCTGTTTTTTTTTTTAAGTTTCACCTTCTTCCTTTTAGAGAAGGTGGTGGAAAGAGTACTTTGCCAGTCTTATTTTAAGCTAAAAATCATGGAAATATATTTAATAAACAGCTTAGTAAAACTGCTACTTGGAAACAACTCCCAGGACTGTCCAGCAATTCTGGGCTTTGTAGTCCAAAAATAACTTTACTGAGCTCTGAATAAAACCTGAAGGGAAAAAAAAAAGATTATGATCTCAGCAATAGAGAATGGAGGCACTCCTATGATTTCTTGTTGTGGTTAGTGGTTAGTAAGGCTATCATGTTTTTGCAGTATTATATGCCCCAGAAAATGTAATTTTTCTGTCTTCCTTTAAAAATCAAATTACAGCGTGACATTCAATAAAATATCTTTTGTGCAGCTAATAAAAATGATATCCCATCTTGCGTCTTTGACAAATAAACCACACAAGTCAAAATCCAACCTCTGATACAGTTTATAGCTTAAGCTTTCATGTCAGTCTTTCCTATTTTTTTAAAAAAACCCATTATTTATTAATAGCCTTCTGTGTTTTAAAAGTTTCTTTTTCTTGAGTGGAGAAAAAATCATTTGCCTTTTAATGGGGTGTCAGATTTGTTTTCCAAACCTACTAAAAGGTTATCATTGTTACATATGGACAAGCACTTTTTTTTTCAGAATCAATGTAAACTCTCTTACTGGGATAATTTACTGCAGTCCCCTGGTAGCTGTACGGAAAATTTAATTTCACCATTTTGCAAAGTGGAAGGGTGGAACCTTTTCTATGTGGTTAACTATTTTCACATGGAGTGAAGAAGAAAAAAGAAAAGGAAAGGAAAATGCCTGCATCTAGCACATACTAAATAACAGATAGGCTATTGGTCTTGAGTTAGAGTTCAGGGCCTATCGGCTGTCTGGTAGGGTTCATGCCACAGAAAGATGACTGAATCAATTAGATGTACCATAAAATCTTTTGGCAATTAACCTCAAACTAGCCCAGGAGATCCGGCTTAATGCTAATGGCAAGAGGATAAAAGCTTATTAAATTTTAGACTGACATATATTGAGATCTGAGCCACATTTTCGATATCTAGGACAACTGTAACTGAGAAGGTGGGAAGGAATTATTCTATGATAGACTAAGCAATGTTAGGTTTAGGTCTGCTTTGGAGCATGAATTCAAAAACCAGATTTAAAAAAATAAAGTAAAAATCAGCTGTGTGTATTTAATTACAGCTTGCCTTAGTCACAAGGCTGTTACAACTTCTGGCATAGCATATAGCCACATGTTGCTGCCAATTATTTTTTTCAGATTCAACCAAAGTTTGTTCATCATTATAAATTTTGGTAGAGGCTGCATGTCCTTTTGACACATATTTGGTGCAATCCTGTAATAATCACCTGTTAATAGAAAAGTCTTGAGTTGCCACTTTTACCATAGGAAGAGTCCAAATACTTGTCACTGTGAAAAGATAAAGCCTTGACTAAAGGGTGTGGAATCAAGAAGAGAATACGGAGAAGGATTTTGGGGTCTTCTGAAGAAGGACAATACAATTTAAGCTCTAAACCCAAGGAATGGCACAAAAATACCTTTTCTTGTTTTGCAGAAATGCTATTTATCAAGGGTTTTGATGCTAGAACATCAAGACTGGCAACAAAATGCCACAAGGAAGGAAAGGGGGAAAAAAAGAGTAAATCTGGCAAATCTTATTTACTGAGAAATTTATTGCAAAGCTCTCTTAAACAGTCTATTACAGTGTTCTATAATATATTGTCAAGTTGTTTACTTTTCAAAAAGAGAAGTACAATTAAATCATTTTAAACAGTCTACTCTGTCACATTCCTTTCCAATGGGATTTGGTTTTTATTCATTTTTTTAACTTCTTAAATTGTTTAATATGTTTTCAGCCTTGAAATATCATTTTTGGCATTTATACTCTTTAAATTTGTCAGGTTGCTTTTAATGCATGTTGATAGATAGAGGGTGGGATATAAATATTTTAATAAATAAGGCTGGCATCTGGTTCAGCAGTCCTAAGATCATAAGATGGACTTACAAACTGTGGGGAATTCATGATTACAAGCTTTAATAACTGAATATGACCCATAAAAACCCACCTATGCAGCCAGGCAGAACCACAGCTGAAGCATTTCTGAGGTGCTATAGAGCTGGACCCAGGAAAATGACATCTGCAGTGCTCTCCCAATCACAGGACACCTTGAAAAACAGAGTGGTGGTAGGACCCAGAAGAGGTTCTCCAGCTGCCTTTTCTGGATGCGCCCAGAGACTAGAAGAGTGCTGCAGATGTCACTTCCCAGTGTCCTGGTTTCAGGTGCTTCAGAATCACTTTAGTTGGGTCTGCAACGGGTAATTTTTGTGGCAGTGTGCAACAAGTAGTTTTGGGTCTGCAACAGATAATTTTGGGGCATTCTCCTATGTAACTACAATGATGGGATGCCACCACTTTGGTTATGTTGCTAATGCACGAACTTAGCCCATATTAATAAAAATAAATGCCCTCACATTCATGCACTGTACATTATGTATGCACATTTTCATACAGTGTGTTCCATGTTCAATATGTGGAATATCCTAATTATTGTTTTTAAGATATTTTTTCACATCAGTAGCAAATGATATGAAAGACCTCTGCCAGAGATGTTGGAGAGTAACGGAATACATACTGGATTGGATGGATGAATAATCTCATATGGTATAAGGCGGCTGCCTAAGTGTATTTGAAGAAGAAGATGGTGGTGGTAATTCTCATGTAATTGTGGTCTAGCATGCTTCAGATGAGACTGCTGTAGTACCTTGGAAGTTTGTTTAAAAACTAGTTTCATCAAATGCAGTTTGCAGTTGTTTGGCTGCTAATTGGAAGCTGAGTGATAGGAATATCCTTTGCCTGCTTGCTTGTGAAAAACAAAAACAAGAAAGCTTCCAGAGAGGATCATATAGTATATATTTAGAAGGGGGAGAGAAGAGAAGGACACCAGAAGGAAAACAGTAACAAGAAACAGTAGTTAGGAAGAAAAGACAGGATATTTCTTTTCTCCTTCTCTTATAATACTAGAATTCCGGCTCATCCACTAAATTTAAATAGGGGGAGATTCATTACGGCACTATGATTCTACCTTAATTGTTACAGTTGCAGCCTATGGAATCTTGGGATCTGAAGTTTAAGGAGGGGTGTTTGGAATTCTCACCCAGAAAGTAATAGTGCCTCACCAAACTACAGACTCCAGGATTCCATAGGATGCTGTTCTGGCAGTTAAACTGGAATCATAGTGTTTTAATTGTGCAATGTGAAAGGGCCTCTGGGCTAGAAAGGCCTTTGACTTGATCCAGCATGGCTCTTCATACAACAATATTCTACTGCTGTGCATTCAGACATTTGACAGATGTTTCAGTGTTGTTACTCATCTTGAAAGGGGAGGTTATGAATCCAGCCAATTTGCTCTTGGAAAGATTGACATCTATATGTCAATTTACACATGGTAACATTTATGTTATGGTGAACTCTACAAACAGATGCTTCTCAGTGGTGATTCTGTGGAACTCCCTCCTGCAAGGATAGGGCAAACTCCATCAAAGATTGCTTTTAATAATGTTTTTGAAACTCACTTGTTCTCTCTAATTTTTTTTTAATATTCATTGCTCATGAGTATTTTAAATTGTAACTGATTTTTGTTAAAAGGACTTATATTTAATCTGATTGTATTAATATTTTGCATTTTTAAAATGTTATAAGCTACTTCAGAATACTGTAGTCTTGTAGGGCAGCTAAGAAATGAAATATGTAGCTCTGATAAGTAGACAATGCATTCTTATTCTTTCTTCCACCCAGAAAGTACAGCATGGTAGCTGTTGCTAAGGGAATTTTGCTGGCTTTTAAAACCCAGCTCAGGGCAGATATACCCCTTGCACCCTGCTCTTCGTGAATGAAACATTATTAAACTCAAGATCTGTAAAAGACACCAGTGCTCCCAAATGTCTTTTCACCAGACAGGGAGTTCAGTGTGTCCCTGCAATGGTATTCACTATATCCACAGAATATTCAACAATTCAAAATAGTCTAAGGTCCTATATACAAAAAAGATCTGCACACAGAAAAGGGTTATATTACAAAGGTTCCTTTTAGAGGCAGAGATGTGGCAACTAGTCTCTCTCTGTGTGTCCATTATGACAGTATCCATTATCTTACAGAATCATAGAATGGTACAGTTGGAAGATACTCCAAGAGCCATCTATTCCTTTTCTCTTTCAGTGCTGAAGTCCACCACTGAATCATCTCTGAGAGGTGGTCATCTAATTACATTTGTTTATAAACCTCCAATGAAGACAAATTCATCAAGAGTCCATGGAGAGTCCTGTCCTTTGAAGCAGCAAGCAAGCAAGTTTGCCCCATCTTCTATATGACAGCCCTCTAGATACTTAAATGTTACTGCTCAATCTTTCTCTAGGCTGAACATAAAAAATTCCCTCAACTGCCAAATAGGGCTTTGTTTCCAGGCTCTTAACCACCCTACTTCATTTCCAGGCCCTCACCCTACTTTCAACATGTTCCAGAAGAGAACAGCCAAGTCTGCTATTTTCCAAATAGCAACTGATGATGGTCAAAGTGGGTGGTACTGTTGATAACATGGTAAAGTGACACTTTAGTAATGGAGGAAGCTTCAGACAACAGCAAAAGTTTCAGAAAACAAGCAAAAGCAGGAACATCCAATTAATTTCTGTAACACAGTCTGTGCCTAATAAAAGGCCCCTTGTTATGTCCCTTCAAGTAATTTCCAACTAATGGTGACCCTAGTTCCTATTGTGGGGTTTTCTGGGAGCTGAGAGTATGTAACATGCTCAAGGTCACTCTGTTGGTTTCCAAGACCAGCTCTATTTCCTCACTAGACTGTTATAGTGCTATGATTCTATTTGCAACATCCTATGGAATCCTGGGGTTTGCAGTTTTGGGAAGGGCCGGCTGGCCCCTCCCGAAACTGCAAACCCCAGGATCCATAGGATGTTGCAAGTGGAATCATAGCACTATAACAGTCTAGTGCGGAAATGCTCCAGGTGGGGAATCAAACCCTCGTCTCCAGAGTCATAGTCCAGCGTTCAAACTGCTGCATCATGCTGGCTCAAACATTCTTGCTAGGTACATTTAGATGCCACAGTGTAGGTGAGCTTACTCTTTTACTTTTAATATCAAATATAATTATCTTAAATTTAGTGATTATCATTATCATACATGCTTTAATTAACATCTTGTCTTCTTTAAGAAATTACCTGGTTTAATCTAAAGTGAATAACTAGGTCTGGGCAGAATTGTGTATGCAGAAGATCACATTGTATGCAATCAGACAGTAAAGTGCAAATGAGCTACTCTCAATCATGATAAATTAAGAGAACAAACTAGAAAAGGAAGCAACACCACCTTTGAGTGATATTTTATCTTGCCATAAATTAAAGAAGCCATGAAAAGGGAGAGAAAGAGAGTGTGTGTGTGAGAGAGCCTCAGGCAGTTTTCATAGATTCAAGCTGCTTTCATGTGTAGACTCGATGTTGCAGAGGCACTTCAATATGCAGTTTAAGGGCTGTTGCAGATGATCATTTTGATGGTATCCAAAGGACAGGATTTTTTTTTCTTCATTAAACAGCAAGCTGACCCAACATATTCACCATGATACTGCTTGTGCTGATAGCTTATTGCAGCAATGCTCTGACCAATGAGGACAGTTGTTGCTACACCAATTGCTATATGTACTAAAATGGTCCAATTGCTGTGGGCCATTGCTTGAAGAACAATGCAAATGCAGTGTAAACAATTATGATAGTGACAATTTTCTTGTTGTCAACATTCTTTGCTGATGAGTGCCAGAGCCAGAGTTTGGCATGCTGTTTTTTTAAAGTGATACATTGGGCTTTTCTCCTATGTCCCCAAACATTGATTCAAGGGGGAAAAAGGGCCTGAAAAATGCAACTTGAGGTCAAAAGTGATTCCATGAGGTTGCACTTTTGCATTCTTAACTCTGTTGCACCCTCTAGCATGAATGGGAAAAACTATTTGAAGATATCTGGAAAATAGTTGGAAACCAGATTTCTCAAGTGTCAGGAAACACTGATGAGTAAATCCTGAATGTGCAATAATAATACCAATGCTAATGATGATAATGATAATAAGATCTGCAGCAGAAGATCTGGGGTCCCACCTTGGGAGAAAGACAGCATACAAATTCAATGAATGAATGAAAGAATGAATGACCTTCCTCTTTATATGGACTGAAACACAGAACAATGATAGGTTAACACAGAACACATACAATTGGTTAAAAACATATTACACCAGTTAAAACCATATGCATATTTAAAACGATCAATTCATTGTTTAAAATTCTTAGTTTAAAAACGATAGACCTGCTGGAAGATATTGGTCTTGAATGCTGTTTTAAATTCATACAGCATATCCAGTGATCAAATCTCTTCTGGCAGGTCATTCCACAGTCTGAGGGTGACTGAAGAAAAATTCCTCTGGGTAACTGTTGGCAACAGAGGTATATCTGGCATATACAGTGCCTAGGGCAAGAGTGGAAGTTGCACCCTTACCTCTGGGGCTGCTGCTGCCGCCACTGCCTCCTCCTCCTCCTCCTCTTCCTCTGCCACTTCCAGCACCTTTTTTGTGTCCTTCTGTCATTAGTGCCCAGGGCACGTGCCCTACCCTACCCTACCCTACCCTACCCTGTATACACCTCTGGTTGGCAATCTAGTCCTGGCTGATTGAAGTAAATGTCCCCTAGAACTCAAGACTCATTCTGTGAAAAAAAAATATTCACCTTCCTTCCTTCCTTCCTTCCTTCCTTCCTTTCTTAGAAAACAGCATGTTATTCACACAAAGTAACATTTTTGTTGTGGCAAACATTTTCCTGAACAAAAAACAGTATTTTCCAAGGAGACTCTTTGCCGTTGAGGATTTACTCTTCACAAAATCAGCTATCACATCTGCTATTTTTTTTTTTTACTAATAGCTGCATTTTCTGTGCAAGAAACAGAACAAAAAAATATTCAATTTTCTGCACAAAAATACCTGTGTATTTATTTATTTATTTTGCAGACCTACTGTGAGAAATCTTTGAAAACTACAGTTTTTGAAGATTTTCTCAGAGCAGGAAAAAGATTGCTAATGTTACTTTTTGCTTCCTATCAGAATGAAATTAGCAAAGAATTACATCCTTAGCATGTACAGTACTTTAATCAACTCAGTCATCAGTTTAAAATAGTGTTATTTGTACTGTTGTAACTAAAGTCAGAATCTACTTTTTCTTTGTCCCTACTAGTAGTGTGTAGTTGCAGAAGGTGCAAATTCTGCAATTTGGTTAGATTCCACAGGGACTTTGTTGCTATCTCTTGAAGTACCTTGTGGTACCTACTGCTGTATCAGAAACAAAATAAGCAGAGTGCAGTGTGGAAGTTTATCTATACACCAGAACTTGAATCCTCTCCTCTTGTTTCTGTGACCAGTGATGTGTCTTATAACAATAAGTGGTGAGCACTTTACTTAGTACAGGAATAGAAGTTCCAGTGAAATCCATGGGTATATTTACACTAAACATTCATATTGTTGTTTGGCATTTTCTTTTTTAAAAACATGTTAATAACACCTTTTGCAAGTCCTAGGGATTGTGGTTTGATGCTACTTTGACCGTTACAGACTCCTAGCATCTGAGCAGTTGCCTAGGGAAGAAAGAATGATTATTGCCTCCCTGTAACTTTGTTGTATGGAAGAAAGATGGTCTTTTAGTGAAGTACTGATGTGAGTCTGAGGACCAATTTTACAGTTCTACATTCAAGAGGCTTTGGCTGCTTCAGTAGTAGTATTAATTTGTTTCTAACACTGAGAGGGCTAAGCCACTATTAAACGAGCATTAAGATGGAATTAATAGGGTCTCACTGTCCAGCGATTTTAGCAAGGGCTCATTTGGGGAGGATTATCCACAATAGAACTTTCAGCCTAGAAAGCACAATGATGCTCAGTGTGGTGGATTTTTCAATTATTGGATTGATTTCTAAAAAGCAGAATGCAAGCGCATAATCAATAAAATAAAAGAGAAGAAGAACAAATTAAATTCATAAAAATCCTTATACATTATATGTACACAGTCACGCTCCCTGCTCTCTCCCTTCCTTAAGAAAGACATTTGGGATATGGTAGTGAGCACTTATTGGTCAAAGTTTTTTTGTTTTTTAAAACTGAGTGTTTAAGACTGCTCACGTATGCTATCCAAAGGTGGCACAAAAAAGAGAGAGGAGGTATTGCTTGTGGAAAACAAAACACCTACAGTACTGGCATATGGAATGGATTCAGTTTGCAAGTCTCACTCAGCAGACACTATCTGTGGATAATTTATTGGTTGTTTTGTGATTCTACATTTTTGCAAATGATATTTTTAGAAACTGTCTTTAAAGTTGCTTTGCATACCAACTCAGTGATTAGTGTTTTGGAAGCTGCTATGGGAATCTTTTAGCTCTTCCTTTTAAACTTTTCTTGTTCTTCTCAGAAAGAAGTATATAAAACATGGTATGGGACTTGTTCTCAATAAAACAAAAATGAAATTGTAAGTTCCACTGTAGGAATGTGTGCCTGTATGTATTTGTTATCCCACCCTTCAATGTAAAAACATTTCTGGAACAGCTAAAAATGCACTAAAACAGTGGTGTAATAAAAGGGGTATTTAAAATCAATATAATACTGAACAAACATGGAGCAGATAATGCAGCAGCATGGATATAAGAACATTGGCATGGATCACAGCATGCATAGAACTTGTTGTATATCTCCCTGTATTAGGGCTTATAGCAGTCTTTTAAACTATAAACATGTAGCATGAGGTATTAGGATCTTACCAGCACAGACACTACATTCCTATTTGGTTGCAGTGCCATCCACTGGGTTTGTATTTTTGCAAGCATAAATCAAATAATTCTGTTTTGTATGAGCATGCATTTGTTTGTGTGCATCATTATTTTGCAGGTAACCCCACCTTTTGCATTAGGTAAGTTTAAGGTAGGGTTAAGAAGCCTCTTCATGTGTTCCACAGAGAGGACAGCTGTAGACTTTTTTTTTTTAGTAGTCTCATTATATAGAGAGCTTTCCCTAATGGACCTTTAAAGGTTTGGCCTTTGCTGGTGAGTGAGGTTCATTTTCACATTCAACCTAAAGCATAAAGGTGTTGTTGCTTAAAAAAATTTAATATTTGTAGAACTTATAGTGGCTATAGCCCACATCTACATTACAGATGCTTCTTTCCCACTTTATTTTTCCTACTATTGCTGATAAATTCTCCTTTAAATAGCAAAAGAGGGACCTAGGAGCTTAACTAAATGAAAACTGGAGTTCATACTGAAAAAGCAGAATTACATTTCTATGAATGACACTTTCCTAGTTCAGAAATAGGCCATTATGAACTGAATCTACACTCTTCAGTATTTTGATTCTTTTTGGAAATATGAGAGATCACTCATGCACTGTAATCAAATGGCAAGGTAGAAGCTGAGCAACAACGAGTCCTATGCCTACCCATATAGTCTAGCTGAGGAAAAAAACTTAGTCTTCTTTGTAAAACACATAAAAGCACTCTTACTGTCATAAATTTGCACATGCTCCAATATATGGTGTAATAGGGGAGACAGATAGACAAGAGAGAAGTGGCTGCAGGCTACTTGATACAGAAGGAGAGTTAGTATGAAGAGAGAAACAAACACTTCAAAAATGCAAAATAGTAATTAGTGACTATAGGCAAGGTTGTTTACTTTAAGAGAATCTGGCTCAGAATGGTACTAGCATTAATGGATCGATTACTAATTTTAGGCCCTTTCCGCATGAAGCGAGCATGTGCTGTTACCTACCGCTTCTTCTGGGGTCTGAAGCAACACAGACTGTCCCTGAAGCTCTTCCGCAGGGCTCCTCCTTGGTCCAGGGCGAATCGGAGTAGTGCGAGGTCTGTAGATCCACACTGCTCCGGCTTCCAAAATGGCGGCTTCCAGTTGGTTGTGGGTCCTGACCAACCGCTGAAGCTCACCACACCTAAAGCCCGTCCTCTGCAGGTCTCAGGCTCGCATTGGTGCGAGCCTGCGAATCTGCACAAGGGAGCACGAACGCAATGGCGCGTTCCAGGAAAATAAAGACCTATTTTTCCCGGTCTTTAGAAAACACGCTGGAGGACCACTTGGGGTCCTTTTGGAGCAGACTGAGGTGCGGATCTCCAGTAAGTAGTCCGCTCTTAGTCTGCTCCAAGGTGCAGACGACCTCTGTGAGAGGATGCACTGCCTCGTTCTAATTGCGTGGTGCGGAAAGGGCCTTAAAGAGGTGTGCGATAGAGTCATTATATTTTTCACTAAGCGTTGGGGAAGGTAGGGTGTGATTCTAGATAGTGATTATTTTTAACTGAAATATTTTTATATTAGTGTTATTAATATTAATTATATAAAATTAACTATATTAGTTTTATTGTAGCTTTGCTTATCATATCATTACACTATTATATTTGTTAGTAATTTATAGGAAGTTTATCAATATTTTAGCTTATAACCATCAACTGAGAGGCTGGATGTCAAACCACTTTTAAGCTTTGCAAATTTATGTAATGTAGTGTTTAGTGTAGTTAGTTTAATTTGGTCTTAGGTGTAGTTTTGAATGTGTTTTTTCTTTTTTCTTTTTTGTGTGTCATTTTGTACAGCCCTATGTGTTGCTGCAGACATTTTAATTTTTATGTGTCTAATAACTTGTGATGAACCTGTTGGGAGGGGGTCGTGACAACAAGCCTCCTTGGCAACTGAGAGTGTTTAAGCTGATTGGCTGGTGAAATGGAACCTTGGATAGCCCACGGGAGGGGCTGGTGAAAAGAGGAAAATAACGGATTTTAACTGTCTGGTATGTGTTTGAAGAGGAGTGTGATTTGTGGTGTGTTTGGGGAAGGTTGGAGATTTGAAGAGCTCTGTGGGAGAGAGAACTGAGAAATTGGGTGTACGAGAGATAGTGAATGGAGAGAGAGAGAAAGAGAGAAGTATGGTGTGCTGTTTATAAACATTTGGATACAAGACACATTTAAAGCAACAGTGTTACAATAAATGTTTGAAGTCCTGTGTTCCATAAAACAGTGTCATAGAGCCTTATTTTGAATCCCGGAATATACATGCTACTAATAATATCATCTTGATCTTAGTGCCAACAGTACCACAGTCTTGGAAAATATAAATCACTGCTGATCCTTACATGTGGGAAAAGGGCAGATTTAGGGAAGGCAGTAAAGGGAGAGAGTCCTGAAAGGAAGAAGCCAAGGGGGGACAAGAGTGAGGAAGGAACTGTATTCTCAGAGAGGGAGAACTGAGGCAGACCCATTTGTCCTGGCCCTGGCTTGATTCCGAGATCTCCCTGGCTGTTCAGTTCTGATCACAAAGAGATGTCAGGCTGGGCAGGCCCTGAGTGCAAGGCTTGGGTGCACCTTTCACACTCAGCACTGACAGGTGATTTGATTTCTGCGCGTTTTACACTTGTTTTAAAAGAACGGCACTAACATTCATAGATAGTCCTCAGTTCTGCCAGTGAGGCTGTAAGGATTTTTAGAAAAGAATTCTCCGCATCCTCGTCAAACCAAAATTTTTATATCCTTTGTGAGGATGACAAGGTAGTCAAACTAACATAAAATACTTATAAATTTTTAGTGTGGAAAACATGCTCTTGTTATTGCTAATTGGTGTTTCTATTTAGCCTAAAATCAGCATTCCTTGAAAGTCTTCTGTGACAGGTAAAAATAAAAATGATAAATTAGATTAAACTACCTCCCTTTAAGCCTGATTTCTACTGTAGTTTGCCCTCTTCATTATCTGTTTCTGGGGATATCGCTAGCCCATATGGCTTGCCTTTTTTTTTTTTTTTTTTGGTGATGACATTTAAACAGCTACAGCTGTTAGGTGTCATCTTGGCTCTTTAGGAAAAGCTTCTCTAATTTCTTTTCCTGATCTTCTCCTTCACCTTTTAGCAAAGTGTCTATTTTAGGAGTGACACTCAACAAGGGTATTCGTTTTCTACCAGACATTTGGCCTCCTGTCACTGGGAAGAAGCCATATTTACCCAAAGTTATTGGTGGTCTTTCAGGACTATTGGAAGTTCTGGAATTGCTGCTTTGATGGTGCTGTCATCAACCGACTGAACCAGGGCATCAGGGGATATTATTGAAGTGTGGCAGTTTGGCAGATGTTCAGAGGGTCACAGGAGGAACTAGAGATATTCTATTTGCATGAAAGGATAATAATGCAGTTACATTTTAATTATTACATCTTTTTGTTCCACAGAGAATTTTGATAGCAACTTTTTAGAAAGGTGATCTGATATTTCTTCAGTATAAGAATATAGCGTCGGCCTCTTATTCCAGGTGAACAACAAGTTGCTGCTGATCCATTTTTGTTTCTCTCAAGGGTGAGAAATATTTGAGCTCTATTCTTAAAGACTGTTTATTGATTTAGGTCCCATCTCTCTCATAGAAATCGGACTGAAGGCATCTCACAACAAGACTGAACAGAAAATAAAATTAAAACTCAAGGGAATTTAAATACTACACAACTTGGAAACTTTCAGTTTTTTTGGACTGTAACTCTCAGAAAGCCCTGGAGAGTATAGCTGTACTTTTCTGCACTCTGCAATTAGATTGAGAACATCATTTAAAATGATTTAAAACATACCCATAAGGTAAAACAAAGCACCCCCACAGTAAAAAGTTCCTGTCTCAGGAACTGGTCAGTGAATAAATCTGACTAAACAAAGCCTCATCTAATGTATCTTCATCATTAAAGAGCCTACGAGCAGCCATTGAGAAAACCCTTTCTTGTCTTCCCACCAAACATGCCTCTGAAGGTGGTGGAACCAAGAGAAGAAGTGCCTTTGAAGATCTCCTGTTCTACGACAGTCTACACAAGAGAATACAATCCCTGTATTATTCATATTATTTATGTGCCAGTGAAATCAATGGTTGGATTCCGAGTGATTTTAATTTGCTGGAATGTACACATTGAAACATCCCTTGCTTCAGAAAAACAAGAGTATCTTTAAATTCTGTAGAAATGATGATAGCTGTTGTGTCCCTTAATTTGAAAATGTTTGATCCATAGCAAGTGAGTGCATGTCTGTCTGTCTGTATCTGCCTATCTATCTAATCTATCTATCTGTCTATCTATCTATCATCTGCTTATATATTCATCTATCCCTCCAGTTTTATTGTGTCATGCTATTACAGACTTATCTGTGTTATTTGCCTCAAAAAAATTCATATAAAGCATCTAAATCTAATATTTATGTATTTAAAAGCTACACATTGTATCTTAATATGGTAGACAACAGATGGAATTGACAGTTTTAATAGGAAGCAACTAACATCATCTCCCAATCTACACCTCTGTATTGGATTTCAAAGAACTGATATCAGTTTGGACATGTGTAGATATGGGGCCTGCATTTAAAGTCAGAAATTCAATCAATACGCTGTCTCTCAACAGAGTTTACAAGATTAGATCAGTTAGAAATGACCATCTGGTCTAATCTTGGGAGTTCTGAAGTCTCATGTAGATCTTTTTCACTAATGTCATTTTTATTTGGTTAACATTAATAAACTGTAGCAAACATTGCAGATCTTGCACTCTGGAGCTGTAACTCAATTTTTGTCTTTTACATGAGTCAAGTCAAACATCTGCTTCTCTGGAGGGCGTGTGTGTGTGTGTGTGTGTGTGTGTGCGCGTGTATACCTGTGCACAAAAAGAATGAAAGAGATATATATGCATGGGCGCATAGCAGTTCTGAAGGGCTTACTTACTTTCTGAGAATACATATAATAGAAAGTGTCAGGCATTTTTTTTTAAATAAGAGAAATATTTGGCTAAAACCTTGCATGAGTTGGAACTGAGAACTGAGAGGGGAAGCAGTCATAAGTGTTTAGAGAAAAAACACTATGGTACATTGCTACTGCTTTTTTTTTTTTACCAAGTAAATCTTGTTATTTATATGTTAGGCTTATGATACAAATGGAACCAGAGATTTGCCAATCAGTATGAGAACCATGTGGCCCTCCTGGTATTTGGTGGACTACATTTCCCAGCATTCTTCACCATTAGCTATATTTGCCAAGGCTTATGGGACTTGGAGTGCAACAGTTTCTGGAGATCCATGTGATTCTCACCCTGTTCCAGTTGAAAATTTGTATTTCTTCTTCACAGAGGGTACATATTATGTTAGCCTGAAGACCTTTACAGTTTTCTGTCTTATCATCTAGCAAACAGGCAATTGTTACTCAGAACAGGGGAATCCAAATATGTACCTTACAAGGATGCTGTTACTGCTGTTGTGGTGAAGTGATATTCAGCCCCTGGTCAATAAAATAAATGTTTATTATGGAAAAAGTCAGGTAATCATTAAATTAATCCAACTAAGGCTGCAGTCTTATATCCTCTACTTAGAATATGCTTCTTTTGAACTCAGCTGGACATTAACTTCTGTGTAAACCTGCGCAGGAGTGCACTGTCAAATACCATCTTTGAATTGGCAATGACATTTTGAAAACTGAATGAAATATTGTAAGTATAAAGTGCTTGTTAAAACTTCTCATTAAAACAGGTATGGGCAATGCATATACAAACACACAGAGCCTCCAGTCTCCTCTAAACTCCCCAAATTTAGCAGCAAATTGCACTGATGAATTTCATCAGCAAACTTCTAACGACCCTGTGAATAACAGAGAATTTTATACATGTATGTGCATTTCTATTGAAATTCAGCGGCACAACTCCTTTTAAAATAAACATTACCTGTTTGCTGTAAGGCTGTTTTCTGGTTTGCCACTGGGTTTTGGCAATGTTTTGTTGTTGTCGTTGTTGTTATTGTGGGTGTATGACTCATAGTGAATGAGGTGTGGTGTGGTGTGGTGGAGAAAGAAGACTAGTTCCCAGGCCCACTGAAGTTGTCCAGCCTTGTATTAAAGGAACTTGTTAAGATATACCAATTTTCCCCTTTATACCCTAAGACTCTTGTCCTATTTAAAAAGGTATCAATGTTTGCAGAAAATGTTCAGGCTAAGGATTTATTGAACTATGAAGGGAAAAGGCTTCCAAATAGTCAAAGAGAGGAATCCATGAGAAGAGCACTCTTGGCTGAGATTTCTAGTTCAAAAACTAAGTTTTCTGAACTCTGGTTCTGGAATCATTGCTGCTTCATGGCACTCTTGAGCTAAATTCTGAAAGACCTTTCCAAGTCATGTTGACATTTACACAGTTGTATTTCTTTTGCTTTTCCAAGAAAGAAGAAAACTTCATTCACTGAGCAACACACTTACTGTTAGGCATAACTGTTTCCTCTCTGCTAGCCCTCAATGAATGCACACACTACATTTCTAACTTTCTGTTTTTCACTGTAGTTAATAAATCAGGATGCAGATGAGCAATTCATAGTTAATTTTCAGAGCCAGTGCAGCATGTCACAGCCTATAAAGTCCTGGAAGTCTTAAACAGTGAATTCCTTGATACTGACAAGCCAAACAGCTTAGAAATTATAATTATAAGTTACAAGTGTCTTAAGGGTTGTTCTCTTGACATAAAACTAATTTCATGTTTTTATTCATAATGTGGAAGAGATGAGAGGATAAGGCCTTATTTAGACTGAGCTCATAGAAACATCAGAGGCTCCATCTTCGGACTGTGATCAGAAGAGATAGCTTATGTTGTGAATTTTTTGAGTGGACTTTTCTTTTTACAGTTTTGTCCTGAATGCTCTTTAAATATTATTGTGCTATTAGGAGCCCTGGTGGCGCAGTGGTTAAAAAATGCCAGTACTGCAACCACAAGGTTGTGAGTTCGATCCTGCCAGGCTCCAAGGTTGACTCAGCCTTCCATCCTTTCACAGGTTGGTAAAAGGTCGTTACCCAGCTTGTTGGGGGCAATTAGCTAAAAATACGTTGCAAACCGCTTAGATAACACTTAGTTGATAGGCGGTATAGAAATAAATGCTATCGCTATTGCTATTGCTATTATAAAGTAGCATTTGTTGAGCCTTTTCATCCCATTACCTATTAACATGTTATAGCGGTAGAGCCTAGGTTTTTTTTTAATGATGCTAATATATTATGTTTTGTGTCTTACATGTTTTTTCATTATCTACTAGTGAGCTAGATAGAGAGATAGAGGGAGAGAAAAGAGAATTTTTTTAGAGGATTTTTTTAAAAAAAATTAATTAAAAATAACACAGTAGTAGTATGTTCTTGATATGTTTTCTGCAAACCTACCAATGACAAAAATCCATTAAAGTAAGGACTGACACTAAGATATCAGCCATTTGGATAATGCTTCCAAGCTCTGGACGAGTTTTGGATAGGCTGGAAGTAGTTTCACTCTGCTGTCTGGGTGTTTTAAAGACAGTTTGCTCTGCTTTTAATTTGATTGTTTTGCGAGAGATCACTTTAAAGACTGTTACTTGGGGTGGTCCTTTTGGGGAGAAAGGTGTTGCATCCATATTTTAACAAAGAAATAAATGCATAAAAAGTTGTACAGGTTTTTAGAAAGAAATTCTGCTGGTAGTATTTAGAAAAATCAAGATGTCAATTAAATGGAGGAGATAAAAAGGATGGGATGGGGAAAAGCTTAGAATAACTAAAGGTAAAGTTTGCTGAGAGAACTGGTCAAGGTTCATTGTGCATGCAGAAAAGTCATTCATCACAAATCCATAAAACAATTAGCACTGAACTAATGATATCGCTTAACAACTGTATTTTTGATTAATGCATCAATAATTTAACTGAGTATTTGTTTAGTCTCCCCAGCTCCCACTATTATTTACTGGGCCTGTCATGGCTGCTCGTAGCTCACATGTCTTCTAAAACATTTCCCAAGCTGTGGTAAAGACCAGCTTATTTTAATGCTCCAAGTTAACACCGTGAGAGCTATTAACAGGCTGATTAGCATAATCCATTGTGATCTATCATCGTCTAAAAGTTCAGCTTAGCAACTGAACAGGACTGGGGAATTGCTTTGAAGATTTTATGATACAATAACTATCCATTTGATAAGCAATTAAAAAGATATTCTCAGACACTAAGAGGAAAGACAATGGAAACAGGAGGAAAGGAGGAGGGTAAGGGAACAGGAGTCTCCTGCCCAGAATATAGATTGCACTGTGGTATCCTCTTGTCAACAATTGCACATTGCTGGAGCTCTTTAAAACCCCTTGATAATGCTCTGTAGTGAATTCTGACCTGTTTATCCAGGAGGGAAAGGTTGTAATAGTCCTCATTTCCTAGACAGGATGAGATGTCTGAATCTTTCTAGTGGTCATCTGAGCTTAGCCTGTGCTGCTTCCTGACTGGACTCTGGTAGATAGCAGCGTCTGGCTATCATGATCAGCAGCTGGTGCCCTCCAGATATATTGGGCATGTCCACTGCTACTATCAGGTGGAATGAATCTGCTGTCTCAGGTGGCCCATGTTACAGTGGATGGTGGTAGTGAGTTGTTGGATGGATAGAGTTGTGTGTGCCGTCACATGGCCTGGTCTCAATCCCTTAAGCTTGGCCGATTTTCTCAGGTATGGTCAAGGAGTCTGTCTTGTCACTAGTGTTTACCAGTGACTCAGTTCTCATTTTGACTATTCGCTATATGAAATTATAGGAAGAGTACCATCTTGGTTTCCATCTTGGGCATCAAAATGTCTCCAGCCAGCCTTAGTATTGGAATGCAAGTTCCATCATTCCCAAAAGTATGGAGATGCTGGAGAAGACTGCCTATAAATCCCCACATTTCCTGTTTATCAGGTTCGCAATTATCACTACAAGGCCTACTGGGTGAACACATTACATCCCATGGGACAGTATGTGCAAATAACACAACTGATAACCTTTGTCCCTTAAAATGAGGGGGGAGGGGGAGGCTAAAGATGGCACATGCATCAGAATATATGTTTATACACATAATTTAAACTTTACCTCAGTGATGGAGCTTGGAGTGTGTGTTGGATGGGGCTACAGCACGAAGGTTGTGGCCACTGTGTGCAGGAGCATGGCCAGGGCACGTGGAGGGCATGGCTACGGTGTGGGACTCCCCAAAAACATTGCTGCCCAGGGCAAATTGCACCCCCCGCTCCCATACTTCGCCTCAAATATGTTGAGGTGACTCAGTCATCTCAACATGCAGTTATACTCTGCTATGTAAAAGTTCAATTAGACTTTAAGTCAAACAGCTTTTATTCTCTGCTTTTGACTTACACATTTTTCTTTTTATATAATTTTTTGAAATTGTCCTCGCTAAACCATAAAGAAAATGATCAGGAAAAGGTTAAAATTGGACAGGTTTTCCAATATCTCATTTTCAAAGCTGGCCCTACAGAACTGAATTTTTACTGTGCTTTTCACCAATGAATATGGAACAAAAAAGGGCAACCTCCTTATTGTAAAGAAGAGTGGATTTTGTACATTCTACATTTTCTGCACACAATAGTGTAGGCATCTTATATTGCTTCTTTATATTTTTCCTCAGTTTTCACTCTTGAGAGATGATTTGGCCATGGGACCCGTTGTCCACATATTAAGGAAACATTTGCTATTCTACCTTGCATGGAGTAGAGTTTTTCCATCAAATGATTCAAGGTGCCTTCTAAACAACCAATCATTAACCTCCAAAGTATCAATCGTATAAATGGGAAAATGTGACATTTTGTGAGGCATACCACTGTAACGCTTCAAAATAAACTACCAAGGTAATAACAATGCTTAGCATTTATATAACACATTTCAAATGTTCAAATTCAAAGTATTTTATGCACAATATCTACACAATCCTTAGAACAGCCCACCATACAGGACTTAAAAGAAGAAATCTTCCAGTCTCCAACAGAGCCCAAGCGCAGATAACTGTCTGGAACTGTCAACACTCACATTTTGCCGTCTTTATCAGAGAAGGGAATTAGGATAATGCTGATCCTTGTGATTTGCAAGGGAATCAGAAGGGTTCTTGATGGCCAGATCTGGCCCAATTAGTAAATTCCAAGTCTATTCCTGGTCAATACAGCTAGATATATTTTGCCCTCCAGCTAAGCCAGAGCTTTGAAAAGTTTCTTTTCAGACTAGAATTCCCAGAATACCCCAGTCATTATTGTCACTGATGATAACTAATCCAAATGGTCCTAGATGGCAGAACACAACACTATGGCCCTTTTCGCATGGCATTTCCGATGCAAAAGGGCCCTTTGAGCGTCGTGCACATGTGAGGAGCAGTCCACACGATGCACTCACATTTGCTCAAGGGCCTGACGTGCACCGCGCATGCATTTTTTCATTTTCGGTTTGAAGCCAAAAATGCTGTGCGCTCGCACATTGCTCTGCGGCTCCGTGCGCACTTACCTGCGGAGCCTCGGGAGCCGGGCCAGTTGCGCTTCCTGTCTCAGTGCAGCCTGAGAAGGTCCCAGCTGCACTGTGAAAGGAAGAGGAGAGGCTCTTGTGTGAGCAGGAAGCTCGTGCAGAGCCGAAGGAGCAAGGAAGCGAGAGCCTTTCTCCGGAGACTGCTTGTGTGAGCACCGCTGAAAATGGGTGAGTTGCGGAAAGGGTCTATATGTCTGAATCTGGACACATCCGTCCACTGCAAGGAACTTATCTTGATCTTATATTCCAGAGCTACATGTTGTACTGTGTGTACACAGAGCCAGCTAGAGCTGAGGAGGAATTTGGCATGGTCAGCTACTTATATTGATATGTAGTGAGCAATCTTGTCTTCAACTTCCTTTCTCCACGTATTTGTTGGATATGCAGAGAGGAGAAAGGGGCAAGCCAGGACAGATGGCAATTTTATTAACCACAATGCACCTCTTAAGCACAGCTATAGCTCCTGGCTTTTTATTCTTATAAAAAATAGGTAAAGATATGATTATCTACTACTTATGATAATTTTATTCAGAGTGTGACACATCGCAACTAGCTGACCTGTAACCAGGTGCTCTATTTTGTAAGGAGACAAAGGCAACATGGCATTTCAAAACTAACAGAATAGGAACAACTGCTGATATTCTACATGGGCTACTTAGTTATGTATGAAAATTCATTACGGTCCCTTTACAAAAAAAGAGTACCTCGGTACAGGGCAGCTAGTTGTAATGTGTTGCTTCCACACCCTCTCCTGGCTTGACCAGCCCAAATCTACCTTATCAGCCAGCAGCCACTTTGAGTGGAAGAGGTCTGTTCAGCTGTTGGTCAGGGCTCAAGGAGGGTGATGTTTGCAGCACCCTCCCACCAGTGTGTGAGGCTGCAGCAAGGAATTGCATCAAGGCTTTTGTTGCTGGTTATCACAGCCTCATTCTCTGGTGGCTGGGAGCTGGAAATGTTAGTAGCTGAACAAACCTCCTTTGCCCAATGTGGCTGCTGTTTAAGGTGGGCTGGAGGGCATTTGTGCAGTCTCACAACATGACTACGCAGTCTTTATGAATATAGCAGAGTTACTCCAGATGAAGAATCTGTAACTGCAATACAGAATGCCAATCCCCATTATTTCCTTAGTGTAACATTTTAGTTACTTCTTAAAGGGTACTGTCAGATCTCCTGGCTTGACCAGCCCAAACTTTGAGTGGACTGATCAGGTTCTGTCCCTTTTTCTTTCTGTCTTACTTAAGTAATGAAAAGGAATATGTAATGATAGAGACTACTGTTTTAGATGCAATGGTAATAGTAATGGTTTACTTGTTGAGTTAAATAACAAATTGATTTTTAAACGTAACTTCTGAACCTCTATTTATTCCAATGGCTCAAAGATATTCTGTTATTGCTATGCCCAAATAAGTAAACGAACAAACAAACAAAAAAAATAAAAAAATAAAAAATTGAATGGGAGCCATATACTGTGATGCTGAAGTTTTGGGCATGGACAGACTGAATCACATGTAGGAAAGCACAAAGAAATAGGAAGTCCAGAAGCAAAATGGTTGGATGGTGTATAGATGAGGCAAAAGAATGGGAAAGTGCAATTGTAGGAGCAGTTAAATGAAGAGAATGAGGGTTGGGGAATGGGCAGAGGAAATAGGAAACTAATAACAGGCCCAGATAAGCTTCATTATTGCCCAAAATATATATAACAAAGCAATAATACCATAGCTGCTGTAGGCCAAGCAGAAGCTGGATACAGAACAGTCACAGAATGTGAAAAAGCTGAACAGAGGAAGAAAATTGCATGGGTGTTTATGTGAAAGAGATATGAACTAATCCATACAACTGTGTATGGAGAGGCATAGAGTGGCTAGCTGCAAAAATACACAGGCTTTGTTTCTGTGAAAGTGAGGGAATTTCAGCAGGCTCAGCACTTATCTGTTATACAAATGTATATTATGATCCATAATTTATTTTGAATAAGAGACGCATGTGGGTATGTATTTGTGGGTGTGGATTGTAAGTTTCGGTTACACTACCCCACGGTGGGAGAAAAAAGAGCATTTAGTTAATGTCCTTGACTTCTCCCAAAACAGGAAGTCACAAACTCACAAACTTTGCTGCTTCTGGGGATCTAGTCCCCCACCCCTGCAAACTAGGATGTAGATCTTTTCCTTTTATTTTATAATGTTACTGAAAGATCTATTTGGTCCTCATCTTTTAAAAACGGGTTCTACCTTACGGCATTCTTGTGAGCACTACCAGAAGACTCATATCCCTCCAGCTAGGGAAATGCAGCTCATTTAGATGATAAATGGAGATGACAAAAAATTGCACAATTTGAATATGAGCGATCAAGCCAAAAGAGGGGAGAGAGAGGGGAAGAGAAGGAATAGGGCTTCTTTTATTACAGCCATGTTAGTGCTTCGACAACAGGTAGCACTATTACATATTCCCTTTCCACTTTAAAGTGCTTGTAATTTCCTTCCTCATGTCTGGGCGATTTTATTCATTGTTTCCTTGCACCTGTGATTGATGTTCTGAGCTGCTAATCTCTCTGAGTGATAACTATTTTCATGTAAGTCCATGAGTCTATGACACAGGCAGCTCGACCAGGGCTACTGCTGACTACTTATTTTGTGCCTCATTTACATTTCAATCTCGGCCTCATGAATGTAAAACCCAGGCTGCAAATTAATAACAGG
This sequence comes from Iguana delicatissima, assembly GCA_948472985.1. Lineage (NCBI taxonomy): Eukaryota > Metazoa > Chordata > Lepidosauria > Squamata > Iguanidae > Iguana > Iguana delicatissima. Next base: position 252,306 of record CAOKZL010001135.1, on the reverse strand, counting down.
GAGAATATTATACCGCTCCAGAGTGGGGGAACAATGCAAATCCACCCGAGCGCAAGGTTTTGCCATTGTGTTCTGGGAGGGACTCATTTATTGGTTGGCGGTGAATGACATTACAGAGAATGGCATATCCAGAGTGACACAAATTTATTTCTGTCCCCCCTGTGCTCCAGTATATTTTCATAGAATCAAGGGGCTATTTGTCTAGGGACAATTTAGTTTCCATGAAAAATTTAAATGGTTTCTGTGGAGATAGTGGAATGAAATTTAATTTGTTTCTCATTTACTACAGCAGGTATGAAAAGGAGAAAAATTGGATGTCTGATGGGCAAAAATTGGTGCTGTCCCTCCACACTCTCCCCCAAAGGCCCAATGGGTCTATATCATAGAGATTGAGCAAGACGAGGCGCTTCCTTCTCTCTCCCCTCCCACCCCCCTTGGAGAATGGTAACCTTAAACCAACTTACAGGAAACCTTTGGGGAGGCTGCCAATCACCCTGAAAACAACATTCCCATCGATTCCTTGTCTGTGTGATTTATGGCTTCATTTTACGGTAATTGAGAATTAGTGAGAAGATTAGCAAGGCTCAACACTTTGCCATGATATGCACACTAAGCACCGTAATTTGTCACTAAGGGATGTTGGACACTTTTTTAGTTACACGGGGTTCCCATCTAATTGAATTTGGGGATAACACAGAAATTAATTTGACACAGGAAAATTTTTTAATACACCCATCTCCCTCTATTGTAATGCACAGTGTGCCCGAGCTCTATGCAGGGGGAACAATATTGATCCTGATCACTTTCAATTGTGGCCAGCTGAAGGATGGAATAACTCTAAATCTTATTTAAGCTCATATGAAAGCAGTTCATCTGCAGCAATCTGCAGCAGATAAAGAATATTACCTTTCATTTTGTCTGACTGCATCAAGATGAAGTTTTGAAAATTTACTTCTTTGCAGCAAATATACCAAATGTCCAAAGTCAACAGTTGCAATTCAATTACAGAGCAGCTCTTGTGGGCTGTTTACAGGGTAAGTTGCTACTTAGGCAGCAAATGAAAATACGAACTATGCTCACCATCCAAGGAGAAGGTGCTGCGCATAAAGTCGGCCAATGGATTGGGAGCATTGGGAGGGACCAAAACGAACAAACAAACAAACAAACTCAAAAGTTCATTTCAGCTTAAGGGGACACTGTGTTTCTGCCCAGAGTTGTTTCAAATGCTGTTATCTCAGGGTTACTGAGGATAAATTCATATGATCTTCATCTCCCAAGTTCTCCCAAAGACTTTTTACTGTTCCCTTACAGTGGATACCTAGGTGTGCATTGCTCTTATGAATGACTTGATAATATCTTTATATCACAAGCCAACGTAAGCTTGTAAAACTCTTTGCTGTCATGTTTTCTTTACACTTCTTCCCTGCATGAGAGTAGAGAGTTTCAGTAAGTAAAAGAAACAGATTTGGCTAACTGCTGATTTTGGCATTTTGTTTCAGTGGGCTGGTTTTTAAACCCTGGTGTCATAGGTATTTACCATCTCGTTTGTTTGTTTGTATTAGCATTCTATTATCTAAGCATCACATTAGAGCCAGGATAAGTTTGTGGCGCCAATGTTCCTAAAATTGTGGAGACATGGCTAATGACACTTTAAGTCCCAATGACTTCAGCAGAAACAAGGTGCAGCTAAATGACTGCACAATCCTGTACAATTCTACTCAGAAATAGCCCCGCCAGATTCCATGAGATTTACTCACAGCAAAGTGTTATAGGGTTGGATCCTGCTCTTTGTGTCATCCATGACAGGCATATTTTCCAGTGGTTTTGGGGGTGGGTGGGGTATATTTCTCATCTTTTCTGTGCTATTTTCTGTTGTCTTGAATGATGCACATAGGCTGGCATCCTGTAACTATTAGACCCATTCAATTAATTGTTAGATGGTTATTTAACACAAAGGTAAATCCAGTTAATTCAATGGGTCTAGTCTAGACAAGACTAACAATAGAATTCAGGCCATAAAGTGAAAATGGACGCATACATCTTCTCTAAAATCTGAAGTGTGGCAAGACTGTTCAGTTCATATACCAAAAGGCAGGAAAAGAACAAATTGACTCAGAAATGTCATGGATGTAAATTAGATTTACCCCCAAATAGTTCTACTTAGGATTGCAGTTGTCCTTTGTCATTTAGGGACACTGTCTTCCCATTAGGAATCGTGACACAAGCCAACAGTATTGGGATAAAACTGGCCACAACTTTATTAGCAAACAGGAATCTACAATGAGGTAGCAAACAGAATAAGCAGGCACCCGTGGGGTAGGTTGGTTAAGCCCAATCTCTCCAAGTTAGAATCTCCACAGCCCTGAAATATTGGGAAATTTCCCTGTGATTCTTAATCACTTAATTTGCTTGAGATAGCAATCCAGGCAATCCCCCCTAAGAGTTGACACTCTTGTGATTGGATTCAAACCAGAGTCATGGGACTGCCTCCTTTTGCTCCTTGAGACAGATGGCAGTAAAATGGCAATAAGTGGGTTATAGGCAAGGATCCTTCACCTTTTGATGCCTCTGGATAAACCTGCTTGATAGAAATCAGTTAACTCTGTACCTGCACTCCACTATTGGAGTAGAACAGAATACCCTGAGGTTCCTGTCCCTCCCCCACATTTAAAAGCAAGTGCAAGCCATGCTTCAGATTCCTAAAATAAATGTCCAAACCTTCAGCAAAAAGATGAATGGAAAAGTTGAGGACGTGAGAAATTCCCCATTGTAGTATATAAACGTCACGCACTTGAAGAAGCCAGTTCTGCACATCTCTGTTAACACTATGTTAACCCATTCTGCCCAGGCTCACTCCACATCCAACATTTCAATCCAACTAGGATAAGTCTAGAGACTGTGGCTTTAATTCCCCTGTGAACTAATTGACAGTTGGCTTAGAGCAAGGGTGGACAAAGTACAGTCCTTGAGCCACATGAGGCTCCCAGATCCATTTTTGTGGCCCTTAGGTATAAAAAACAACCCAAACAAATGCTGGGGTCATTTTTTTCCCCTTCTGTTGGAGCTGTAGAGGGCATTGCTACAAAGTTTGGAGGCCCCTGACCCCCCTAAGGGTCAACAACAATTTACAAAATTGTTCAACTTATTTTTTTATTTTTTGACCTGAAATGCTCCAAAATGTCCAACAGGGACTTTTTTTTTTTTTTTGCAAAACTGTTCAACCTTTTTTTGCACTGAGATGCTCTAAAATGTCCACTAGGGGGTGCGAGGTGTATTTCCACAACATTTTGTGTCCCCTTGGGCCAATTTACGTCCAAGAGAAGCCTTTATTGAAACTCCAAATATGGTGAAAATTCCCCCATCCCCATAACCCCATTACCCCATTGGGGCAATTTTTGGGGTGGGGTGGAGTGGGAGCAAGAGTGTCCCTCCAAGGTCTCCTAGGGGACAAATATGCTCCTCTAGCCTTGCACAGTTACCCATCCATGCCTCAGAGTGATATTAGAGAAGGAGTTGGGCAACAGTCCCATGATGCCTTAGATAGCAATCAACATGCTCATCATGGACTGATGACCTCTTTGGTTCCATAACAGGTGGTATTGACTGTACGCTTGACACCACAATACACAGTGCATCTCTTGACCCATCCTTTTGACAATCTCACTGCCCAACGGCACCTCTCTATAAACAAACATACAGTTCCTGCCTTCTCTGCTACTGTTTTGTGTACCCCATTAATCAAACATGTTGCCAGCTTTATGGGCACCGTATGCAATTGTAGATTGCCTTGAAAATAATTTATAGGTAAGGACATTCCTGAAATCTTTATCAGAGATTGTTTTTAGAACAAGTATGCAAGTAGAATACCTCAAGTGCAATATATTTCCAATGTTCCCAGTGTCATTTAATAAATTACTATACTAATGAGCATATCATGAATGCATGTTTTTATCATAAGAAAAAAAGTAAATAATGTAAATGAATTGCAACTTGGCTTTGGCATCGGTGGTGTCTTCAGGTAAAATGGAACATGAGTCCTGTGAGCGGTAATAACAAGAATGATACTTGTATTATAAACTGATTCATTAAACCTCCAAAAGTGAAGACTGTACATTTTAAAAAAATCCATGAACTGCGACCCTTCAGTTTTGTATGTTAATAATGCAATCCTATGCATGTTTACCTGAAAATAAGTAATGCAGTGCATCTTCTGCTGACTTGACCTGACTTGACACATGAAGATGAGGTCACGTGAAGCCTTGTGTCCTGTTATCATCAATGTATGCTCCAGGTGCACACCCAAGTGAGTGCACACTTGTTGTATCCATTGACAATTATGGGATGGAGCATTCACATTTTTTGTTTTATGTGAGGAGGAACCCCTATATATACAGAAAGCAAACTGTAGTTGATCCTTCCACTTGCAGATTTTGGACTTTATATTAACTTTAGGGATCAGTATGGCCTCTTTCTGTTTCGGAATTGCTTTGAAGGTAAGTAAATAAATGTGCATACCTGGGAGAATACCCATTAAGTGTGCTTAGTATTACAGTATAATTATTATTCCACTGGAAAGGAAGACGTTATGAATTTTCCATTTTTTCTTTTGATCTAATTTGATTAACACTCTGTGAGTTTAATTTACACATTTTTCCTCTTTTGGACTTTCTCATCACAAGACTTTTGTAAACCTTCTGTGGTTAATGATTGTATGAATGCGCCTCCATGTGGTGAAAAGGACACACAAACATGGGTTTCAAGAGCTCATAATCTGCAGATTATTTCTGTTTAACAATAATTGGTTGAACTAACTCATGGTTTAACCATGATTGCATAATTGGCACTGTGAGAGAGTAGCAAACACATAAACGTGTGATCTTGACTGCTAAAATAATAATAGTTGAATTTAAGAATTCCATATACTGACCTGACCCCAGCTAAGTCTGCAGTCCTACTTGGGAGTAAGCAGAACTGATTACCATAGGATTGCTTCTGAGTAGACATGTAGAGAGTTGCTCCACAAAGGCAGCTTCCAGATATCCACAAGAGGAAGCAACAATTATAGATATTATTTGTGAAAGTCACAGCAAAATGGTTGCTCAGGATGAATGTCCAAATATTCCATTACTTCCTGAAATATCTGGGAAGGTTTCTTCCCCCATCAGTGTTACCATGGCAGACTTATATGCTATGTCGTTGTCTCTTTTCATATCCCACCCTGTAGGGTTTCATGCTTGCAAAGGAATCATGTGCCTAATAGTGAAAGGGAGGGAGACTGAGCAGCAGGGGAGAATGAAAGTGAGACACTGATAGAGACATCCTGACAGCTGCAATGGGTCATCAATAGATCCATCAGGCCAGTAATTTGCAACAAATTTAACATACATCACTGTAGTCAGGCCATACTATATCCATCTTGTCATGGCATCAGAGCAAATAACACTTAAATCTGGTGTCACTGCTGACCTTTGTGACCCTTGAATTGACACCGCTGTTTGAGTCTCGCCTAGCTGAGCAGCAGATGGAAGGAAGATTAGTACAAAAGAGAGAACGTAGCATAGCAATAAAGCTTAACCAGACAAACAATGGGATTTGGGGATTCCTCTTCTGACACCTGCTTAGCATGCTACTTCACATGTTACTTATTGCTCTTTTACTTCCATGATGAGTTTTTGTTTGAATCAAATGGAAAACATATACATATATAATGACAGGATGATTAAACATTAGGAAGGAATCAGCCACTCAGAGCTAAAATGGTGCCAAGCAGAACAATTTGTCTTTCAAGCAGCTTTATATGGGACTTAATCATTTCAAAATTAAAAACATCAACAACATCTTAGCATTGTGCTATAGCCTGATTTTCAACTGTGATTTGGGTTTTCTTAAATATATGAGTTGAGAAAGATATCATTTTTCAATACCTGAATACACAATTATAAAGCTGAAAATTAATTCACCAGTCTGCTCTGTGCATTGGTTTGTCCTTTCTTCCTTGCCACCCAACTTGAGGTTTATTGTGCCTGCACTGTTTGATGAGATCTCAAAATCCCTTAACTGGCTGAGAGGGAGAGGAATCCTTTGGTTGCTTAACGTGTTTGGAACTATTCCCATTTCAGAAGGATTTAAAGGTGAAAGAAAAATATTACAAGTAATAGAAATAACAGAAGGATAAGGGGGGGAGGTGGTTATGTAAACACAAACCCTTATTCATGAGGGTAACAAGCTCACTTAGAGACATAGTGACTTGCCCAAGGCCACCTACTGAGCCCATGGTTTAGCAAAGAGTTGAACACAGGTCTCTCTGGGCCTATCCTAACATAGGACCACACTGGTTCTCAACGACATTGTTTTTTCTATTTTACTATTTTATATAAATCTTGGGACCACCTGACCAAATTAACATGTACATTCAGACTAAAGAAAATGAAAATCATTAAGTTCATGTTGCTATGTGATGTGGTTATGGCCAACAGCCAGTTAGTGTTTTTTTTTTAAAGAAATTATGATAAATAGGTCATAGGAATTTCAGTGACGGATAAACTAAAAGACAGGCTTTATTTGACAGAACTTTTCTCAGAAGAAAGCTTCTCCTCCTCCTCTCCTTCCTCTTACTTTTTTCAATATGAGTGTACAGTTAGATTTTATGAATGGATTGAATATAGTCTAAACTGCCAATCCATCGAACTCTTGAGAAGTGACTGAGCAGAAGGATCCATGTAGAATCCCTTTTAGATCATATCTTTAGGCCACATCTTTAACTACAGATTCCTGCACCAGCAGGAGACTTGACCAGACAGCTGTTTGAATCTCTTCCAACTCTATGATTCTATATTTTCATCTGGAATGCATCATTTCTGAATATTATTATTATGATGACATAGAGGTTACATTCTGCTTTCAGTAGTTATGCCTTTCAGATGAGCATGGAGAACAGTTGTGTTTCAGCAGGAGACAAGCTGTGATCTTCAAGGGCCTGGATTTTGGTTGACAAGTCAGTAAAAGTCAATGCCAGTATTTGCACCCACCTCAGAAAATGGTCTCAGTTTTGTATCTTAAATGCTAATTGAGCAATCCAGAACCATGAACATCAGTGAAATTTTTCCCAGTGACTTCAGTCTCAGAGACATGTCTGCATTTTCTGAAAAACAGAACTTTAACTTTTTCATTAATAACGTGGAGTTAGTGGCAAGTAGTGATGTGACTAGATTTTTGGCTAAATGAAAATCCAGGATCGTGAAATGCTCATAAAATCTCTTTCTAAAGTCGTTAACAAAATGGGAAATGGGATTCAATGTAAGCAAATGTATAGTCATGGATATCAGAGCTATACAGCCTGACTTTGCACAAACTGGGATCTCAGTACGTAACATATTTGCCTATCATGAGCATACTGTCGTAGGTCTTGCCTATCTCCAGGTATGTATCTGTGATGCCCCAATGAAATGTATTAGTCTCAACTGTACAAGCATAACTCAATTATAGTTCTTTTCTCAAGTCATGGAATTTAATCAAAATTTAAAGCATAACTTGCCATACAACTATTGTTGTTCCATATTCTTTGATCTCTGAATGTTTTCTTTCCCCTTTAAACCCTTTTTAAAAACTGTTCATAATAAAATTTTGATAATATGCATTTGGGTTTTTACATTTTAACACAGAAAATATATCTATAGCTTGTACCTATTATTCACACATTTCAGCATATTGAAATCCCTTATGTTTTTTCACTGACAGTGTCCCTGAAGTTCCAGACTCCTTTTTAACTACTTTGGCTGGCATTCAGTATTGCAGTTATGGATTTGTGACCTGGGCCATTTCTGCACTGCGCTGTTACAGCGCTATTATTCCAGTTTCAACATCCTATGGAATCCTGGGGATTGCAGTTTAGGAAGCGGCCTCAAAGGCTGTTCAACTAGGATGTTGAAACTGGAATAATAGCGCTGTAACAGCGCAGTGAGGAAATGGCCCTAGATTTGCACCTCTATAACTGCTCTGTATTCAATAAGATGAGGTAATCTTAGTGTAAGAATACATAAAGGCAAACCAACCCACTTTAACAGCTGGCAGCCAGATCAAGTGAAGGAGGTATCTCCAACTGCCAGTTACAGCGCAAGGAGGACAATGTCTCTGCCTCTGTCCCACTTACTGGTGGGAGGTTGGAAATGTCACACGTAACTAAGTTACCGATGCAGAATATCACTGGTAATTTTTAGCTCTTTAGTTAATACAATTAGCTCTGTGGGTGAAATACTACAATATCGCTGATGCTTCTTTAATCAGATAACGTTTTGTATCAGTAGATGCTTAATGACCCATACTGTTCATGTTTATATATCCAAATCATATTGCCCTTGAAACTTTGTTCTTGTTCTGAAACTTTAAATAAAAGTTAATCCTGATGAAAGTTATTCTAGGCAAAGTGCGATGATTTGAGATTTTTGAATATCCATTTCTCCATTCTCAATTCTATTTAGGTAGAATTGTCATCTTTACTGATTAGCCCAGTCTGATTTAGATTTCTATACTGGTTTTATGTTTAATTTCATACCTTTTATCACTGGTGTCTAATCAATCTTAATTTTATTATCTCTCTCTCTCGCTCTCTTTTTTACTTACCTGGCAACTATTGTTCTACAGAGAATCCCAAAAACAGAAATTTTGTTTGTCACTGGTATTTGTTCTCAACAATTCAGAATTTGTTTCATTAAGTTTTTACTTCTTCTGTTACGACTGATCTGAAATAGGAATGAATTCTGAACATATACTTGAGTATGGGTAACAAGCCTACTGTCTTGACCCTTAAGCTCTGGAGTTGGCCAGTCTTTGGCTTATTCTGTCTATATTAGAATATGAATATAAAATATTAGTTTAATTTTTCTGCCCAAACTATGAGTGCTGTTGAGTCCACCAAATGTTCATGTACTGGAAAGGTAATAAGATACTGGGTGTGTGTTGCAAGCAGTGCTTTATAGTAACAGACAAAGCGGACCTCTTACAAACCCCATGTCTTAATTTCATTGTAGAAAATTAGATACACAGAATTTTGCATAAGATAAGTGTATTAGTGGGATGCAATTTGGCCCAGGTTCCTAGCTTTCGTGCATGTGGCTCCTTAATAAAAAGTGTCAGTTAAAATGAAAATACAGCTTGGGTAATTAAATTTAATTGGATCTTGTCACTTTAAATCCTCTTCGTTTTTGAGTGTTTCCATAGAATTGCAGCTTCTGGTTTTGCTAATTTCTTTATTGCAAGCTGTGCGCTGAACCTCACTGTCCTATAATAAAGTGGGACCTTGTTTTTGTAGAGGGCTTTGAACCATGACTGCAATAACAAACAAAAGGCATGAAAACTAATTCCGTATAGTGTGTGTGTGTGGGGGGGGCGTGGTGGTGGAAAAGGGAAGAGATGAAGCTGTTCCTTTATTTTGTTCACATGTAATCAGGGAATAAGGTTACAGCTTGGTTTATTAACTCTTTAATGCTGATTCATAGCACTGTTTTGTAGAGGCCTTCACATAATGATATACGTGATGTTATGCCAATGTGGACAGAAGTATAATTAACATGCTGTCCTCTTTCTCTCTCCTCCCTCTCTCTCTCTCTGCATATATATATATATATATATATGAGAGAGAGAGAGAGAACGAGAGAGAGAGAGATGGAGAGAGAGACAGACAGACAGAGGACAAAGGGAGAGAAAGAGAAAGATGTTTGGGCAGGCAGCTTTGGGTTCATGCAAATTGCAGTGTTCAAGGTTAGGTCAAACCAAGAGCAAGCAGTTATCAATGCAAATGATGTGTATTGCCTGCCAATAGCCATGGTTTGGCACTGGAAGATTTGCTCTCTATAGGGGTGAAAGGTAACCCAGTTTCTTTATTTTATCTACACATGCTCAGAATCCAAAAGCAAGGAGAAATATTTAAATGCAGATGAAGAGATAATGTGTTTGAAATAGTGACAGTGACCATAAAAGATTATTAGTCTTTTGCCAAGTCCTTAGATGCCAATTGGCAATCATAATAAATGCTCTTCCTTCAAATTAAAACAGGGCCAATAGATTTATGCATCAAGTGTTCATAAGTAATATGTGCTCTGCAGCATGACTGCTTTTTCTTGTCACTCTATAGGCTATCTCAGCATTGTTTGGCCCTCATAACACACACAAGATCTTCATAGTTGTTATCTTAGACTTGGGATGCATCCTATGATCCCTATGGAGATGCTATCATGATAGCCATATACCTTGGAATTATGCCGAAGTGGTTGAAAGGACTCTTTCCACTATATGCCTGAAGAGGCTGGAGAACACATTGCTCCAGAACATTATATTGCTGGATGCTAGGATGATGATTTATGGCATGGTAGGTGAATCTTGGAAATACTTCTTTTTGGCATGGACCACTTGACTGTCAGCCTCTCAAATGGAGTTATCAAAGGTGGTGTTCCCTGACTTGATTGAAGCCACCCTTTCAGCTCTAGTCCAGTAACTAGGAAAAATGGAGGGAAAGGGCTATAAAGCATCTTCACTGCATGGTCTACAGATATGAAAACTACAGGAAACACAGAGTAGAGGCACATTTATTCTGTTATGCTTTTTAGTATATTTGTGGAAGAAGTGACTTGAAACCATACTGACAACTTTTTGGTAACTCTTCCTTGTTGCAATCTCATTTATCAACTCAGGTTATTTCTGCACTACACATAGTGCTCTTATTCCACTTTCAACATCCTATGGAATCCTGGGGTTTGCAGTTTAGGGAGGGGCATTTTGAATTCTCAGCCAGAGAGCTCTTTGGCCTCAGTCAACTACAGACCCCAGAATTCCACAGGATGTTGAAAGGAGAATAGTAGCACTATAACGATGTAGGGCAGAAATGGCCTTAATTGTAAAGAGAAGAATATGCCTGCTGCCATCCAACTCATATAATGTACCCTGCTCATATAATGTACATGCTCCCTTGCCTGGAATACTTTATAATATAATATTGGCTATTATAGATCTCCAGTTCTGGATGAGATAGTCAAGATGATGATAAAGTTGGGCTAACAACTGATCTATTGCATATTTTCTTGATCAGGGTCAAAGAAAGAATGCAATGTATACATCATATAGATTATATCCATGTACATTTCATTAGGACTGGTTTAAGAAGATTGCAAACTTTCTCTGTGTTAATTATGCTACAAATATCAAACTACAGCATGTCTCCGACACATTCTTTGACAGAGGTCACATAGAAATCATAGAACTAGTTAGACGTAAAATAAAACACACAGCTGGCGTTGGCTCAAATGCATGCCTTTGACAAGTTGCTGTTGGCAAAATATTAATTATTTTTTTTAAAAAGAGAAACAATGCCCAAAATATTACCACACACACACACAAAGAACATGAAAATGGTGGAATTTTTGACACTTCAGAGGCTGGTGTAAATAACAGAAGATTTTCACAAAAAGGTAAAATGTCATTTAATTGACATGTCTTAATAAAGAATGTTTTCTATTTAATCTAAAATGGCACTAGACTGGGGAGAGAGACACACACATGCAGCCTGTCAGACCTCTGTCAAATGCAATTGTTTTTTCTCTTATCTTTTCTATCTGAGATTCTGGGCAGCATTTATAATAGGAGTCTATGAGTACTGCCACATTCTCAGTGCCATATAATGTATCCTCCTACCACTCACGTAATCCCCAACCCTCTGGCCACCAGCCTGTTGACGCCGCAATTACTGCAATTTTGACTGAAAACTAGAAAGATGCTTGTCGAGAAGATGTGCAAGGCTACAAATTCCAGGAGGGCATCTATACCTTATCTGCTCCCCTTCATTATGCCTCTCATGGATTAGGTAGAACTGCAAAATAGAGAATGAAGTATTTGTGGAGAAGCACGAGCCAAAATATCTATACCACCAAATGGTTTTTGTATACATATTTTGATGTTACAGTGGCTCGTTCTCCTATCATATTACAGGCAATAAACTGCTTCAAGACTATTTATTGGTTTATTTATGTCTGCCCCTAACCTCTGATGTTCTCTGTTGCCTTCCATTGTTCTGGGTGTTTTATCTCTCATGCTGTATCACTCCCAATTGTTTTTATTTGTGTTATATGATTGTAGATGTGGGTTAACGACCAGGGATTATATACAACAGAAACGTCCAGACTCTACAAAGCACAGCAGTAGCTCTGTTTTTCTCCAAAAAGAATAGCCACAATCTGCAAACTCCAAATATGAGATATGGGAGAAAGAACAGGATGAAGATCAGCTATTAAGCCCCACAGTGGTACAGCCCCACCAAAGAGTGCTTATACAACATTGTTAAAAATGGCCCATTTGAACAATGAGCAACAGGAGACAGGAAGAACCCAGTAAGTCTATCCCCTGGGGGATGCTACTGTCACAATCCTTTCCTGTCCTGGGCTGGAGCAGGAAGGCAGCATACAACACCAACACAAATTTCGTGTGGTTGCTATGTTAGGCCATTTTCTCCCTACACTGTTACTGTTACTACACTGTCCGCAGGAAATGGCCACAGTGCTATTATTCCACTTTCAACCTCCTGTGGAATTCTGGAGGTTGTAGTTTCCTGAGGCCAAAGGGCTCTCTGGCTGAGAATTCTAAATGCCCCTCCCTAAACTGCAAATCCCAGGATTCCACAGGATGTTGAAGTGGAGTAATAGCACTATAACAGTGTACTGTAGAAATGGCCCTTAGTCTCTTCCAGCAAATCAACAAAACTCACCTGCTGCACCTTTAAGACTAATAGATTTATTTTAGTATTGTCAACTTTCACGGACTAGAACCCACTTCCTCAAATGCCTTCATCTGAGGAAATAAAATGTAATTTATGTAAACCTATGTTATCTCAGATTTCAATCTGATGCATATATACTTGAGAATAGGTAGATATTGAAATTAAGCCAAAATTGACAGGACAAGATAACCCTTGTCCTCCCTCATTAAAAAATAAAAGCAAAAACAGGATTTTTTTAAAAAAGCACCAGCATGTAATACATTGAAGCAACACTGTTTTTAAAATCTGACTGATATTAAATTCTTAGAATGGTGTAAGAACTGGTGTTATGATTACTATCAAATCATTGGATCTAAAACCATGTTATTTTAGTGCCAAACGTATTTTTTTTAAATGAATTTCCTTTTCTCTCTGTCTCTCTCTTTCTCTTTTATTAAAAAAGGTGCTTATACATGCAATGATTACTGATGCAGGTAAGCTACCACTCTTTTTGAATGTGAAATTGAACTAGCAGCCTTTGATCTGAACTACAGGCTGATCTGAATTCAAGAAAAGCTTGCTGCTAAGCCACATTCCCATTCAATCCATTAAACCATTCACTTCTCTTCTCCTCATCACACTGACTCCTAATTTGACAATGACAAAGAGCTCCACAGTGATTTTAAATTTCATAATTTTAATCTGTCAAGTCTGACATTTAATTAGTGCCCTTCTAACCTGTGCCCGCTTACTTGAAGGTTACTGTTGGTTTTCCTTTAGAAATTTTTTTCCTCTGGAAGAGTGGATTAATAAATATGTACATAACTGGCAGGGATAAAGACAATGCACACACAATGGTCTATTAGTTCCAAATCTAGACAGATGAGGTTAATAATATTTTAAAGTGCTGCTTTATTGTATTAAGAGTGATTAAGCCTTTGGCTCAACCCTGTATGTGTTGTTCATTGAAAACATAAAATATAAGGTCTATTAAGCAAAGTGAAGCAAGCACAGTTACCCAAACTAGGGTAATAGCGTGTTCATAAGTCATATTACAGGAATCTGTTGTAGCAGTGATATTATTTTTTTTAGTTTGCCAGCAGAACATAACATTGAGAAATTACTGGATTTTATTCAAAAGCAGGTATATGAAGACATGATCTTGCAAACTCACACACTGAAGGTTTTAAATATCAGACATTTGACTACTGAAGGGATGGGTTCAATATGGCATAGATGCATAAAATGAGGATTTTTTTAAAAAAAAACTAGTTGCAAGCAGTTGTAAACCTACAGTCTGAAATGGTACAATTAATCTATAATTTCATAATCTTACCATAAGTATAGACCAAGCCTGCATATTCTAAATAAAGTCAGTTGTTATACTGGATCAGGTCAAAGGTTCTATTCTTCCAAATGGAGAACAGGAAACATTGGGTCCTAACTTTTCAGATTTAGAGTTCTTATGCTGTTGTTAACCACCCTCAAGTCAACTTTGACTTATAGCAACCTTATGAATGAGAGACATCCAATCACTCTATCATCAACAGCCCTGCTCAGATCTTGCAGACTCAGGGACATGGGTTCCTTTATTGAGTACATCTATCTGCAAGACAGTCTTTTTTCCTGCCATCTTTTACCTTACCAAGCATTATTGTCTTTTCTAGCAAGTTATGTCTTCTTATGATATGTGCAAAGTACAACCATCTCCATTTAGCCATCTTGCTCTAAGGTCTGATTTGCTCTAGGATCCATTTATTTGTCTTCTTAGCAGGCCACAGAATCTGTAGCACTCTTCTCCAGGAGCATATTTCAAATGACCTGATTTTCTTCCTATCAGCTTTCTTCAATGTCCATCTTTCACAACCATACATGGAAACTGGAAATATAATGGCATGGGCAATCCTAATTTTAGTATTCAATGATATGTCTTTACTCCTGAGGATCTTGTCTAATTCTTTCATAGCTGCCCTCCTGAGTCTTAGTCTTCTGATTTCTGATTTCTTGATGGAAGTCTCCATTCAGATTAATTGCTGAGCCAAGGTATCGAAAACTTTCACCGTTTCAATGTCCTTTCCTTCTGCTTTAAAGTTATGTAGATCATCTGAGGTCATTATTTTTGTTTTCTTCATGATCAGCTGTAAACCTGTCTTTGCACTTTCTTCCTCGACTTTCTTCAGTAATCGTTCCAAGTCTTTGCTATTTTCTGCTAGCAGTATGGTGTCATCTACAGATCTTAAATTGTTGGTATTAATTCTATACATCATACGTAGAAGTAAGCCCAACTGGGTTCATTCAGGCTTACCTACTGATGCCTGTAGCCTTTCCCCACTTATCTAAGTGTAAGCCACACTGAACTCAGTAAAACTCACTTCAAGAATCTCTCTCTGACCTGATTCATGGGAACAATGTCACATATGGATAAATAGTTCATGAATCTCCAGCCACGGTCTTGTCTGTGATCTCAGGTTTGTTTACGACTGTATGTAAGTTAGTGGCTCACATGTTAACCATTTGCTTCCAAGAACATGGGAGCAACTGTCATTTGACATGTCATTTCATTTCATTTCATTTCATTTCATTTCATTTCATTTTTAATTTGTGCCTTTGTACAATACTTAAGGTGGTTTTACACAACCCAGAGAAATATGGCTTCCATTAAGATGTCAAAAAGTCCAAGGGCCACTCCTCTATTCTCATTCATGGTTATATCAAGATATATTTAACTGGATCTGCTTACATCCATCCATCCATTTCTATGTAAGTTATGTGCCTTCAAGTTGTTACGGACTTAAGATGACCTTAAGTTGAACCTACCACAGGGTTTTCGGGCGGTGAGAGTATGTGATGCACCCAAGGTTACCCAGTGGGTTTTCATGGCCAAGCGAGGAATCGAACCCTGATCTCCAGGGTTGAAATCCAGTGCTCAGACCACTGCATGACACAGGCTCTTCCATCCATCTGTAGTACTGGGAAATGTGAAAAATAGTACTGGATTTCTCTAGCAAGGTAAACAAAATAGCATGGCAGAAGTGGAAAAATAAGTAGCCCATGCCCATTCATAAACACATAGGGTCTAGCAGAGAAAGAAACAAACTTTGTCAAACCTACAGAAAGCAGTTATTAAAATCAAACACATAAGAAATGGCTTTAGGTTATAATGATGCAGGAAGACAGATGATATGGAAAAATCCAACAAATATAAAATCATCATAAATATATAATATGCCTAAATCCCACAATAACATGCAAACTAATAATTAGTGAGAATATACATGCAAAGGTTCCTAATTTTAATACTTAGCATTCCTTCTTTGGAGCTCAAGAGGTCCTTGTAACCTTCAGGGTGTTTGGCAAAGTAGAGATTGCCTAAAAGATTTTGGAGAACTTCTGGAGAAAGAACCTGCTCTTAGTATGATCGTTTTCCTAGGCATGGTTAAAAGACATAAGTATTGAGTAGCATGTGTGAGGGAGAATAGGCACTTGAATAGCAAGAGCAGCAATGGTTAAAGGCCTCCTGTCTTGTGCTTCCATATTATCAAAAATGAGCATCCTTTCTCTGGCCAAACACAAAATATTCACTTGTGAGAAGTTTGAATATACTTTAAAAAAGTGATCACAAAACATGCAATCTGAAATAGCACAGTAACTTCTATAGCTTCAAAACTTTACTATCTCACTTCTAACTCATTTTGCTGCATATATAGCTAAGGTCCTTTCTATGAACAACAAATAGTGGGGGAGCTGCTTAAAAGTGAAAAGTGGCAAGGGCTACACAATGAGCCATTCACATATAGCAATTTGCCATGTGGATTTGCAACATTTCCTCTGCATGTTGTCAATGGCATAGTTACTGGTTTTTCACTGTTACTTGTATTTTGAAGAAATGCAGTATATTCTTCTCTGAATGTATAGATCAGTCTGCAGTCTGGAGGGGTTTTAATCTACAAGAAAAGTTTTAATTTATTACTTTGCTAACAAACACAATAAGTCTAAAGTTTTATTAGAAAGTTTTTGTGCATTTATTCTTAGTCATTTTTTTTAATCCAAAAGTCCTGGTGGTCTATATTTTCTGGATACATGAAATGTTTCCACAACATGTTTCTAGCAGAGTACTACCCAGAAGGTTTGTAGGTTGCTATGATTTCAGTGTTCGGTACTATAAAACAATTTAAAAATTGCTAAAGTTAGAGGATCTTCCTAGGGTATTTAGTATAAACAGAAAATTATGTTAAAGGAACAAAAGCAGTCTTCCAAGTTATTAAACTTCCCCCTACCATACCAATTTAAAATTTCTATAATATATGAGAAGAAAACATTTTGTAGATATACCTCTCGAAAACCAGACATTAATAACATGTTAATGTTTTTTATTTCCATACTTTTTTAATACAGCAAAGTATGCTAGAAGCAAAGTGCACTTTATAATTTTCATTAAAGTCACCCCAGTTTGTAAACATGTCTTAAGTTTACCCTTTACCATGGGCACTGAATAGAAGATCTTAGCTTTTTAATATCTGCTGGTTATAACATTTGTTTTGTGGAAGCAGAAATGTAATCATCTTTGCAATATGAGTCTTTTAAAAATGTATGTAATTAATGCAAGGTCAGGATTTTTCAAGAATAAAAAAAGAGTTTCAAATCTGTCCAAAGCCTTGTTCCTAAGACACAATAAAGAACCATGAAGAAGTGCTGCTTGCTGTACAAGTACCACTAGAAAGAATTACAAAGCTCTGCCCCTCAAAGAAAAGAAAAGATCCATAGAAACAATATGCCAAATAATCTGGAGCTAAAATTATTTAGTGTGTGTGTGGGGGATTCAAATCACTTATCTAGTTATGAAAGATTATTCATTCCTCTGCATAGGTTCATCTATGGGAAAGGACAGGCATATCACCCAGTTCATTTCCCATACTTTTGCTTGGTCCTAGGCTGGGCATACATTTTCCATATACCTATAACAATGTCCATATTTTGGATTTAACCATTCAGCTACCTCCTCCACAGAGTTTTGGCCCATAATACATATCTGTGCTGTCTGTGAGGATTCACACTTGTTAAAGTGCCCTGCTTCCTGCTTCTGGCTTCCCTGGCCTCCAAAAGAAAGCAGACGTAACTGTCCCTAAGAAGCCAGTGCTTTTCTGAGATCATTCCTACCATTTATACAAATCCATTATTCTGTAAAAGACTTTAGGGTCAAAGTTTTAGGAATAGGCTAACACAAAGATGGAGAACATCAGGCCCTAGGGACAAATCCAGCCCTACTACTATCATTTGGTGGCTTCCATGCTTTAGTGCAGGGTTTTCTCCATCCTAAATGCTTGAAATGCCAGTTCTAAAGCTTAGTTATTAACAGATATAAGCAAAAATGTGTTGGTATTTTTGTTCCCATCCTTTTTTCCTTGACCTTACCCACTACTGGAATGCTCCACCCCCACCCACAAAAACCTATATGAGAGTGAATTTAGCCTTGGAGCCAAAGAGATTCCCCATCCTTTGACTGATGGGGAATCTCCATTATGATAGTGGAGGAATCAAGACTCCATCATGATGGTGAGGAATCACTTTCTCTGTGCTGAGAACTTTCCCCTGAAAAAATGGAGAGCAAAATTTCTGTTTGTAGACAATTAGATTGCTTGGCACTGCAGTCTTCTTTGCAAATTTCCTACTGGCAGTGCAGTATCAGTCCTTTTAAATTATGCTCATTTGATGGAAGGTCTAGAGATGATGTATGTGGTCTCCACATAAAGCATTTTCATGGAAGCATGATCAGGGCTTCCAAG
This sequence comes from Iguana delicatissima, assembly GCA_948472985.1. Lineage (NCBI taxonomy): Eukaryota > Metazoa > Chordata > Lepidosauria > Squamata > Iguanidae > Iguana > Iguana delicatissima. Next base: position 233,784 of record CAOKZL010001135.1, on the reverse strand, counting down.
AGTGTGGAGGAGCGTACATATATTTAGCAGTACATATGCCTTCAGAACCTTCCAGCAGAAAGAAGTTGCCAGTGGAAATGGCCCCAGCTACAGGGCATGTCAGGGCACAGGACATGTCCTTTATCCTCCATCCATCCACGTGTTCATGAGAAGGTGAGGAGGAGCTGGTGAACGTGACTTCTATCAGGCTTCTGCCAGGATAGCACACAAGCTGACCATTACCTCTACCCTCCCTCTTGGTTGTTGGTGTAAGAATCATAAGACAAAGACTGGACTGCTGGAGTGTTTAAAAACATTGTTTGAAAGTTAGAATTTCAATTGGTTGAGTCAGTTTATGCTTGATGTTGCATATAATGTTGAATCTCAATCAGCACTGGCAAAGTTAGAGCCCATTTTAAGAAGCTTGAGGCAGGCAAATATGTAGGTGCGCTGCATTTTATGAGGGGCATACTTCAACTTAATTCTCTCAACAGCATTATCATTATTAAAAGTGTTGGGGAGATTAGAAGAAACTGCTAGATTTCTGCAGTTTATGTCAGGAAGCATATCATTCAGAATATAATTTCATTCAGAAGCTGAAGACTGAAAGGCCTCTGAGCCAAAGGTATGCTTTGAAGGCATAATTCATTACAACAATACCATAGTGACCTGGCTATGGAGGCATAGGTTTATATATTTTCTATGCTTTGATTCACATTATGGAAAAGAAAAGCACTGAAGAATTTGCTCATTAGGGTAATGTATATGTAGATAATCTTATTCAGTTATCTTAGCCCAGGATTGAAACAGACAAGAAGTGAATGTACTCCTACACTTGCTTTTAAAATTGCATTTAAATGCCTGCAAATTTACAACAAACAGTGCAGTGCATGTTCAACAGAGCTTTCAACCTCCAGGCCGCCTGTCTCTCTGATAAATTGCTCTTGTTAGAAATACTATTCTCATTTTCCTATTGCTTAGCATTGCTTAGGCCTTCAATTCCACTCTGAAGTAATCACCACTAGCCCACACACATGCACAGTCAAGTTCACTGTAAGACCTGAGGCAGACGGAAGTGAGTGGATCCAGCACAGCCTTTCCCTAAATTAATTAGATTTTTTTTTTTGGCATACCCCTCATTCAGAGGCAGTCATAAGCTAGGCTCCAGAGAGAATTTGTCACAAATGTGGGGGCACTTTTTCTGACACCACCATCTCTATGTATTCTGTGTCTTCTTTGCATACATGTGCATGGTGTTTTTCAAGGTACAGCATTTGCTACTTCTGCTTAACTTCCCATATTCACATGCCTATTTCATGAGGGGAAATATGACAGTGGGAGATGAAGAAGGATTTTCCCCTTCTTTCCTTTCTGGTCAGATTTTCCTGACATCCCTCCCTCCTGCTTTGGTCTGAGAGTAGTCTTTTTAAGCAATATCACAAGAAGGATAATGAAATTTACCCAGTCTGCACTTTGTGAGCCTTACTTGGTATGTGGAAATGTGGCTTTCATCTCAAACCACTAACTTTGTAAAAATTCCATGACTTTCCTAGTTTATATAAAATCAAAGCGGAAACACTCATATATAACTCAATTATAGTAATATGCTAATGAAAACAGAATACAAATGAGAACTGTTGGTACAGCATTGAAAACACACTGAAAATGTCCATGGAGAATCAGGGCAGAAAAAATGTTTTGTACTCTTTTGCTTGTGGAAATGAGAATTCAAAATGTAACAATGAATAAATGTTGCACAATTAAATCTGAAAACGAACCACACTCTTTCAATGATCAACATTATCCTTTCTTCCTGACAGGCTGCTAAACAGACTCATGCTATTTGTTGCTCTTAGATGGCAATGTGCTTGACAATGTGCTTGTTCTGTAAGATCTGGCTGGTGTGGTTGTCATCCTACAATGAGACTGTTTTTATCAAATCAATGAAATCAAATTTTTATTGATGATGGGGAGATGAATATTTGCTACAAGGGCATCTGTGAACAACTAAACTTGTGCATGGCGTTTGGATGGGCAGTTAGTAAAACTTGTTCTACTTCATGCCAGGTATGCCACAGGCAACTCAATACTCATGGAATGGAAATAGCAGCCCATCCCTTTACAAAGAAGTAGAAAATTGTATGGATTGCTAGTCTGTTTGTTGTTAGGAAACAAATTCCCAGTGCTGATATCCCCACATCTGCTGAAGAAGATAGTACAGTCCTAGAGATCAGATATCACTGGACCATTGGATCAAAGGAGCTGTGGATCTTTACCGCCACATATTCAGTTTGAGAAGTCTACTACTTACTTCAGTAATTGGGCTATGAGGGCTGTCGGCACTGTTGTGCAAGTAAAGTATATACATGTATTGTCTGATTATTAGAATAGTCACCAAAAGATCAGCAAATATCTGATCTAGTGATGAGACAGAGTTCCACTCCTGCCGTGAACTTGTGAGTTCTCATTTAAAAATACTACAGCACAGGATGTAAACATAGGCCCTTTCCGCACATAGGAAAGGAACCGCAAAAAAACGCTACTGTCTGGACTTCTTCAGCATCCAGGCGAGTCCGTCGGGACGAGGAGCAGTGCGAGCTCGTCGCTCCGTACTGCTTCGGTGTCCAAAATGGAGGCTTCCGGTTGGTGGAGGCTCTCCACCAACCGGAGAAGCTCGCCAGCCTAAAGCCCGCCCCCAGCAGATCTGCAGGCACGCACTTGTGTGCGCCTGCAAATCTGCACCGGAGTGCGGGGACAGAGTGACACGGAGTTGTGCGCTCCGTGCTTTTTAAAAACCTCTAAAAAAAGGATTTTAAAAAGCACGCTGCGTGATCAGTTCCGGTCGCTCTGAACCGGACTGAGGTGCGGAACTACAAAAAGTAGTCCGCCCCAGTCCACTCTATGGTGCAGAAGACCTCCGTTGGAGGTTGCTCTGCACCGTTTTAATAGTCCGGTGTGGAAAGAGCCATAATGTGACCAGATGTATCCTTAGCATGTGCTTATATCTTGAAGTTTCCAGAGTGAGGGGGACAGGATTACAATTCAAGATTCAGCGCTCTCTAGGTAGAACTGAACTATAGCTTGCCTTGTATGTTCCTGGGTATCTGGAACATGAAGAGTTCACAAAAATGATTGCTCACTTGGTTATTTCAGATGAACTGAGGATCTATAGTGAGTGGAGCTGCAAGATCAGAAGCATCTCAGGCCATGAGATTTCAGGGGCAAAACCTGGATGCCTAGTATTCTTACAGCATGTCATTCAAATAAACAAGTCTAAAAAATAAGAAAAAGTTCTTCTGGTTAGAAATTAAATGTAATAAGCTCTTGAATAATCAAGGAAAAATGTCCCAGTTCCAACAGCTTTACAGACACTGCTTTTAATAACATATGTAAGTTGTAGTTTAACCAAAGAACGAGTTCTTTTAATAGAAAATTCTAAATTTTACTAGCTGTTTTTAACAGATGGGAGTTCCAAACAAAAATAAAAAATTCCAAGCTATGCTTTTAATGGATTCTTCCCGTTAGCCAGAGCTCTTCACTGGGAATATCTTCTCTTCTCTTTTCCACAGTCAAGCTGAGGAATCCTCTCTCAAAATAATAATGCTATTAACAAATATTTTTGGGAGGAGATACAGATGGAGATGATAATGATGATATGAACACCAAGGGAACAATACAATACAAATAAATGGGACAATACTAATCAATCCTATCTATACATGTCTACTCAGAAGCAAGCCCAATTGAATTTCTAATTGGACTTACAATGTTAAATGCAAAGATTCTAACATATCCCATAGGAGATTCAAGGTTTTCTTGGGAGGGGAGTCAAAGGAGAAAATGGAGACTTAGAGAGTAATGAAAAGAGGAGGGAAATGATATGTGTCGCTAGGAGAAATGAAGTGGAGAAAGGCTGGGGAAAAAAGAAAAGGTAGATATTGCCAAGACTATTTTTATCCATTTATTTGAAGGAAGGAGAAAAAGAAAAAGAGGAAAAGAGGAGGGGGAATGAGGAATGAAGGAGAAGATGAGTGCAACTAGGAGTGTGGGGATGGGGGAGAGGGAGAAGAAGGGAAGAAGAAAATGTTTAGCCAGAAGTTGTGGACAAGGGATGGAGAAGGGGAGGCAGAGACAGAGTAAGGAAGGAGAATATGTTTTGTCAGGAGGTGTAAGATGGAGAGGAGAGAGAAAAAGCACAAAAAAGAGGGAGGAGATGAGTTGAGGAAGAAGGGAAAAGAACAAGAAAAAGAGCAGGAAGATGAATGAAAGCATGAATGGAAGGTTTGGAGGAGGAGGATAAGGATGAATAAAGAAAGTGAGAAAAGAGAGAAGGAGAGAAATGAAATAGAAGAATGAAAGGGGAAAGGATTCAAGCCTCAAAGCAGAGCTGAAGGAGAAACTTTCATATTAGGCATTTTGCTAACTACTAGCACTTCAGACAAAGGCTTTTTCTGCATTTTATATTTAAAACAGGGCGGCGCGTCCTCCAGTGAGGACGTTTACACTTGGGGGCGAACTGGGTTCGGACCACTTAATGTTTGTCTGGACTTCAGCCCACTCTGGAATGCCCAGAACTGGTGGTTCTCCGTGCTATTGAAAGACTGATTAAAGGAGGACTTTCAATAGCCCGGCACCCCCCAGTCCATCGCTGCCCTAAGTGTAGATTTGTAGGGCTGCAGATCTTCCGGGGCGGGCTTCCGGCTGGCGAGCTTCTCCGGTTGGTGGAGAGCCTCCGCCAACCAGAAGCCTCCATTTTCGTCTCCGGAGAGTGTGTAGCACGGGCGCGCGCTGCTCCGGATCGTGGGGGATCGTGGGGGATCGTCGGGGGAGCGTGCCAGTCCGGTGAGTAACGGACTGCCCCGTTTCCCCTTCAAAGTGCGGAAAAGCCCAAAAAAAGAAAACTATATTGCAGCTTCAGACATTTAGGGAGAGGTTGCCATAAATTGACAGGAGACTTGAAGCTGTGTATGCACATACACAAAGACAGTGGTAACAGAACTCCTGAAGCAGCTCAGTATTTCCCCACACTGATCACCCCCTTATACTAAAGCTACCTGATGTTTGGAAAAGGGGAGGAAGGAGCAGAGGAGGTGACCAGATGGAATCCTGGAGGATGCATAGCAGACCTGTAAAGTAGCCAGCAGCATGGAGTAGGAAAAAAAAACTTTTCAAAGCAGTGGACTTGTCCTGACATTCCATTCTTGATCTAAGGTTTGGTGGAGAGAGGTTAAGTCCTGAGATATGGGAACTTTTATGGTGAGGCTTCAGGCTTGCTTAGAGTGGACTGAAGGAACCAGATCTCCAAGAGAAGAGAGATCAACAACTTGGGGGCAGCAACTGAGAAGGCTTTCTGGTGTTCTCATCAAATGTGCCCTTGATGTTGTTGGGCCTGAGAGAAAGGTCTCCCCTGCAGATCTTAAAATGCAGGGAAGCTCATATGGTCTTCAGACAGTCTGGACTCAAGCCACGTTTAAAGGTTTAAAGGTCATAACCTACCCCTCAAATTCTGGCTGGAAAAGGATCCACAGCCTGTGAAGCTGTTTCCCTATAATCTGCCCCAGTCAGCAACCTATCTGCAGCATTTTGGGCCTACTTAAACTTCCATACAGTTTTGAAAGGCAGCCCCATGTAGAATGTGTTACAGTAATCCGAACAGGATGTAATCAAAGCATGTGTCACCACAGGCAAATCTAACATCTCAAGGACCTGCACAGCTGGTGCACCAGTTTTAACTGTCAAACGTAGTTCTGACTGCTACTGAAAACTGGACATCCAGACTGAAATCTAAATCTAGCAGTGTGCCCAAGCTGCAAACCTGAGTTTCAAGGGAGGTGTAACCTCATCTAACATAGGCTAAATCTCTATTCCCTGGCCTGCCTTTCAACTAACCAGGAGAATCTGTCTTGTCTGGATCAAATTTTAATTTGCTTGCCCTTTTCTAGTCCATTATGGACAGTGGACAACGATTTAGCATAGAGATAGCCTCCTTGGAACTTTATGAAAAGGTGAGATAGAGATGGGTGTCATCAGCATACTCTTTCCATAGTGGAATCCATGGCCCTTTCCTCACGGGAGGGGGGCCGAAACAGGGCCGCGCACGCAGGGGCAGAGCTTACCCGAGAGCGGGTTGCTCCGTCCCTCTGAAGAGCGCGGATCCGCCGTTCCAAACGCCGCCGAATTTCGGCGGCGCTCGGTGGCTCCTGGCGGCGCCCAAAATGGAAGCCGGCGGCTTCCGGCGGCGCTCCGCCAATTAGGACGGCACGCCAGCCGGAAGCCCGCCCCCGGGCAGATCTGCAGGGGCGCGCTGCCACATCCCTGCAGTTCTTGACCGGGGGCTGCTACGGGCAGCACAAGTAAGTTTTATAAAAACCACTTTTGAGGGTGGTTTTTATAAAACTCACAGCGCCACCCCCGGGTCTGCGCTAGAACAGTTTGAGGTTTAGAACCTCACTTTTCTTAACTGCTCTAGCGCAGACCCCGGTGAAGAAGACCTCCTGGGGAGGTCGCTCTAGCGTGGACAATATGCCCATGTGGAAATGGCCCATGTATCCTCTTTATCTTTAAATATACAGCACAGGCAAGGGTGAATATATGAAATACAACTCAATACAATACATATAAGAAATAAAATTTAAGAATATAGAGAGTATGGATGGGTTGAAGCCATGTGTTCCCTGTTATCCTCCTTGTGTCAAATTTTAGAATGTAACTTCTTTGGTCAGACTCTTTTTGCTTGTTATTCCATAAAATGTCATGCACATGGATCATATAGTATTAATAATATATAAATAATAAATAAAAACAATCCAGTATCAATAGGGAGTGGGACAAAACGTGGGGGAATGATCTTTCTGAAATTCTCTCATTTTAAATTTCTTTGCAAAGTTTCAAGGATATACTTTCTTATTAAGAATCGATTTTACCACATTGTCAGTTACTGATGGTTTTGGTTTTAAGAATAATGCCCTCCCACAACTGGGTCAGGCTGTGGAGCATGGAATTTGGGAAGATAACACTTAATATTATTGTTTTATTAAAATCAATAAAGTAATGAGACTAGTTTTAAAAATGAAACAAATTTAAAAATCAGGTAGTAGGAATGAATTTTAAAAGAAAATGATTTTTTTTTAAAAAAACTCAATGTACAATTTTAATTAAAAATTTGAAACTAGATTTTCAAATGTTGAGAGCATTTTACATATATGAGAGTATTTATTTTAATTCTAAAATCCACCTACTTTTTTAGAGCAGGACACTGTGAGTATGTGTGAGAACTAGCGATGTAAAAACTAATCAGAATTTTTCTTGTCCTCAGAAAGAATGTTTTGAAAAGTCAATATAACCTGCTTTTTTTTTTTTTTAAAAAAAAGGACAATGACTGTGAGATTTTTTTTTTCTGCCTTGCATGGGAGCAAAAGAGACCAGGTGGTTTTCGCCTTCATTAGCAGCAATAGGAAAAATGCAGATTTATGCAAAATTGTGTATTTTGCATTAAACTGTCTTCTTTTTTTTGCAAAAAGAGAATATATTTTTGCAAAAACATTTCATGCAAAACCTAGCATACATTTTTTTCAAAAACAGTCCCAACACATGAAGATAAATGAATAATGTGTTCATACTCTCATAATCTCACACAGTTTGATCTCGTGTTCAATAATGAAGTGATTTTTTGCAGCACTAGCGGGATGCATGGATCAATAACATGAGTCCAGTTCTAGTAGAAATTTGGGCCCTTTCTGCACGAGGCGAGAGAATCGCTCCGTGCCGTTACCTACCCGCTTCTTCTGGGTCCGAAGCAATGTGGACTGTCCCTGAAGCCCTTCCACAGGGCCCCCCTTGGTCCATGGCGAATCGGAGCAGTGTGAGGTCTGTAGATCCGCACTGCTCCGGCTTCCAAAATGGCGGCTTCCAGCTTCCAAAATGGTGGCTTCCGGTTTCCAAAATGGCAGCTTCTGGTTGGTCGTGGGTCCTGACCAACTGCTGAAGCTCACCATGTCTAAAGCCTGCCCTCCGCAGATCGCAGGCTTGCATTGGTGCAAGCCTGCGAATCTGCACAAGGGAGCAGGAACGCAATGGTGCATTCCAGGAAAATAAAGACCTGTTTTTTCCGGTCTTTAGAAAACACTCTGGAGGACCACTTGGGGTCATTTTGGAGTGCACTGAGGTGCGGATCTCCGGTAAGTAGTCTGCTCTTAGTCTGCTCCAAGGTGCAGACAACCTCCGTGAGAGGACGCACTGCCCCGTTCTAATTGCCTGGTGCGGAAAGGGCCTTGGACTAGACTAGTTTACCTTCTGATGCCTTTCTTTCCCACGATTAAACTGTACCTGTAAATTGCTGGCTGAATTATATGACATTTTGGGTTCCCAGGCCAGAGTCAAAAGGAGATGATGGAACATATGTGTTTAAATTGTCATAATATGTGCTTTGGTGTTTTGCCAACTTGCTATGGTGTTCATAATGCTGGTGCCAACAGTGTGAAGATGTTAATTTTGGGATCTAGTGTGCTTTTAATAAATGTGAGAATAACAGCACATTTAATTACCACTAACATCACATTGAGCACTAGTCCTGAAACAGACAATCTAAATAAGCTTAGTTATATAGCAATTATAGCTCAGTCAGTGTCGTTTAGTGTACAGGACTGAAAGCATAAGCCACACAAATATGAAAAGGAGATGAAACAATGCTTCAAAGAATGACCTTATAACCCCAAGCAAGCAAGCATTGTTCATTAGCACTAGGCTGAGAGTCCAAATAAATATGTAACCTCTCAAAAGTGTTTGGGCCAGCCCCAGCGCCTGTTAGGCCTTGTTCTTTCAGAGACCTCCGAAAGGTGAAGGTGAGCCCTTGACACAATACTTTTCATTTGAATGCACTCCTTGCTCTCTGGTTTACTGGAGGTAACTTCCCTTGGTACCTCAGCAGGCTTCTTTCACACAAAATCGCTCTGTATTTGCATTTTGGTTCTAATGTTGAATTCCCCTACCGTGATTCAATCTTATTTTCCCAGTGGTACCATTAATATTTTAATTTAATCAGAATTTCAGGAACTTGTTTGCCATCCAGAGCAACTTGGTTACCTGTCAGCCTCCATCAGCTTGTCATATTAGAGGTGATTGTTCCCAGAATCTAATCTACTTTAAATGATTTCATTGGGTAGAGGTCTATAAATCATCTCAGAATGGGCCTGACAGATGAAGGCTTAGGTAAGTAAACAAATCAGGCTTGCTTTACTTTAGGCAGCAATGAACTTGGCTTTATCAACTTCTTATTGATTTCTCCACTCTAAAAGGTCAAAAAAAATCTCTTTAACATAAGAACATTATTAATATAAGTACAGTATTACAACCAACCATAATTAAGATAAGTCTCTGTGTTTAGTGATGAGGCTGACTTAAGAATGTTGCAGACGGCATTTCAATAAAGCTCTTGATGTGGTTTGAAATGATGAATCCATTTCCAAACGGGTTGCTTTCTCCGTTCCCAATCAAAATAGAAATTAACTGAATATTAAGCAGTCCAGAGTCCCTCTGGACTCTGAGCGAAGTTTATAAAGGATAATGTGATAAGGCTGCAGCTGTGAAGCCAATGCATGGTACAGTATGTGAATCATCCAATATGTTCACATTTAGTTACCTAAACAGTATTTAAAGGAAAGAAAGGAGGGAGGGAGGGAAGAAACAGGAGGAGGGAGATCAGAAGTTCTCAAAATGTTGCTAAGCAATGAGAAATCACACTGTAACTCACTTCAGTCTTTTGCACTTGGTTACCTTAATCAGCAGTTGTCAGAAGCTGGCAAGAAAGGTGTGACTGACAAGGAAGGTCTTTTAGATATTAAGAGCCCTCATTTGGGTTTTATTTACAGTAGGAGCTTTTACATGATAAAATAATTTACTCTAGTGTAAGAAGAGATCTAATTATGTCATATGAAGGGGAACCTTCTCCAGAGAAATAATGCCAGATTTTAAACAAAAGGAAACCTGTAATGCTTTGTAGAATTTGTCCAACAATTATATTGACAATATTAGAGGATGAAGTGATAGAACTGATAAAACAAGGACCTGCTGCTGACTCATAATAAGCATCCAGTAGGGGAGATCTGGTCCACATGTGGTCCTTATTCCTTATCTTTTCTTTCAAGAGTGCTTGAATGGATGAAGGCTGACCCATCCTTCTTCATTCTTTAAGCTAGTCAGCTTGTTCAGATGCCATCCTTTGTACCCCATGACCTCCCAGATCAGAACTACTGAGAGTGAAGGCGATGTGAACCACATGGTCAAAAAGTTTCTCCAAGCAAGGGACAAGTACCTCTCCTTGACTTTTTACTTCCATAGGGGTGATGTGGCTCCCCCTAAGTACTTCTTCTTCTAGCACCTGTTTGAGGAGCAGCATGAACAAGCTGAGAAGCTCTTGAACTTTCAAAAGTGCCATGGAGGTAGAGTTGTCTTGCAGGATGTCAAAAACCAAAACAAAACACAAAAGACAGAGCAGGATAAATGGAAGAATGGAGCTTCTGCCATGGAGTTTCCCTTCAGCTGGAGGAGAATGTGAACAAAGCTCTGCTGGACTTGAACCAAGTGGCCTCCCAACATATCAACCCCATCTGTGTGACTTCTTGGAGACTCACTACCTTGATGAGGGAGTGCAGTTGATCAAGAAGCTAGGAGACCACCTAACCAGCTTGAAGCATGTGCATGCCAGTGAGGAAGGACTGGATGAATACTTCTTTGACCGCTTCACCCTGGGTGAGTCTAGTGACTGAGCCTAAGGCCATTCTGCACTAGACTGTTATAGCGCTATTATTCCACTTTCAACATCCTAGGCAGCTCCTCCCGAAACTGCAAAGCCCAGGATTCCCTAGGATGTTGAAAGTGGAATAATAGTGTTATAACAGTCTAGTGCGGAAATGGCCTAAAAGTCATGGCTCCCTCCTGACTCCTGCAGCCTTGTCCAAATGTGTTTTGTTTAGCTTGTGATGAAAGCTGGCCACTCAGTACATAAAAGGCTTCTATTTCGTTATCTATTTCGTGCATGTGGGGGAGTTTGTAACTGGCATTAAATAAACATGGTATTAAGCACTAATAAGCAAACAATTTTTTTTTTAAAAAAATCATGCAGTAGGGAAGGGGGTCACTGCTTTGGATCACTTAGCTTGTTTCTTGTGAGCACTTATTTTCTTTCTTTCCTTTTAAAAGCCAGGCTTAAGGCTGTGTACATCTTTTGCCCCAAAGCTCTCCTTTCTATTCTAGTTGACTGGGGTTTCGCTGCAGGGCGCCAGCCATTTTGCCTACATTCAAAGTGGCTCGCTTGTTTTAAAAAATGGATTTTAAAAATACAACTGGAGGGAAACAGAAAGAGATAGAGAGAAAGAAAGGAAGCAAGCAAGCAAGCAAGCGGGGCATACATAAGGATATCATGAGATCTAGGCATACACATTAATATAACCTGACTATATATTGAAAATGTACTTTTGGGGGTAAGTTAACATATGTAAAAAACATATTCATGCTAAAGCAGTGAGGTTTTCTGATCACAGGCCATTGATGGCAAGTGTTTACCTTGAAGTTTGGGAGCATAAGGCTTTTAGCCGCAATGAAATCTCTAAAGATCCCAGCCATGCTAGTCATCAGTCAAGCTCCAAGTCACAGGGATAAAAACACATGTGCATCTACAAATATTAAAGATTTTTCTAATACAAATTGAATACATTTTAATACATACAACTAAAAAAGAAATGATCATTCAACACACCCACATCATAGGCCACAAGGAAGTGTTATCTGCATTACATCACCAAAATGTTGTTAATTTGTCTTTTTGTAAAAATTTAATACTAGGCCAAACATAATCTTAGGTGTAAAGAGATTTTAGATGTTGAAGCCAGGGCAATTTTCCATTGATTAATTTGTACAGGAAAATATAACTCTCATTCCACTTAGTTGTAACTTCATTGACATTAAATTTAGTATCTTCCAATAAACATTTATGAACTACAGAAATGTCATAATCTCAGATGCAGACCAATTAATAGCATAAATAAGTGGGCTTGCTTTTTATAACCACTTCATACGTTATGGAGCTATAATTGCAATGTATATTTGTAAAATCAAGACATCTTGCCCAAAATTAAGTCCCACTATTTTCTTCTCCAGATTATTTTCTTTGGCCAGTCAATGTATTTTATTGCTAGAAAACTTTCTAAAGAAATTAGGATCTATGATTTGCTCCTTAGATTATCAGTGCTTTAGATTCTGTGTTTTTACAGATATTGATCAAAGATTTGCCTTTTATAGGTGGAAGGGATCTACTCACAAAAGTGCCTCTGCCCAATTTTTGAAGTCCTTCTCATCCTTGATGCAGAGTAGTTTATCCTGTTCAATGTGATTTCTCAACTGCAGTTGGTAAAGCATTTTCAGGAGGCTGCCGTGGTCACTATGGGAGGAAGGAAATCCCAGGCATCCCTCTCTATGTTTCCAAATCACTATCCAAATCATCATGTAATTATGTATGTATGTATTTTTTTTCAGCCCCAAACCGTACTCAGAAGGATATTCTGGTATGCCAACCTCTTTCTGTAAGGAATGACAACTGTTGTTTAGGAACTTTCTCATTTTATGGCATGTCTGGAGAATGACAGTGTTTTGCATTCTGTTTAGCAGGAACAATGGCATATGTATTCTGTTCCAAGTTTTGCTCCAGGGGATTTGGAGCATCTCCTGTTGTCGATATTAAGTAGTATACTATATGAGATTCTTGAGTTTCAGACATATTTTATTTCAAGGGATGCCTGTGGTATTTATTTGTCTTTTCCATCCTCAGTTTTGTCAATCTTATATCTGAGAGTTATTTAATATCTGTCTGAGAGATATCTAATTTTATACCTGTTTTAGGAAGTTTTTGTTAACCAGAAATTTGTCCAGCACTACATGAAAGCAATGTGCTTAAAAACTGGGTCAAGACTTTAGTTACACTAAAGGGGCATTTCTGATTTGATCAACTCGGCAGTGCATACACAGCGGAGGAGGAATCTTTTTTTTTTTTTGAATGTGACTATGTCTGGAAAGATATTCTGTACCTTTATACAGCCAATTGCTTTATGTTGAGTTGCTTCCATTTTTTTTTTAAATTCTACTTTGTTAATCTGCTTTTAGCTACTACTGTTATTGTTACCTGACAGCCAGTGTGGCATTGTGGTTTGAGTGTCGGACTACAGCCTTGGAGATGAGCATTCAATTCCTTCTCAGCCATGGAAACCCACTGGGTGACCTTGAGAGCATCACACACTCTCAGCCCCCAGAAAACACCATGATAGGTTCCCTTCAGTGTTATCATAAGTCAGAAACGGCTTGAAGGCACTCAACAGCAGCAGCAGCTGCAGCAGCAACAACAACTATTGCTACCATTGCTACTATGAGAATAATGATGAATAAATTAATTGGACAAAAAAAATTACTTTGAGAAGTTCAATGTACAATCCTGTAAATGTTTCTGTGTATCTGCACATGGAAGTAAATCCTATCAAACTCAGCCAGGGCTACTTCTGGGCAAAGAACACTCCTTTCTTCATGCCCCTCAGATAAAATTAATAATGGAGACTATTTTGTCAAGTCATCCAGGTATACCCTAGTTGTTTCATCTCTATTTGTATATTGTCATTGGTTTGCCTGCAATTTAATTTCTGACAAGTTTATAGAGCTTCCATAAGATCAAGAAATAATAGATTTTCAGTGTGCTGCTCCAGTTCCTACAATGCTCCAATGGGCTTTCTGTTCTAGTCAGAAAATGCCAGGTTATATCCTATTAGGTCTAATCATCTTTGGCCACGTGATTGTGAGACACTGGCCAATTTAAAAATTACAGCATGCAGCTGAAGGCTGCCAAAAGGCTCTTCTGCATAACTTTGCCCAAAGTCCTCTATGAAGAAGTCATAATGTTTTGAAAACTCCTACCAGTTGCATATAAGCCAAACCAGCATGCTTTGGATTGTTTTTTACATTTATTTTAATTCTCCCTGTCTCTAAATATAACTTTGCAAAAACTTTCAATAGTCAATAAACAAAATCAACAAGCCTTTTCAGGTGTTATCCCCTAAACATAAAGACATACTTTCTTGCAGTCACCATATAAATTCTTCAGCTGATGTTTTGGTACTTATATGCTTGAATGTAGTATTGCAATAATATTGTATCTGCTTACTCAAGGGATTTCAGATGTGAATCTCCTTAGATGCAAGTCACACTGTCTTCAATGGGGTTTACTGAAACAGCCATAGATCCCCACCTCATCTCTTCAAGACTGAGGCGATGAGGGTTCTTTACTGTTTGTCAGATGATCTGTACCTGTTTGGATGTCTCTCTTGTCATTATCTGGTCATGTGAGCTCCCAACTCATGACCAATGGTATAGTTCAGATAGGCAGATTTAGCATGAACACACCACTTAAGCACTCATAAGTATTGGAATCTCAGGCTATTTATAACGGAGAATGAAAAGACTCTTTTAGGCTATTTATTAACATAGTAGTAGATATAATCAGAAGGACTACTTGGATACAAAAAAGATCACTCCCTTTTAACTTGCTCTCATCAACTGAACTACTCTAATAAGAAACTAAAAGAATTTTAGTTGGATTTTATGGCCTAAATATTGTAATTTCCCAGCTGAGAGGGAGCAACAAAAAGTCAGAACCAGTTTTGCGAAAAATCAAGAGAACTACATTTTGGATAAAGAAATAGTCAGGAATTGTAAAATTCGTAAGCTTTTTGGTATGCCTCTCATTTAATTAATTAATAATATAGTAATATCATTTTGAAATTATTTATCTTAAAATTCCAACTTAAGTCAATCAAGTAAGTTAAAAATGTGTTTCAGGCCATTTATGCACTACACTGCTATAGTGCTATTATGCCACTTTCAACATCCTGTGGAATTCTGGGGTCTGTAGTTGACTGAGGCCAAAGAGCTCTTTGGCTGAGAATTCTAAATGCCCCTCCCTAAACTGCAAACCCCAGGATTCCATAGGATGTTGAAAGTGGACTAATAGCACTCTAACAGTGTAGCATGGAAATGGTTTTAGTCTGAGCTTTGAAAGACCTATCCAAGGGATGGTGTATGTTGTGGTTAGGGCTAAGAGTCACTTCTACAGTTTGGATAAAAGCCAGAGTGGATTGACACAGAAGCTACCAGCCACTACATTTACTACATTTTTCAATGATTGCTCTTCTTCACCTCAAACAGCAATAAAATCATGCATATTTCACCTCATGGCTAATTAAGGCATATTGAATTTATCTTTAAGAAGGTTCCAGGCAGGTTTCAGCTTTTGGACTCTGATATTTTGAGTGCCCCTTTATGAAGGGTCTCTGGTTGGAGCTCAGGAATGAATTAACTATACACTATTCAGGAAATCTTCTGATTTTTTCCACACAGGAGCTTGTGAATGCTATCAGTGAAGCAGTGCAAAGGAACGAGAGTGTTTAATCAGCATGACTTCCCAAAGCCCATGCTCCAACTGTCCACTAACCCAACTGTATCAGAAATGAAAGAACATGTCCAGTATGATATAGGCCCTTTCCACATGAGAAGAGGAATCCGCGTAGTGACGGTTCCGGGCGGTTTGAACCGGGTTTTTTTGTATCCGCGCTAATGCGCCCTCTCTATTCATACGTCTTATGTTTGATCCGGCTTAGCGCGGTTTCAGAGATCCACACGTTGCCGTCCTGACCACCCCCGCTATTAACATAACCCCGCCCACTATGGCTGTGATAGGCTGTCCACGCCCACGGCCCACCCCCCGTTCATCTCAGGGGCGAATCAGCGCGTATCTGCGCTTCCAAACAAGTGAGCAAGAACGTGATTGCGCGGATCAGGGGGAAAAGAAACACTTTTTTTCCGGTTTTTAAAAAGCACGTGCAAGCACAGTTGGAGACGTTTCTAAACGGATTGACGTGTGGAACTTGGAAATTAAAGACGACTCAGCGCGCTTTAAGGTATGGAAGACCTCCGTCAGAAATCGCGCTACAGTGCGCTAAAGCGTTTTATTACCCCCGTGTGGAAAGGGCCATAGATATATGTTCCCCTACTCTTTCTTTAGAAATACTCAGGCCATTTTGGCACTACATTGTTATAGTGCTCTTATTCCACTTTCACCATCCTATGGAATCCTGGGGGAGTTCAGGAGGAGAATTTAGTATTCTCAGTCAGATTGCTCTGTTATCACTGTTTACTGGCCTTACTTTGGAAGATATTAGATATCTTTTGATATCATAATTCAGTCTCATTTTGCCACCTTTGGCCAAGTGTTTGTGAGGCCCCCGAACAAGCACAGAACTAGGCATGGCCACTAGTTGCTGAACATTCCATTCTCCACTCAGGCAAGCCAACTCAGCCAGATCTTGCTTTAGGGGACCTCCCTAGACAAACACCTCATTAAGGATGCACACTAATACAGAGCCCCCTGCCCCGAGCAGGTAGCTTGGCAAGCTACTTTTCATTGGCAAAGCGTGCTGCATCTGCATACTGGCCATTCCATTGTCGATTTGGACTTAATCCAATCATACTAAATTCTGACCTTTCGGAGACATTGTCTCACACCCAAACCTCATTGTTTTTCCCAAAATACAGACTAGCCTATGGTCATATTTTCCCTATATAAACCCCTGACTTCTAAACCTTCCTCGGATTGCTCCCGAGTTCCAGATCGCCTTGCTGCCGTTCGCCCGGCAAACTCCCCTCAGCGAACCACACTGAGCTTCTTCCCTCCATCTTCAACTTCTTCAGGACTATGAGAAAGCTGTCGTATCACCCATTTCCCCCGAAAAACCCTCATTTCTTATTTCTTAGTTAGCTGTGTGGTTGTGTTGTCTTAAGTGTTTGTCTGTCTTTAGTAAAACATCATTTTTGCTATTTTAAAAGTGTCTGACTGTTTGACTGACCTGACCCCGTATACATTAGGTTACAAGATCCCCGCTAAGTTACCCTGCCTCTCGCTAGCTTAAGCGAGTGCTCCTGTTAATTTCCCCATCTTTGTGTTATTGTGTTTTGGTTATTTGGACCCCCCTCCCAGGACCCCCAGCTAACAGGGTAACAGCTCTTTGGCCTCAATAAGCTACAAACCCCAGAATTCCACAGGATGCTGAAAGTGGAATAATAGCACTGTAACAGTGTAGTGCAGAAATGGTCTCCGTGTGGCTTTTTATTTATTTATTTATTTATTTATTTATTTATTATATTTGCATGCTGCCTTTCTTCTGGAATGGGACTCAAGGCAGCTTCCAACAATAAATTAAAATATTAAAAAATTTAAAACAATTAAAAACATTAAAAGCAAATAAAATAACAAAAAAAATTCCTAAAACAATATTCAGTTTTAAACAAGTTGATAAATAAAGCTCACTGTCTTCCATAAAAGCCTGTTTAAAAAGAAATGTTTTTGCCTGCGGGTGAAAGGAGAGCAGGGAGGGGGCCTGCTTAGCCCCCAGACTCCAGATGAACTCTCCCAAAGGTTTCATGTAGATGTTAAACAGCATGGGGGACAAAACAGAACTCTGAGGAACCCCACAGGTCAATGGCCAGGGAGTCAAACAGGAGCCCTCAAGCACCACTTTCTAAGTTTTTTCCTCTAAGAATGACTGGAACCACTGCATAACAGTGCCTCTAAGTCCCATCCTTGAAAGTTGATCCAGAAGGATTCCATGGTTGATGGTACTGAAAGCTGCTGAGAGGTCCAGCAGAACCAACAGGGACACACTCCCCCTGTCTAGTTCTTGGCGTAGGTCATCCACCAAGGTGATTAAAGCTATCTCCATCCCATAACCAGCCCTGAAGCCAGATTGAAATGGATCTAGATAATCCATTTCATCCAGAAATTCTTGGAGCTGGGAGGCCACCACATGCTCCAGAACCTTGCCTAAAAAAGGAATATTATAGCAGCTTCAGGTATGAGTTTCATAGGGGAAACAGCAAGGTCAAAACGTATTAAAACCTCCTATCCCTCTACATCACTGCTCTAGTCCAATGTGGAGGTCCCTGCATGTACTTTTATATTTTTTTACAAAGAAAAGACATGAGATGAGATGTGTTTACTGATTTCTAACAAAAATGCACTGTTCAGTCATGAGACCATCTAACTAGAGATGTCAGTGGCTGATTCTGGAACCTTCTGCATGCAAATCCTGTGTTCTGCCACTGATCTAAGTCCCTTTATGGCTGCAATGATGATTCTATTTTTTTTTTCTGATCAAGTGTTTCTCAGGTACCCCAAAATGCTCATGGGTACCAAAATTGCTTGCAATTCTTGACACTGTTGGGATCACTTATTTATTGTTTTGATTATATTTTCATTTTTTAAAAAAATATATATATTCCAGACACTTAAATGCATCCATCCCTAGTTAGGTCTGTTTTAAGTTCTCAGTTTATATGTGAGTTATTGCTTGTAAAACACAATTTAATTTAAAGCTGCAGGTGCACTGACATCAGAAATAGTATTTTATTTAAATGAGGTGTACGGATGGCAGTGACTTTCAATATTGTTCTTACCTACTTTCAGATCTTATTTAAAGAGTGTATTGGTTCCAGAAGAGTTCAGATTTTAAACAGTAAATATTAGGCAATTGGAATTACAATGATACATAAAGGGAGGAGAGAAATACAAAGTGGTCTGTAAGCCCCTAATGCTTTATACATATGTATTGAGGGAACTCATATTGATTTTTCTTCAGGAATTTCAATCAAGGAAGGGTAAAAAAGCCATGTTAATATATATAGAACAAACAGGAATACAACACCTACAGGGGAACTTTTAAAGAGAAAATGGGGAAAATACTGAAGAAACAAGAGCAGGCTATATGAAGCCTACCAAGTAGAGCTGCTAGATGTAAATGTTATAGGAATTTATAACTTCTTTTTGCCAGCAGCCAAAGATTTCCATTTAAACAGGACTTTAGCCATTAACTGATTGTAGGAGAAGGCTGTTCAGTGGTTGAATTGTTTTTAATACAGAATGTATATCTGATGTGCTTATAATTGTTTTTTAAATTAATGTTTCATTGAGCTGATTGTTCAATGCTTTTAAAACTTTTATGTTACCTATCGTTTTAGCTGTTTTTAACTTACATTGTAGCAGCATTGGGTGCCATATTCTGAGAAAGGGAGGACTGATTGATATCAATTTAATTTTATTCTGCTCTGTTCAAATAGTGGCATCTTAACGCTACATTATATTAACACACAAAATAAAATAAATGGAAAAAAAGTCAAACCATGCTCCTTCCCTGAACTTTTATAGTGTTTAATTCACTTTTGTTTGCTAATGCATACCTTTGAAATGTCCCAACTGGGCAAAGACAGTCTTGATTAATGCTCTGTCGTCCCACTTTCCCAGCTGCTTTAAAAATGCTCCTGTTTCTTTCCCCTCTTCTCATTTCTTCCCTTGTCCTTGGCTTACTAAAGTTGCTCCAAACTGAGTTCTAAGTAAAAAAAATCATTTGCATTCAGTTTACTCAGCTGGAGGGAAAGGAGAAAAAGAGATAGAATCTTGCTCTTTCCAGGAGGCTCAGGCAAAAACAAACTGCTGTAGCCTCTCCTAACTTGTCTGTTTTTCCTCATTAATAACTTTTGGTATCTTTATCACACTCTGATGTTGGAGGGTATGCTAATAGTCTGTCTAAATACTCTAAAGCAGTGGTTCTCAACCTTCCTAATGCCACGACCCTTTAATACAGTTCCTCATGTTGTGGTGACCCCCAACCATAAAATTATATATTTATTATTTTCAATGCCTCCCTCCTGGCAAAGGCCGCCTTGTCAGCCAGGAACGGGGGGCAGGGAGGGAAAGAGGAGCCACGTGTCTCCCCCGGGAAAAAACTCCGAGAACCCCCCGGGCTTTGCTTCTGCTTCGCTCTCGCTTCCTCTGGGGGGGCAGTGTGGGAAAAGTTTCCAGAGTGTCAACCCTGGCCGGGGGGGAGGAATCCCAGCACCTTTGTCTTTTGCGCCAGGTGCAGCTTGCCCCCCAGAAAAGCACCACCTTGCAGCCCCCTGGCCCTTCTGCAGTGCCCCCCTCCATGGCGAGTGGGGCAGGGACTGTGGCGAGGAGGGGACCTGCCCCCCGTGCTGCCGCTGCCCCTCAAGCTGGCCCGTCAGACGGAAGGTTCTCCCGGTAGCGGAGAAGGGGAGCGATTTCAGTCCCTTCTGAATGGGGCAGGAGGATGCGAGCATGTGGCTCGCGCTTGTGCACCACCACTCCTGGGCCTTTTCCGCACATTACGTTATCACGGCAGTGAGGGGGAATGCTGTTTGTGCAAGCAGGTTCTTGCGCGAGGTGCTCTCTTCTCTGCTCCTTCGTCCCACAGCTGGCTTCCTGGTTGCGCGGCCACCCCACCCCTTCCTCCCCCAGCACAGCCTACAGCTCCCAGGCTGTACTGCGGAAGAAAGGGGTGGGGCAGTCGCGCAACCAGGAAGCCAGCTGCGGGACGAAGAAGTAGCAAAGAGAGGGCACTCCCCACCTCCGCGATAAGGTAATGTGCGGAAAAGGCCCAGGAGTGGTGGTGTGCAAGCGCGACCCATGCGAGCGCATGGCTTGCGCTTGCGCAACACCACCAAGGAGGGAATGGAGCCTAAGACCATGGGAAATACATATTTTCTGATGGTCTTAGGTGACCCCTGTGAAAGGGTTGTTCGACTCCTAAAGGGGTTGCGACCCACAGGTTGAGAACCGCTGCCCTAAAGACACCTCATTCTGTCTGATCTTGAAAGCTATGCAGGTTCACCCCTGGTTAGTACTTGGGCTATTTCCACACTACACTGCTATTATTCCACTTTCAACATCCTGTAGCATCCTACGGTTTTCAATTTAGGAAGGGGCATTTAGAATTCTCAGTGAGAGAGCTCTTTGGCCTCAGTAAACTACAAACTCCAGAATTCCGCAGGATGTTGAAAGTGGAATAATAGCTCTATAACAGTATAGTGGAGAAATGGCCTTGGATGGTAGACTGCCAAAGAATACCAGATATTGTAGGCTATGTTTCAGAGGATGGAAATGTTAAAATCACCTGCAAGTGCCCTAGAAAACCCTATGAAATTAATGGAGTTGCCATAAGTCAATTGGTGAATTTGAAGGCACATGCACATACATGCTAATGGTGATAAGGAGCCTTTAATATTTGGGAATAACATATCTTTCTGTAATAATACTGTGTTACTTACTGTCTTGTTCAGTTTATTTCCTTCATCTTTCCTTGCTGAGCCAAATTTAAATTTTATTTCATATGATTGTCAGGTTTTCCGTTAAAATTCACTATGGAAAAAATTCCCACACAAATTCTCATTCTTCTTGCGTCCACTTCTTAAAACAATGCCATATGTTGGCCTGATTCTGTCTGTTTTAGCATAAACCAAACTAGCAGGAAGGTAATCAATATAGTGTATCAGCCAACAGGAACAGGGGGTTACAATTCAATGACAAACCCATATGGAAATCACCATTTTTCCCCCTGTATGATTTTTAATATCTTTACTTGATTAAGAAGCCAGTAAAGCTTTGATAGCTTGCATAATGTATTTTATGCTTTGGAGCAAAAAGGTATAATTCCTTGTGGATTTTGGATTTTGTTGTATTTTGTTGCATAGGCAAAAAAACAAAAAACAAAAAACAAAAAAACAAAACAAACAACAACAAAAAACCAGCTACCCCTGAATATTTTTTTTCTTGGATTTCAAGATACCAAATTTGGTCACAGCAGAGGAATCCTAAACAAATGGGAACCAAAGGACTGGGACTTGATTCTTTGAGGCTTTCTACCTCCAACAAAGGTAAAACTCTTTCACTAAACTACAGTTTGGGACTACAGTTTGGCAAGTTTTACCTGTACAGCACCTGAGGCCATTTCTGCACTACACTGTCATAGTGCTATTTCACTTTCAACATCCTGTGGAATTCGGGGGTTTGTAGTTAATGAGAACAAAGAGCTCTCTGGCTGAGAATTCTAAAGGCCCCTCCCTAAAGTGCAAACCCCAGGATTCCATAAGATGTTGAAAGCGGAATGATAGCACTATAACAGTGTAGTGTGGAAATGGCCTAAGAGTTTTTCCAGATATAACAGTACAGAGACTCCTTGAGAAATTCAGTGTTCTCTGCTTAAGAAAGGGGCAGTTACCTTTGCCTAGGACAGAAACAGCAGGATCTCAAGAGAAGTTGCTTTTCTGTTGCTAATAGAGCTGAAAATTTATTACCAGCCTTTTATTGCTCTGTCCCTAGTCTTCATTAGACCAACAAGAGGGGTGGCCTCTGCTTGCACTGAAATCTCTCAGTACCAACTTAACTGACAACTTCTCAGACAGAATGTAGGCCTGTGACTGACCATTTTTGTCTTGTATGATATTCAGTATCACTGCTTGTGGATTTTTAGTTGTATCGTATCCAGATAAAAAAGGTCACACTCCTGGCTTGCACACAGCTCACATTAAGTGCCTGTCACATCCTAATAAGAATAGATCAGGAGATACTTTCAAAAAGAATGAATGTACCATTTTGTTCAGCGGTGTCTAATGGCTTCTGTGTCAGTGGGATGGTGAATCTACTGTATGCTTTATTGGATAGGTACAATGCTGTCCAATGTTCTGAACCTTTTTGAGGGGACAGATTTCAGCAGTTTTGATAGATGGGACTGATTTTACTGAAGAATTTAGGTACTTGCATAGATAACAACACTTGAAAATACCCCGAATTTTTATTAGCTTAAGTAGTTCATCATTTTGTTTTTTTTAAAAAAATTGGATCCTGTTAACTTTATTCAAATGTTCAAATATTTATTCAAATATTCAGTCTAAGTGGTTAGCCAATTGTATTGTTCAGAGTGGCACAAAAATGAAGAAACACAAATGTTATGTTTTTAAAAATTTTTTTGTATAAGGATCAGATTTAGATCCAGTTCAGGACAATGAGCAGTTTGCACTGAAATAATAAACTTCTAAGATGTTTTAATATTAAATACTTTGCGTGAGGTTAAATCTACTCCCTTATATTTTTCAAAAGCAGCAAAAGAACAAATCTAATAGCACCTCGAAACTTTTGGAAATTATTAAGATCAATATCCCATGCTGCAAATATGAATCTTCATTTTTCTTCTTGTGCAAAGCTGCGCCAGACTTTTCTCTCATATAAGACAGTACAATATTACATGATGGAAGTGTCTGTGAAAATAAATTGTTTTCAGCAGTTTCACCTGCCATTTGAATAACAAAGAGGAAATGGAAGATATTTGATTTGCAGCAATTTTCTTCTTTGTATTTGCAGAAGAAGGAGTAAAGCTGAGACCATTCAACAAGACTCTATTCTTTTCTCTTTTTACTGTTTTCCTTACCTCTGTAAATTTGAAATAAACTGGGTCTTGGGAAACATTAGAATATTTTTATGCTTATGTTGCAATGTTATTAGATGGAAGTTAACATTTTTCTTCTCTGCATGCTTCAAGTATGCAATCTATTTTTATAGACTGACTTCAGAGTAAATTCACTGATACCTCAATTCTACCTCATCTGTTATCAGTCCAAGGTGAGTAATTCCTGATATTGTTGTGTGACACATGTTTATATAAAATTGCAACTCTCAGTATTTTTTTTTTCTCCCAGCAATTTGATGATCCATGTAAATCAGAGATGGAAAGAGTGTGGACTGAAAAACAAATCAGTTTTTGTTACCACAAAATACCTCCATTTTTATTTTATTTTATGTTGGTGAGGGACCCCAAAAATGGTTAAATTGCTCTCACAGGGGGCAGGGCCATTTTGGGTTAAAAAAAAAATAGCCCCCAAAAATGTAGGAGTCATAGGGGATGTATGCCCCCCCACAAGGTCTAGTGAGCACTATGTGTGGCCCCTGGACTTTGAGGAGATGCCATTCCCTGTTATAAAGCTAAAATAAGGACTGAAATACCAGCCTTGGGAATGATTCAGCAGGAATGTTTGCCTTAAATGAAAAAAAAAAAGTCACTTCAGTGAGATAGCTTACCTATCAGGTAGAGATCAACCAAAGATAATGGTTCCATGGTACAAAATCTAGAATGTTGGCACAAAAGACTTAATACATTTTTGTTAACTATTTGTGGGCTTGAAAGAACTAATTGGTTTATATTAATGTTGGATTGGGGGAATGAAAAGACTGAATTACTGTTGTGTCAATTGTTGACAGTGGAAATCATAGGATGGTTAGAGAAAATGGCATATAATATTTTGGTTGACAGTGTTGCCTGCAAGCAGCATATTTGGTTGCTGGCTCCTTCCTCTTTGTGGAATACATGTTGCTTTTCCCAAACTTGTGTTTTCCAGATGTTTACAAATCCTGTAATTCAATTGCTCACTGGAGATGGTGAAATTTGTATTCTAACCATAACAGGAAGGTGATTCTAAAACAAGTTAACTAATAATGTGTGCAGTTAAATTCTGCCACTGAACTGCTGTATCTCCTCTTTTCTTTCTACCCTCACCCAGCTGCAGCAACATATATGGTGTTCACTCACCCTTCAAATCCTGGGAATTGTTTTAGACAGAATGGCATAAAACTGATTTGTTTTTGTTAGTCAAAATATCTTCTAAAATGTCCTTAAAAGTAATTTTTAAAAGAAGCCAGAAAATACTGCTTGCTATACCAGTAAAGTTTGTCTGTCTATTTGTTTGTTATATCTTGCTTCCCCCCCTCCCAGTCCAGGACTTAAAATGGCTTACAGAAGCTGAATAGATATGGCTAAAATATTTACATCATACAAAGTTAAAAGTACGGTTAAACTATCGATAAAATTAAAAGCATCACCATTAAAAAGAATAATAAATACATATAAAAAACAAAGCATATGAAACCTTTTATCCCAGAGCCTTCAGCCCTTAAAGACCTGCTGAATCAAAAAAGTCTCCACATGCCTGTAAAAGGACAGCAAGAAAGGCATCAGTCTAACTTCTCTGGAATGAGAGTTTTCTAGGATGGTGGAACAGAGAAAAATGGGCCATCCTAGAAGATTTCAAGACGTTTACCTTTGGTCCCACTATTAAGTTACTTTGAAAAATGATTTAGTCATGTCTGTATTACAATGGAACGTTAACTTGTTACAGTAACTCATGAGATCCTACCTTGGGCACATAGCTATGATGTTGTGGCTACAGTCTGTCTCCTGATTTAATCCCCCAAATCCACTTTAAAATCCAGGTAGTCATACTAAGGGAAAAGATTCTGCAGCTCTTCCAAGTAGCGCACTAAGGGATGACACATCCACGACCCTCCTGCCAGTGAGCAGTGGTGTGATAAGCAGGACCACAGGGTCCTATCACAACTCCTTATCGCCCTGCAGCTTGCTGGGGTGTGTGAGGAGGCTGGACACATCATCTTTCAATACCCTGCTTTCCAGCGCCTCAGAACTCAATCCTTCAAGACATCCGCCTGACTTTTAAGGTGGGTTTGGGGGACACTTGCAGCTATAGCAATGCCACAATAATAAATGTAAATACCAAAAATTTATGAGGTTGTAAGACACTCCCTTTCTCAGAGGTGAAATCATGTGACTTAGGTGCTTGAATGTATGAGTGTTCATGGCAAGTGCACAAATCACAAGAATATTTTGAAGCATGTCCTGTCTGTTTTCTCTTCCACGGTGGGTCCAGATCTTTTGGCCAGGATAAGAGTTTAACTCAAACTATGAAGTTTACATGTTTATAAATACAATGCATGGTTTCATCTCATGTTAAATTTAGAAGTCATTGGAGCTTGCATTTCTGCTTTAAATGCATTAAAATGTAATATCAGGGGGAGATATCTATATATAAATATATCCTCCATACACATACTCTCTGTCTGGGAGAATATTCATCCTCCCCATCTGTTTATGTTTTTTTTTTTTTGGAAAAATGAAAGTTCTTCAGCAAAAAAATGATACATAATTGCAGAAATAAATACATAAATATTTAAATGAAAGTGTGCTTTATACAAAGAGAGGGAGGGAGAAAGAAAACACTGTGTAATTTAGAGACGAAATGGTCTCCTGAAATTCTCTACTTTCTTTATAATAGAGAACATAATTTTCTGACAGTCTCTTTTCAGCTCACCATTGGCAGCAGAAATAGCATAGCTATTTTTATTTTTCCAAAGGCCTTCTCTACCCCTCTTTCCAAATGCCTTCTCTATCCCCTACCCCACTTTTTCCAAGTGGAAGTTGCAACAGCTATGGTTTAGCCTGGCTGTAGTTTTGAACCATCAAAAATGCTCTTAAACTGGTACCATTAACAGGTCAGGCACCACAAAAAAGTGGTGGGGACACTTTGGATTTTCTTCTCCATTGGAAATGGCAGAAAATATTCTGCCAGATGACCTCAGTGGGTGAGTGACATCAGAGAAAAAGAAAATTTTGGGAAACATATTCCGCCCCACCCCCCAAAAAAAATCTCTGTGAAAAATTGCCTCAGTTTTTGACTGATATACACAGTAGAACCTGTAACATCAAAAACAACAATACAAAACAGCCACGGAAGTAGCATTTGCAAATTAGCTGTATTTAATATATTGACCGATTCTGTGTCTTAACATCAGACTTCCTCACAGGATTATTGTGAGGACAGAAGAAATGAATGAGATTACAACTGTAAGAAAAAAAGTGTACCAACAAACTACAATGAATAATTTATTTTTTTAGAAATAATTTTTATTTAACACACACACACACACACACACACACACAATTTAACACAATAAAAATTATGCAAAATTTACACAAGAAAGTGAAAAAAGACCACAAAAAAGAAAAAAGCATAATATAACACATTACAAACACAAAAAGGGTACAACAGTAATTACAAAACTTAACTAAAAAGAAAAAAAACCTATACTAATGTAAAAAAGAGAAAAAGGTAGGAGGGAAAATATAATTGCCTTCCCACTTCCTGGAATTTAATAAAATATGTTTTTTTTTAAAAAAGAATTCTACCATATTCTCCTATATGATTTGATTATATATCTAAATATTATGACAACCTTAAAATACCATCTCATTTTTTTTTATATGCAGTGAGTAATTTGTTGATGATATATGTCTCTCACTACAATTCCAGGTGACATGATGTTAAAGAAATACAGACACACAAACACATGAACACACTCCCAGAACTTTTAATCTTCACATTAAATTTTACAGCTCTTTCTCCGGAGTTCCTATTTGAGAACAGAAAATGGGGTGAAATCATGGCACCATAAGATCACTAATAGAATCTTTAAAACAAAATTCTTGTGAGTTAATCAGAGATTAACAGACTAAGTTTGGTCAATTTGGTTTCCTTAGAGTACATATTCTTCAATTCTTATAACTACATCAAGAACAGGATTGCTACAACATAGATTGGTGAGTAGATGGCCAAGATAGCAGGCAAATGCTAGCACTTTAAGACAAATGATAGGTATAAATTATTTGCAAGCTCGTGAAACAGCGATTTGACTTTTTATGAGCCTGTAACAATGCCCCCAGAGACGAATGTGTGAATTTCTGTAGATCATTGCATTTTCATGGCCATGGCATTAAGTAAAGATTGCAGCTCCAGGTTTTGAATTTCCCCACTCATAAATAAGGGCCGGTTTGGGTTTTATGTCTGAGTTTTGCATGAAATATGTATATTCTAATCCTTGCTGAGATGCCTTCAAGGAATAATAGTGGCAGCTTTTTCTGGTATAAAATTTCATCTTGCATGCTTGCAGAAACCATACATCTTTGGTATCGAGGATGCAGCACCTTTATCAAGGGTTTTGTATTAAAACTGTATTCACTTGTATTCTAATGTCTAACAATTGGCTGATCATTCATGACAGATTTACAGAACTTACATGTTCTAGACATGTGGACATTTCTTTCCACAAAAAAAGAAAAAAAAGAAAAAATGCTGATTCACAGGATCTGACTGCCATAGAACTGTTCCTCATCACAAATATGTTACATTTATTGGTTTTGACTACATTTTTAAATGAATCTTTTAAGAGAGAATTCATTGTTTTAGAATACCTTTTTATACCAACCTAAATAAGTACCTATGGGGGAGGAATGATCAATATTTTCTTTAGGCTGATTTTTTGTGTTTGTTACATAGACAAGACTTTATATTTTTTTTAAAAAAGAGAATAACAGTCCCATGCCATATTAGTTCTTCTTTCTGCCTGTGCAATTTATATGCCAATTTACCTTATGTCTTGCTGTCATTATAGCATTTTCCTGCCCTTGCCAACTGCACCCAATCCATTGGAGAAGAGAGAGTGAAATGCTTGGTGTAATTGTGTGATGAAATGAGAGTGGAAAGGAGAGAAGTTGAATTACAGGTTACAGAGGTGGAAACTCAAGTTAGCGTTGCCATTTTCAACAAGAGCTCCATGATGGAAATATTGCTTGAAACAAAAACAGCAGCAGCAGCAACAATGGTAAACTATCAGAAGCATTTAATATAATACCCAAGGATGATAATATCAGCTGGAATCCTTTTGGGCAGTTAATGTGTAACCTAGAGTTACATGTAACCTAGTTTAGAGGATATATAGGAAAGTCCCCCATTCCCCACTTACCAGGCAGCGGCTGCTGCAATTGATGGGGGTCTGTTCTCCTACAATTTGGGAAGCACCTGGCTAATAGTCTCATTTCTCTTCATGCAAGTGATCTCTGGCAGGAGCGGGAACTGCAACAAGGGCCCTGCTTCTGTCTGTGAAATTGGAGATTGCTCACAGAAATGTTATTTAGCAACTTCCCGATCAACATGGGAACAGACTCTCATTGATCACAACAGCTGTTGCCCAGAAAATGGAGGTTGGCGGAATGGGATGGGATTCACCACATAGACTTGTAACTACAGAGCTTATGCATTCATAACTCCCCAACATGAATCTGGCCATGATGCATTTAAGAGGTTCCAGGAATGTCTGCTGTATGTGAATCATCTTCAAGTGTGAATTAAAACATTGTTCTTCAGTTCTGTTATCTGTTTCTTGGATTACAGTGCAGAAAAAAGGATTCATGGCATTGTCCACACACAACCAGAGAATAAAATGTTTTAAGAAGGAAGCTTCCTTCACAGGGAAACAAACATTATTCTAGAATCTGCAAGATTTTTCTAAAATTATTCTGAAGTGGAAGGAATTAGATACAGAGAGACAGGACTACAGCATGTTACAAAGCCATGATGACTTTATGTAGATGTATCAGATTTTCATTACGCCCATGTTGATGCTACCCTAGCACCTTGTTTAATCTGTACTATTGTTGCGTGAGTAACAGGATCTTGATGTCCCTGTCTGATTTATAGGTAATTTGCAGTTCATTGACCTATGTGTCTTCTAGTGTAAATTAATAGAAGTAATTGTCATACTGCTGTGTAAGATGGGAACATTAGTTACATGTAAATGCTTCTTACATACCAAGACACCACCACCACCTCCATCAGGCAGCCAATGAGGATACTTAAAAATTGACCAATCTATAGTCTTGATGGGAAAAAATGGCCAATCTTGATGTCTCCTTTTCCCCTAGACAGAACCAGTGGTAACTGGTTGCTTCCTTGTTGCAGGGTGTGGTGAATCTATTCTGGGCTTTCTTCCAAACTTTAGAGGAGCTATCGATTTTTGAGAATAGGATTCAGCACCTTGGATAACTATTTCTTTAAAGTCTGTAAACTGAACCCAAAGATTCATCACACCCTGACACAGAAGTTATCAAACACTATGATAGCCAGTTGGTTAAAGTACCACTTAGGCATTTTAGTCCAAATGATATATCCTTTTGTTCTGTATACTTCTGTTTACTTCCTCTCTATCTTTTGGAAGTATGATTTTTCCTTAGGTAACATGCTTTAATTCAATCAAGTAGCTACGAACCTACTTAAGAGTGCCCTGTCATTCTGAAAAGTCAAGATAATGCTCTTTTTCTTTTGGTATGTCAGAGCTTTTCAGACTTTTCATGTTGGTGACACACTTTTTAGACATGCATCATTCCATGACACAGTAATTCAGTTTTACTAGCAAATGGGATGTTAAACTAACCCCTTATAAGAGATATGAGCACATACACAAATTGTAATAATGAAATATATGGGCCACAATATATGTCATGAAAACCTTTCATATATTTTTAAAAATATTTAATTTATAAATTATAAGAAATATTTGCAAGATTGTAGGCAACACACCTACACACTTCAGGCAACACACTAACATGTCATGGCACACCGTTTGGAAAGCCCTGTGCTATGTTTTTACTCCTTGGACCCTGTAAGAGCTCTTGAGTTTGCACACCCCACACACTTTTCATTAATATGATTCTAGAGAAGCAGACTTACTGTCACTCACCCCCAAGAGCTTGCTCATCAAGATCCCTCATACAACTTTTCCTCTTCTTTTTTGGTGCTAGCTCAGATTTCCAGCACCAGAGTTCTCCTTTTTTGCTTGATTACCTTCCTATCTTGTCTGCCCAGATAATACCCTGTAGAAGTAACCATTGCTGAATCTCAGGCACCTTACATTCTAATCACACCCTGTCCAGTATCTGTGTAGGAGTCACCATTCTGGATTTGAAATTACATGCTTTTTAGGAGTACAGCCCCAAATATATTTCTGTAGGACCATACAATTGCACCCTTAATGCTCCCAGTGTTAAATCCTTGGAAGTTTTGCTGTGCATCTCTCTTTCATGACTTGCTGACTGAACTCTTAGTAGACTTGATTGGTGGAGAAGCTGATGCTGCTTTTACCTAGCACCTTCAGTCAAACACAATCACATCTCTACCCTCTTTGCCAGCTTCTTTCTCTTTTCTTAAATTCTTTTGCCTCCAGAGCTTGGGGGCAAAATATTACATTAACGTATTAAAATATTAATTTATTGGATTTCACCCAGTATGGATTACTGCCATGTATTGCCTGAGTAACACTGAATTATTTCTATGTTATAATCAATTTGTTATGTTAGTTGTTTTGAGTGAGTTTTTAGTGAATGGGTTGGATTCTTCCAGATATAATAAGACAGGAAAGCTTCAGAAGATGAAGGATTAGGATTGGAAGAAATACATCATAAGGCTTTGTGCTGTCTGGCTTGTTGGACCTGCTGCCCTCTGGAAAGAGAATGTAGGAGAAAAGAAATTGTGATACCCTCTCTGGAATAGAGGGATGGGCTGGGGAGAAAAGCTAATTCTTTTACTTGGCAGGCCTTCAGGCACCCAGGGTTATTAATCAGTTAATATGGTTAATAACTGATCTTTGCAGTCAGCCACTTACTGCTGCACTTGCAATGGGCTCATTGCCTTCTAAATGAAATAAACACATTATTCTCTATTAACCTTTAACTTTACTCCTTGTTAACCTTAAATAAGGCTTGAAAGGTGAGTAAACAGTATACATGTTGGTGGCTGTAGATGAGAGTGAAAAAAAAGAAGAGAACTGCATATCAGTGACACAACTTAATTGAGAAGTTGTAAGACACATGAATACACATCTTCCCATATGAGCCTACCTGAAGTCTTAAGACTTCAGAGGAGGTGTTTCTCTCAGTTCTACCACCTTCACAGACAGATTTGATGGAAATGTTCAAGAGGGCCTTCTTCATGACTGCTCCTATATTCTGGAATTCCCTTCCTTGGGAGGCTAGGCTGACTTCTTCCTTGCTGTCCTTTTGTCATCAGGTGAAGACTTATATTCCAATAGGTGTTGGGCAGCTGATTGTAATGGGTTTTCTGTTCTAGTGCTGTTCTGTTTTTAATCTGTGCTTTTAAAATAACGTGTCATATAGTTTGAATTCTATAGGCAGTTTAACATGATCTTAGTCTTAACTTTTTGTATGTTTTCATCTACGTGTGGTTTTGCTTGTGTTTCTTCTATACTGTATGCCACCTTGAGTCCCATTCACAAGAAAAAGATGGGACATAAATAAATTTATGGATTTGTTACCATGCCATACACTCCTATGATATTATATAATTGGCTAATATAATTTAATTGGCATGAAAAGCCATGCTGACAAAGAGGACTAGCTGAACACGTGTGAAAGTAGGTCAGACAGGACCTCACAGCATCGCCAGTTCATAGTCAAGGAAGCTCTGCTGTTAATGAGCTTCCAAATGTCCACTAACGACTCAACCTTCAGAAATGTTAGCACCTGAAACTGCCTCAACAAAGCAACTTACTGCCTTTAACCTGCTTCCTCTTCCTGCTGAAATTTTCCTTGTTTTCTCACCTGCCCAGCCATTAAGGAGCTATCACAATTCCCATCAGTTCTTTGGCACTTAATAGTAAAGCCATTAGCCCATTCCACACACCATTGTCTGCTCTGCCAGAGAGCCATTAAAACCTTACCCCTCAGGGCAGAAACAGGGTATGCAAACTCTGCCTCTGAGCCAGATAACTCATAGTACTCTGGCCGTCACTCTGCTGCTCCATTTCCCATTCAGGACTCTTAGTCTGAGCCACATTGCTTTGTCTCTTCTCTGCAGGATAGATAAATACTCTCTTTTTGCCCTATCTTCTTGCTATCTGATTGCTATCCAAAGTGCTGTGCCCTTCTCCCTGAAATAGGTTCAGCACCTTGGTTAGTTTAAAGTCTGTCTAGTTACTTAAAGTCTGGACTAAAACTCAGAGCAGATTCACAACCCTACAAATAATGTGAATCACCAGCTGCCACTGGACTTTGAGACTGCAGGGATCTGTTGTTTGGCTCTGTCCCCTCAGGCTTGCTGTCTTAGGGTTGCATATGTCCAAGAGCAGGCCTTTGAAGATAGCTTTGAAACCTAGCCTGAATCTATAGCAAAATCTCTCATTCCCACCATTCTCAGCTGAGAAAGCTGAAATAGCCTTCTTTGCAAAATCTTTTGCGTGTTAACTAATTTATGTTTAGAATTATATGATTGGCTTGTGATATGATTTTATACCTTAATAACATTCTTTGGGTCCTTTTATAGTATATCATTATAGCACTTTAACTGCCATGGTGGCCTTCTATGGAATCCTTGGATTTGTAGTTTAGGGAGAGTTTTTAGAATTCTCAACCAGAGAGCTTCAATGCCTCCTCAGACTACAAGCTCCAGGATTTCATGGGATGGAACCATGGCAATAAAAGTGAAATCAGTGCGAGAACTGTGTAGTATGAAAGGGCCCTATATAAAGCAACACGTATAAAATACAACAAATTTGCGGTTTCTTGGAAATTTTCAATTAGAATATTGATACCCTCTTGAACTACAGAGCAAATCTGATTGTATCACAGGCAGTAAGAAGAAACAGAGTTTAAGCCCTATACCTTTCTTTTAAAAGGTAGGCTTCTAAAATGAGATGAAAGCCTTATTTTGATTCTGTATAGCTTTGAGCAGTTTGATTTAGGTTATTCCTGTGGTATGTTTTTGGAACTTCACAAGTTCAGTTTGAGAGGAACAATTGTTGCACTTCAATCCAGACGTTCATTTCTGCTCCTTGCTCAGTTATTTCCAAAATGGAACATGTCTTTCCTTTAAGTTGTGTGCATTTTCCTTAGAGTCATCATTAGTGGGGGCCTGAAAGGTTAATGCTTCCATAATTGTCCCTCTCTTGGATGTATATATTTTGATATCTATAGATACTGTGTTTGAGCTTAGCTGTTAGTGCCAAGGAAAATCTTGGATTCTGTTCAGTTTTCTTCACATTCATTTTCCTGCCCACTTAACAAAATTACATTCAATGAGCTGTGGGAGAAATTCACATCAACGGGCCATGTAATGCAATTTCTGGTATATATGCAGGAAGAAAAAAAATCCTACATTTTCTTTCATTTCTGTCAAAATCAATCAAATTGTACTGAACTGAACATAATCTCTTAGAGGATGGAGGGAGGGGGACCCAGCCAGGCAGTTCCACTGAAATAAATTCTCTTACATGGTAACATGCACATATTTAAGAGATCTCTGTTTTCTTCTTCTTTTTTTAAAATCATGCCTAATTAGTTTTTTTTTAATCACCCACACAACTAAGGCTCTTCCCTGCATAATTTATGACATAGAGGGGCCGGTGTCAGAAATCAAATGTTGTAAATTAAAAATAACAAGTTTGAGACTAGTGATTCAATTAAAACCCTAGAAAACATTGGATTATGCATAATTGAGAACTTGTATGCAGAGATGCTTGTCATGCTTGTCAGCCTGGATGGGGGGATTGGATTGGAACTGTCAAGAGCATTTAAATCAACTCCATTAAAAAAAAAATTAGAAAACAAAGATGATATTTATTATTAACTTCCAGCATTCAGAAATAAAACTGAGAGGTATTTAAATTGCATGCGTAGATGACAAGGCTTTATTTATAGCAGAAGTTATAAAACTTAGTAATGACCCCTTCCTGGCAAAGATGTAAAGATATTACTGTGCAGCCTACAGTGCAGTGATACAACAGCTGGAAGAGCTAACAGTAAAACTATAAGCAAGGAAGGACAGAGACGTAATACAAATTAAGGAGACCATATTATGTTTTTCCATGTTTGTTGGCCTTCCTCCTCCTCCTCTTCCTCCTCTAAAGCTTCATCATTACTTGGTGCTTCATGTGGCCTTTCTGCACTACACTGCTATAGCACTATTATTCCACTTTCAACATCCTATGGAATCCTAGGGTTTGCAGTTTAGGGAGGAGCATTTAGAATTCTCAGTCAGAGAGCTCTTTGGTTTCATTAAACTACAAACCCTAGAATTCCACAAGATGTTGAAAGTGGAATAATAGCACTATAGCAGTATACTGCAGAAAGGCCTTTAGGCACAAAAATGTATAGCAATGAAGCAGTTCTTATAACACTATGCATCTCCATTACCTCTCCCACTGCCAGGCAGCCTTGTGTCTTCTACTTGAATGTCTGCAATATCAACAGTTACCATGTTCTTCATTTCCACCAACCTCTTCCTCTTCTTTAACCATAAGAGCCTAATTTGTAACTTTTCTTTCAAACTGCTGTCTCAGCAGTAAACTGGGTTGTTGAAAAAGCAAAAGCAAGTCAGGAAGAAGTTTCCTATTTTAAAGAAAGAGCCCCTCTCCCTGATTGCATCATTTCCAGTGAGGCTTTTGAAAAGCAGAACCAAATCTCAGAAGTGGAATATTTTTACAGCAATTTCCTTAATTTTTGTTAATTTAAAAGAAAAAAATCAAGCAAAAATATATGCCTTCATCCACTTCCCTTTAAGCCAATTGGGTGGTTACAGAGTAAACCCTTTTGAGTTTTCCACAGCGGGATAAATGGCAATGCAACTCTTTAAATGCCTATTCAAAGGTAAGCCCAGCTGAACCCTGAGGGACTTACCACTAGGCAAATATGCATAGGATTGCAGTCCTGGGCTATGAAAAATGGCAGAAGCTCCAGTTCTCAGCCCAAGAACAACATTCATTTACTAAGCAGCAATAAGGGTAATTTAACATGTATTTGAACACACATACTAATAGGTCGAGTCTCAATCCAGTTAGACAGAAATGCTAAGATTTAAGATCATTTCCCCTCAACAGACTGAATTAATTCGAAAATAGCATGACAGTTGCTCTGAGCAAGGAGCTACTTTTGGCTTGTATATTTAAATATTATCCTTAGGCCTCAACTGGACACAACAATACCTGAAAGATAAATGTTAATAATAGATGCTGAAGAGTTAATAATGCTAATGTTAATAATAGAAGCTAAGAGATTGTTGTGGGATAAAGTCAATTATTGATTTTGAAGACTAACTGAACAGTTATTGCTAATTGGCAGCAGTGGGATAATGATACATAGAGTAGAAGATGTGTATTTTGTAGGTTATTTTAAAGCCAACAGTTGGTGAGTTGGAAGTCATTCATATATATACTTAGCTCCTTGTGCAGTTTAGTTTAGGTTGTTTTAGATATGTTAGTAATAGGTTAGTTATTTGAGTTTGTTTATTGTCTGCCTCTGTAATCATTTATGTGTTGTTTTATATATGCAAAATGTTTTAATAGTTTTTTTAAATAATAGATGCTAAATATGTCATTCTATGGCTAATATTAATATCAATATGCATTGAATACATTTGCTGGACTCAAGTTGGGGTATTGCGTGCTCGTAAGTGGACTTATGTGTGCAGGAAATAGAACTGCAAAGATGCACAATGTTTGTATTCAGTAGAGGGCTGTTGCTTCATAACTATGTAGTAGAGACAGCAAACGATTGAGGCACAATGGGACAGGCACTCCCAATGCACTTCAGTTGTGCATCTTCACAATTTAGTAACTAGGTTTCTTAGTGCCTCCGCTACTTAGTTAAGTACATGCAAATTTATGTGGCATGAAAGGATATAGAGCAATCTGGCCATTGTTCTGAATTAGACATTAACTGAAGTTTCTCATCTACAGTGACCATTTATACATCACCAAAAAAGACAGAAGAGGACAGATTTGCATACAATTTGCATATACTCATGTACATACAAATGCACATTTAGCAATACACTTAGCCCTCCACATTTGTGGGTTTCACTTTTGTGGATTTGATTATTCATGGATTATTTGCTGTCACCTCTGCTGCCTCCCTATGTCATTTTTAGTAGGGACTGCAAGTCTCATGAAACTGAGAAACTCCAGACAAGGCTTGTAAGTCCCTATTACAAATGGTGTGGGGCAATAGTGGAGGTGGCAGTAAGCCCTACCAGCCACTCACTTCTGCCTTGTGAAGGAACCCTGATGCCTCAAAGGAATCTATGGTGGATTGAATATGGTGATCATACATTTTGGGTGTTAAATATGATTTGGGAGGGCCTAGAGTTATTCATGATTTTTCCACTTTCACAGGGGACCTTTGCCCCTAATCCTAGTAAATGTAGAGGGATGACTGTAATTGCTATAATGTAAATAGAAATATCTTACATGTTACCATAATGAGGAAGACTGTGAGCCTGTGACCCAAAACTTGGTTGTCAGGTGCTAACTGTTCATGGACAACTTCACAATTTTCTTATGGCTCTTTCTCTTTAAACCTGGTTTCAACTGAGAAGCTGTTTAAACAAAGGACCATCCTCTGTAAAATAGGGCAGTTTTCAGTCTCTAGAATATAGATAAACCAGGCTTACATTTCACTTCTGTTGTTTCTGTCGCAAGAGTTATTATATTTATTTTATTTATTTCATTTATATCCAACCTATATCCCAAATGGGACTCAGTTGAATGAATCCCAAGCCCATGCACAATGCTTCTATTCTGACACTTCCCACCTGGACCACATTTGAAAGGGTGGAAAAGGAATGAAAGTAAAGTTCTGCCCCATTTCATTCCATCACAGCTGTTGTAATCTGTTCCACAACCTAGAAGTAGGAGTCCTTCTGCTGGCCTGCTGTTCAAGTGAGTTACCATGACAGAGCTGTTGGATATTCAGTGAAGGGATGGAGAATGGTTAATTTATTGTTGTGTGTCCCACCATGTTTACTCTTGTATGGTACTGTGGAGTAGGATTGAGACCCTGGACCCTCCAGATGTTGCTGTGCTGTGGAAGTTGGAGTATGACCACAATATTACCAGAGGTAAGGGATGACGGGAGTTGGGATTCAATCTCATCTGGAAGGCCCTATTTGCCCTTCTGCTGATAAAGGCAACAGTGGATAAAATCCTGTCTTTAATGTGGAACCAATGCAAAAAGCAGTCACATGGTTAAAAGTCCAGAAACAAGACAGGGAGAAATATTTGAGCAATTTGCTTTTTATAACCCTCAGCTGGCATTTTCAAATCTTTACCGTACTAAATTCCTCAGATAGCTTATGATCACTTGGTAGCATTTACATAAACTATCTTTGTATCTCTTTCATCATCTTTCTTTGATGTTTTATTAGTTACATGGTTTAGCCTAGAAAAGTCTTTGCAATTTCTCCTTGCTAAAAAATATATTAAAAAATGAAATAAAATATGGGAGATTTTAATTTAAGCCATTCTGAGAATTCTACAAATTATACAAGGGCTAAAAATGTGAGCAGGAAGGTAATGGAAATTAAAGTAACACAGAAATGATGAATAATATGATTGAAATCAGGTTATTTTTCTGAAAAGGATAATATGTTAAGACAACCTATCCTATTTTAAGCTTAATATTATTTGCATTGCAAATGAGAAAGGCAGTGTCTCATATAGTAGGCAGGAATTTCAAAAGCAGAATTTTTTACTTTGTTCAAACCAAAAAGAGGAATTCTGTAATGAGCTGTCAATTGCCCACTGCCAGACAGGTCTGGGAGGCCAAATAGTGCTTTGGCATGGTTCAGACAAACAGCTTGCATGGCATGGTAAAAGTGTTCTTGAACAGGAGGATTTCAAAGCATCTAAGTTCAGATCACATGGCAATTGACTACAAAACTTGCATACCAAAGTGACAAGTAGGAGTGAGATCTCTCTGACAGAATAGCTTCCCATTTATGGACAAGGCCAGAGTCAAGTGACTCTTGTTGTTGTTGCTGTGTTCCTTCAGGTCGTTTCCAACTTATGGCAACCCTGAGACAAACATATCATGGGGTGTGTGATGTGCCCAGGGTCACCCAGTGGGTTTCTATGGCCAAGCACTTTTAAATAAAGTGTTGGTTCATCATTCAGGCTCCCAATTCCTTATTAATCTATTAATATATCTATTTATTTATTTAATTTATATCCTACCTTTCTGTCCTGACATAGGATTCAAGGCCAATCGCTTTTAGCCCATGTGCTATTTGACCCAAGACATTTCACTCTGCTACAGGGTGCTAGGGTGGCCATATGTTCTAATTGACAGAAGATAATCCTCAGTTTGAAACAGTTCCTTACTTGAAACATTTTCTACTTCAAGTCTAGTTCAAAGATAAAAGAACCCAAAAAGGGGAGAGCAAGACCTTTGAGGTTGTACATATCCTTGTCCAACAGCACATGGGCTGCAGATGGAGCAGGCATGCAGGTTGCCTGGCCACAGACACTGCCATAGCTGCACTGTGTTTCTGTTTAAATTACATTAATTATTTCCAGGTGTCCATCCATAAATAAAAATTAGCACATGCAAATATTATGCAAATGCACGTCATCTTTACTGGCTTCTTTTTGATAACTCTTTTCCTCTTTGGCATGAGCACTGAGACCCCAGCCACCAGCCACTTTCTTTCCTTCTTGGTGTGGTTGACTCCTTTCTTGTCATGCAGCATCCCTTTATTGCTGGTTCTCTGTTTGAGCCTCTTAATCTCTGGTATCTTTGTGAAGATATAGAAAGCAATTGCTTAGTTGGAGAAGTTCTGAATCCTTTATGTATGGTCTGCTTCTGACAGTGATTGTCCTCCAGGGTGTTTCCTTGCTGTTATAGGCCTCTTCATTTTCCTTGTCAATTTCTTTCCATTGGTTCTGGAGTATCAGTTCTCCCTGTGTTTTATCCAGGAAGTCCCCATGTTCTCTGATGCATTGAAGGGACTCAACACATAGATGTAGTGCACTGACCTTTCCTTCTAAGAGAGTTAACAATTTACACTTGCTGCATGTGTAGTTGGTGAGGTTTTTTGGCAAGAATATAGACACTGCACATTCATTTCAGTAGACAACTGTGGATCCTTTTGAATCCATCTCTGAAGTCAGTTCTCTCCCCTTCCTCTCTTCTTTACAGTGTTGCTTCTCACTTCTCCCCATAGTTCTTGAAACTTTCTCTCAAGGTAGCTCCATCATTCCCAAGAAGTTTAGCAACATCGACATAAATGCTGCCAAGGACTGCCCCAGCATCACCTCTGGGGCCATCATTTTGCAGGTCACCTTCTAGGAAAGAATTTTTATATCAGCACATACAGACACACACAAACACACACGAAAACCTTCTTTTTGACTTCTGTGGAAGAGTATATTCTATTAAATTTGGTGAAATAAAATTAGTAGTTCAGGGTGGGAATCATAAAAAAAGAGGGATTCATGTACTTAAGTATGCAAAAACATGACAATTACTGTTGGAGTAATATTATATTTAGAATTCTGGAATTCATTGAAAACTGAAACTCATACTGAGGTTAATAGTCTAAATAAATAAGTTTCAATCAAATGTCAACCACTTTCTGGAGGTGAAAAAGAAAGAAAAAAAACTGTACCAAAATATATGCTTTCCATTAAAAAATGTGC
Organism: Iguana delicatissima; assembly: GCA_948472985.1. Taxonomy (NCBI): domain Eukaryota; kingdom Metazoa; phylum Chordata; class Lepidosauria; order Squamata; family Iguanidae; genus Iguana; species Iguana delicatissima. The sequence goes on along the minus strand of CAOKZL010001135.1, from coordinate 193,712 downwards.
TGTCAAAGCATTTAAGTAAATAAAAATAGCACTGCCAAAGAACATGAATTTGATATGTTTAGGGAGGGAAATACAGAATTTTATTCATAAAAACAGATATGGTGCTTTGTTATCTGACAGGCATATATCAGCTATCTGTTGAAGAAAAAGACCTGTCAACAGTAGATGTAATTATGCTTACAGTGATCATATTAAATTAGTGAAAAGCAGGTTAAAGAGCGTATGTAATGAAGAGATGGAGATTCAGGGAAATTCTATATATCATTATACTCCTCTTGAGATTGAATTTATAGTGAAACCGTGTCTAGCATTTTAGGCATTCATTTTGAACATGGATCGAATTGTCTGCTTATTTTCTTCCCAAATGTTCTCAAAGTTGTGCTGTGAGGCCTGGCTCATACATTTTGAAGGCTTTTGGGTTGTAGCTGCAAAAGACAATTTCTAATCTGTCAACTGGTTCTCCACATGGATTGACTTTATCATGTCTCCATAGGCTGCAGGAAGGAGTGAAGGTGTTCTGGACACTTTCCACATGGAACTGACTTAATTGACACATAAACTTTACATTCAAAGTGGCCCTTAGTACTTGTACAAATGATGGTTTTCAGGTCAGTATGATGTCAAGAAAAAGCAAGAGAAAGAGAAATGTCTCAGAGAACAAATTTGACTGCTTCCAACAATGGGTAAGTTGAAGCTGTGATGCCAGTTGAAGCTGTGAAGTATGTGATTATTCCTGCTTGAGGTTGGGCAATTCTGGGAATATTGTCAGGCAAACAATACAATTGGGTAAAATGACATAGATCCTCACTCAGAAGTTCAGAACAGATTTGCATGTCTGGTAAGAGACACTAAAATGGGCCCTTGAGAACCTGTGTAAATTCATCTGCTCTGAGCAAGTTCAGACGAAGCATGTCATCTGAATTTCACCCATTTGTATTGAATGCAATCACTAAGTGTTTTTTCCTGGAGGACCAGTGGAATAGATTATGGTCAAACTTTCCCTCCTCTTTTGAGTACACTTGGCCCTCCATGTCAGCAGATTCTGTATCTGTGGGTTCAATCAGCCACAGCTGGAAAATATTCAAAGAACAAAAAAGCAACTTTGATTTTGCCATTTTATATAAGGGATGCCGTTTTACTATATCATTGTACAAATTTTTGTATCCATGGTGGGGGATACTGAAGGCCCACTGTACCTCTTGTCCCCAAGTCCCTTTATCATGTGACAAATTGGAGGAGACTGTCAAGAAACAAAATGCTCTCTGAGGCCATTTCCACACAGGCATATTGCCCACGCTAGAGCGACCTCTCCTGGAGGTCTTCTTCACCGGGGTCTGCACTAGAGCAGTTAAAAAAAGTGAGGTTCTAGACCTCAAACTGCTGTAGCGCAGCCCCGGGGGTGGCGCTGTGAGTTTTATAAAAACCACCTTCAAAAGTGGTTTTTATAAAACTTACCTGCGCTGCCCCGTAGCAGCCCCCGGTGAAGAACTGCAGAGATGCAGTAGCGCATCCCTGCAGATCTGCCCGGGGGCGGGCTTCCGGCTGGTGCTCTGTCCGCCATTTTGGGCGCCGCCGAGCGCCGCTGAACGCTGCCGGAATTCAGCGGCGTTTGGAACGGCGGATCCGCGCTCTCCGCAGGGACGGAGCAACCCGCTTGCGGGTAAGTTCTGCCCCTGCATGCGCAGCCCCGTTTCGCCCCCCCCCCCCGGTGAGGAAAGGGCCTGAGACAGCAACTACATGTCTGAAAAACAGGATATTCAAGTAAGGATTGGGGAGGTCCACAGGGCTGCAGGCCTTGAGTGTGAATGTTTAGCTTAGCCATCCCTCTGGTTCTAGTCACTTAATTTAGGGTCTTTCCACACTACATTGTTATAGTGCTATTATTCCACTTTCTTTTTTTTTTAAATATTTTTTATTAAAATTTCTAATAAAGGTATAAAATGGGAACATTTCTTCTAAATGTTCCCCTCCCCCCAACTCCCATAACAAGTTTTCTTGTCCAGTTTTGCCCAGCTGAATCAAACAAAAGTTACGATACAATACAATACAAGGAATCTAATCCACTATACATAGAATCTTTGGCATAACAATCATAATTCGTCTTTTAACTAGTCAATACATTTTTACCTTTTTAATCAAATTATATTGTTATAATCATTAGCTTTACAATTGAAGCCACTCTTTTATTTTGCTCCATTCTCTATCAAATTGTTGGATAGATTTGTTCTTTAGTGCATTTGTCAATTTTTCCCTCTCCATCATATCCATAATCTAGCTGCTTTAACTAAATATAACATTATTTTTTTATGCTTTCTAATTTCTGCCTTTGATTTTATTATATTCAATAGATAAAATTCAGGTATCATTTCAAAATTCATTTTGAATACTTTTTGAATTTCTTCATGTATTTCTTTCCAAAATTTCTTTGCCTTTTTACAAGTCCACCACATTTGATAAAATGTTCCCTCTTTTTCCACACTTCTAGCATTTCAAATTTCCATTCTTTGTAATTTTTTTGTAATCTCTCTCCTGGTGTCATATACCATCTATGCAACAATTTATAATAGTTTTTCCTCTTAAATTTAAATTTAATGTAAATCTTAAATCTGTTTTCCATACCATTCTCCAACTCTCAATATCTATTGAATGTCCTATATTTTGTGACCATCTCACCATCGTTTCTTTTATTTCTTCCTGTTCCATTTCTCTTTGAAATAACAATTTATGAAGTTTGGATATTCTTTTCTTTTGATTTTCTTTCATGAGTACATCCAGTTCGTTTTCCTTTTTCTCAAATCCAAATAATTTTAGGTCCATTTTGTACCTTTCTGTCAGTTGTCTCCATGGGAGTATCTTCATGTCCAGCCTCCTTCATTTCTTCCAGCGTTTTCATTCTTGGTTTATTTTCTGTCCCAAATGAGCATGTCCTGGTATGTCAGCGTTTTCCCTTCTTTTGTTGGGGAAATTTTAAAGGCTTCTTGTGGTGATGTCCAAGTTGGGAGGCTGGAATAAAATCTTGAGTATAATTGTTGCCATACTTTTAATAGAGTCTTTCATGCAATGGTTATTGAATTCTTTGTTAACCGCTAATTTATTATAGCAAAAAACCATGCCATCCAAATCTATTCTCATGTTCTTCTAAATCTTTTATTGATGATTTTTGTAATGATTTCCAATTTTGAATCCATTCTAAGCAACATGCTTGATAATATATTTTCAAAGATGGTAAATCTAATCTTCCTCTTTCTTTAGTGTCCTGTAATGTTTTAAATCTTATTTTTAGCATTTTACCTAGCCATATATATTTTGATATTTCCTTTTCCCAGTCTTTAATATTTTTCCCGTTCCAATTATTGGTAAATTTTGAAATAGGAACATCATTTTCGGTAATAATGTCATTTTAAAAGCATTTATCCTTCCCAGAAGATATAATTCAATTTGCTACATTTCTCCATTTCTTTTTTCAGTTCTTTCAGTACTATTTTCATAATTATTTTGGAACAATTCTTGATTCTTCTCTGTTACATAAATTCCTAAATATTTTATCTTATTAGAGGATTGGAAACCTGATATTTCCTCTAATTCAATTTGTTCCTTTTTCAACATATTCATAGTCAACATCATTGTCTTCTCTTTATTTATTCTATATCCAGCTACCTTTCCAAATGCTGTAAGGCAAACATGCAGTTTCTCATCATTCTTGGGCTTCCAAAAAAATAATTACATCATCTGAGAAAGCTCTCAATTTTATTTCTTTTCCCTTTATCTTCGCTTCTCCATTCCTGTTCCTCTTTTATCTTCGTAATCAAAACATCCAAAGCCACAATAAATAATAATGGTGACAACAGACATCCCTGTCATACTCCTTTGTTATATCAAATTTTCCTGTTGTGTCTCCATTAATCACCAAATTCTGCCAATTGGTCTTGGTATAGCTTTTCAATCCATTTGCAAAACACATCTCCAAAATTGCTTTCTCTTAATATCCATTGTAAAAATTTCCATGATATATTATCAATGCTTTCTCTGCATCCAAGAAAATCATTGCTGATTTTTTCCCTGGACTTTTGTCATAATATTCTATTGCATCTAAAATAGACACTTGACATTGTCTTTCATATTTCTGCCTGTATAAACCCGGCCTGCTCTTGAATTTTTTTTTGAAATACCTTTTTTAGCCATCTTGCCAGCACTGTTGCAAAGATTTTATAATCCACATTCAATAAAGAAATTGGTCTGTAATTCTTGTCTCTTTTATTTTTTCCTTCTTTGGGTTTCACTATTATGTTTGATGCTCCCCATGTTTCTGGTTTGCCCTCTTCCATTAACTTTATTATTGTAGCTTGCAATGGTTTTATCAATTCTTTTGAAAGTCTCTTATAATATATGCTATAAATCCATCCGGTGCTGGAGCTTTGTCTATTTTCAAATCTTTGATGACTTCTTCCAGTTCCTTACATGTAATAGGTTCGTTCAATTGTTTCTGAGCTTGGTCTGATATTTTCCATAATTTTGTATCCTTTAAATATTTTATTATGTCACAATAAAGTTGTTGAGGAGGTTTATTTTTCTTGAAACAATTTTGTAAAAAATACTTCTCAAATGTCTGTGTTTAATTTTCTGTTGAGTAACCAGTTTCTTCCCTTCTCTTATTCCTGCAATCACATTCCTTTCTTTCTTCTTTTTTATTCTGTAAACCAGCCACTTCCCAATTTTGGTTGCTTGTTCAAATTCTGTTTGTTTCATATATTTCATTTTTTTCTCTGTCTCTTCTGTTGTTATACTGCTATTTCTTTCTGTATTTTTTTTTTAATACCCAACTGTATAGTTTCTTTGAGCGGATTTTCCTTGAATTCTTTTTCTCATCTTGAAGTTTTTTCATAAATTCTGGTATTTTTCATCTCTTTTCTTATTTTGTACTTGTTGTTGTTGGATAAAAAATCCTCTCATTACTGCTTTAGATGCATCCCAAACTGTTTTCATCTGAGTCTCTTGTTCCTGCATTTTCTTTAAAATATCTATCCAATGTCTCTTTAGCTTTTTTTATAATGTCTTTATCATTCAATAAGCCATTCTTAAGTCGCCATTGAAAATGTTCTGTAATTGTCTCTCATCTGTAACATCACCGGATCATGGCCTGATATTACTTTGGGTAAAACTTCTCTGTTGTACTTCTGCTAATAGAGTTTTTGACAATAAGATCATATCAATATGGGACCAAGTTTGACGCTAATTTGAGAAGAATGTGAAATCTTTGTAATATTTGGGTTATTTGGATGATTATACTCCCAAGCATCCATTACAACCAAATCTTCATATAATTTGAAATTTTTTGGGGGTAATTTACCTTTCTTTTCTTTTTGCTCTTTCCTTTTCACCATTGTTTTATCCAATTTTACACCTTGCAATTTGTCCCAATTCCCCAATAAAATCCATTCTTCATATTTATATGTTTGTAGGTTGTCTCAAGAAGGTTTTTTTTTTATAAAATTCTGCTTTCGTTCCTCATTTGGAGCATAAATTCCTATTATCATAATTTTTTCCCCATTTTTTTGAACCTCAATTCCCAAAAGTCTCCCTTCTTTATCTTTGAAGGATTTCTTTAGCTTGGATCTCTTTTTTCACATAGATTACTATTCCTCTTTTTTCGTTGTGTATAAAGATGTAAAACATTCTCCTAATTTATTATTTCTCAAATATATTTCTTGGTTCACCTTTATGTGAGTTTTTTGTAAAACAATAATTTAAGCTTTTAACTCTTTCTAGATGATGGAAGATTTGCCTTCTTGTTGCCTGTGTTCCATGCATCTTCCGGGAGATTAGCTTCATTTTCTTTTTTTCTACTTCCCTTTTTTCTCTTTTCTTCTATTTCTACCACTTGTGTCTCCTCTGAACATGGCTAGAATCTTCAACCGGTGTTGCTCCTCTTGATTGTATTTTGTTTCTTATCTCTTCTTCTGCTGTCTTATCTGTCTTAAAATATTCTTCTTGAAAGTCTTGTGCTTCTTCAATTGAATCTTCTCCCTGTTTTCATAAAAAGGAGATTCCCTCAGGTATTTCCCATCTATACCTTATATCTCTCCTCTGAAGACTCTTTGTCAAGGAAAAATATTCTCTCCTTTGTCTCAATACACTCGGTGATATATCTTTAAATATTTTGATTTCCACCTCATCCACTATCAGTTTCTCTTTGTAACTTTGCTCCATGATAAAATCCATAATTTTTTCTCTAGTAAAATAAATCATCACGTCTCTTGGGAGCCCCCTTCTCTTTGCAATTGAGGTATCCAACCCTGAATGTTTTGTCAGTCTCTGTGTCAAATCTCCCTCTTCTCTGGCCTATATATGGCTATAACATCTATCACTTTTTGTTGTAAATTTTCATTTTTCTGCTCCTCCAAACCTCTTGGTCTAATCTGAAACTTTTATTCTGTTGTCTCATTTCCAGCTTCATTATAGTCTCTCTGTCTTTTTTCTGCTCCTTTTTCATTTTTTTCTGCCAAATCTTCCAACTTTTGATTTTTTTCTCTTATTTCTTCAACTTTTGTGTCTATTGTTGCTATATCTGTGGCAAGTTTCTGTAAGTTTTTATTCAAATTTTCAACTTGCCTCTTTAGGTCCTATTTAATTTCTGTTCTTGTGGTTTTTATCTCTGTTCTTGTTGCTTTTAATTCATCCATCATTTCTGTTTACATCTTCTGGATTTCTTCCAAAAGTTTCATTGTCTCCATCGTCTTAGAACCTATTGAAGCTCGTCTTTCTAATATTACAGGGTGAAGTTGCTGTTGTACTGTCTTTTTTGGTCCTGTTGCCATAACCTTTATGCCAATCTCACTTTATATTATTAACTCTTAGTCCTTAAACCATTTTAAAATTCCTTAGTTGTAGTATATCAATATCAATGTCATTTATCAATCAGTCACTCATTATATCTATATATCTATAAATCAGATAATCTATATACCAAATATCTAATATCTAATATCAATATATTCAATATGTATCAATCTATAAATCAGACAATAAATGTCAACATTTCAATGTACATAACAGCATCTATAAGTGGGAATGTCAGTGTCCTCAAATATCAGTAGAAATTACTTATCACTAAATTTCACAAAAGTAATCAACAATTGTTATTCAGTCTCAATTCATTGTAAGTTTCTTTGATCAACACCCCTTAGTTCATTGTTCTTAAACCTTAAATTTGTGTTTACTGTATTTTCCACCTTCACTTCTCTTCAAGAAGCTAATCCCATTGATCTTCATGTCTCGTAGTTTCCCTTTCTTATTACAGTCACCCAAAGTTTTGTTACCTTAAGGAAAGGTCCATTTCATTTTTATAAGTTCCCCATGCTTTTCTCTTCCAAATATGCTTGTTTTAAATACAAGTCAGTTAATCTCTATGAATCCCAAGGAATAAAAGTTTAGGTTATATAACTATATCTGCCAGAGTTAACTCTTTAAAACAATTTATTATATTTAAAAACAACTTTCTCTCCAAATCTTCACTTCTCTTCCAGAAGATAATCCATTATTATAACCCAAAATTTGTTAAGCCTGTTAAGTGCCCTTTCAATTACAGTTCAATTGCAATTCTTCTTTCACTCCGATTAAATCTCGAATTAGAGAAGGGAGAGAGGAAAAATCCATTTGTAGGTTTAAAAACCTTTGCTTCTCTTCCCAGTCCCAGAACATGTTCTATTCAATATAGTTCACTTATAATCACTTATAATCCATATTATTATAGTTCATTTATAAACCATAGTCAATATTCAGGAGAGAGAGCAAAAAGTCTTCATAACACTGAAGTCCCCCCCTCTCCCAATCACTCACAGTTCTGGATGTTTTACTTTCAGTTCCACCCCACCTCTTCTCCTCCTCCATGTGCTCATCACTATTTTCTCTCTGTCTTCTTCATCTGCTTAAAGTTCAAACATCCTAAACTCCCTCTCTGTTCTCATCAGTCTAAAAAACAAAACCTCAGAAACCCAATTTCAAAATATTTCTGAGTAGCCTTTTGTCATTTCATAACTTTGCAACTTCGCAGTCAAACCTCGACGTGAATGGAGGGCGGGGGAGACCCAGCTCTCCCTCTGGTTTCTGCTCTCAGCTGGAGAATTGGAGGGCTCTGTTTTTTTGGTATATGCCTTCTTGTTCATATGTTTAAAAAATCCTTGTATATAATTTGCTACTCACAGTTCAGCTGGGATTAACTGGGTACTTGCTTCCAATCAGTTAGATTAAAAAAGGTTATTTCATCGGCACCTCTCAGAGTTATCTGGCTGCTGATCCGGTGGTTTCGCTCCGTCCCTGTCACATCCGCAGTGATCTCCTCCTTCCTTCACCATTGCTGGGGCACTTTGGACTTATGAGCTTCTCCATTCTCCCTACCTCAAAGGGAGAAATTTGGGAGCCACAGGGACCCCAGATGTTATTTATGACTGGATTAGTAGCAGCAGTCCAGAGCCAGTCGGCTGTGGCTGCCTGTCACACCGACATCTTAACTGGAAGTCCTGACATCTTAACCAGAAGTCGTTATTCCACTTTCAACATCCTATGAAATCCTGGAGTTTGTGGTTTAGGGAAGGGCATTTAGAATTCTCAGCCAAAGAACTCTTTGTCATCATTAAATGACAAACCCCAGAATTCCACAGGATGTTGAAGCTAATAATAGCACCATAACAGTATAGTGCAGAAAGGCCCTTAATTGTTGTGATCTCACACACCAACCAGCCACTGCTCACAGAGTTCTGGGACATGGCTGCAAAGTCCCTTTATCAGGCACCTCAGAACTGTTTTAGGGTACCTGCATATGTGTGAGTGTGTGTGTGTGTGTGTGTCAGGGGGGAATACTGGTAGGCAAATTGTTATCTATTTTGTCTACTTACTGGTATTTGCAGGGGGAGGGAAATTAAAATTTCCCATTAACTATTATTATCTGAATATCTGTGAAATATGAAGACTCTTAGAAGCACAATTTGTACTCAGAAGAGTATTTAGAAGTGCCCTTCATGTGTTCAGCACAGCTTACTCTCAAGTAAGTGTGCCTAGGACTGATGAGAGACATTGGTTATTTCTCCTCGGAGGGATCAGTGACAATTGCTGTCTTAAAGTTCTGAATGTTTCTGTACTGATCATTTAGTACAGTCTCTAATGGTACCCAAAGGAGGCTCAACTATATAGGAATTTTGGTAGTCCAGTTTTGTCAGATCATGGTGGTGGTTCACACCTCCGTTCTTGAGTCCTTGCCTTTTATTCTTCTTCTTCTCCTTCCTCCTACCATTTTTATTCCACCTTTAGAAGCTGCAGGACTCTCTGCTTTGATGAGATCCAACTCCTAAACGTCCCTGAATATTAAAGCACCTCTCACTCTGGTCTGTTTCAGCTACATATAACTGTCTTCTAGTTCTGGCTTCCCAGACCTTATTAGCTCAGCAAGTGTCATTGTAATATTTCACTTTATGAGTATAGATATATATTTTTCTTATTTAACTGTTCACTTTAATCGCACAGTATGAGTATGTCTGCATTGTTTACTTTTTATGATTCTGTGCTAAAATTCACACAATCATATGTGCAGTCATCATTTACATTCTGATTTGTATATATTCAATAACTTCTTTCTCCCTAAGGGAGGAGTTATTTATGAGAGTTTGAGTTTCTGGGGTAAGTTTGCCAAGACATGCTATTGCATATTGCACCTATCTGGAACAGCCATAAATTAACATATGAACAGATGCATTAGATTTTTTTCCCCATGGTCCTATTGTTCTTGCAGAATCTATATAAGCTTGTATTTGTGCCTATCATTTCCCATCCCATGTCCATGAACAAACTAATAAAATGTTTTGAAAATGCAGCCAGAGAAAACCATAGGTACGATTCCATCAAGATTCTTTCAGCACGTCATTTTTGACATGATGGTTCTCCATGTGTTATGCCCACGTGTATTTGTTAGGCTTGGTCACTGCTCCACAAAAGTATATGTGATTATGTTAGGATTCCAAATGTGTGTTGTTTGCCCATGTAAAGAAGTCAATGTACCCATTAATAAAACATTGTACCAACAAAATGTAAATGTACTTGCAAATAATCAAGGTTGACCTTCTGCTGTGTTTTATCCATGTCCATAAGTAATGCAGAATGAGGGCAGCAGAGTTGGGTGGGGGTGAATGACAAAGAAGGAACTGAGAACTGGTAAACCTGGATATGCTCCTATTCCAGATTTAATTTCCAAGATATTCCTGATGATCCAGAAGAATAATGATGAAACACATAACTCATCCATCCCAATATTTTGACTATCTTTCTTATTAGGTAGGAAAATGGAGAGTAGGATTGCTGCAAAACTAAAACAGAAAAGTATTCACCTACTTATGTTGAGTATTGTAAAATGATGGATAGTTGACTCTCATACCCTGTGGGCCTTTCAGTGAAAAACTATGTCTTTTCCAAAGCATTATGTCAGCCAGGCTTTCTCTGCTTAGCTCCAGGTGTGCTTAGACTGCTTTCTACACTCCAGTTTAAAGACTCAGAAATAGTCATTAAATTCCCCCACTCCCTTCTTGGTATGATAACATCTGATTGGAATGTTCAGTTGACAGAAGTTGGTCAGAGATACATGAAGTCTGATATTCCAGAAGCAGCTGCATAGCACATATATCTATTTCAGAGCTAGTTAGGTACAGTCATCATTTGATAGCACATTTTTAGTGGTGGGAATCTTTTGCAAAAGCACGCTTGTTCCGTGACTATAATCCAGGACTCTGTACTAAAAGAATAGCTCTTGTTGATGATATGGTAGGTGCGATGACACCTGCACATTCCAGGGACCTTTGCCTAAGAGTGTGCATTATTTTTTGGAACTAATGAAACATGGAATCTTTTTAGTTCAATTTTTATTTAATTTCAATAAAGTGAATGGGTACCAGCAAAGGTTCCCAACAGCAGTGGGCTCCAAACAAATTAGCAACTAGAGTCCCATTGATATACATGGATGACATTTATTTTTCCTAGCGATGGCAGCTGAACTAATTTCAGGGCAGAACAACTGCAATTTTATTTTCCATATGGTTATGGAAGTTGTGGAATTTGGTGACATTCTTGGGATTTTTTAAAAAATAATAATAAATTCTAATCTATTATTAAATGTATTGCTTAATATTTATAAATTTTAATACATTTATCAATGTGTCAATGAATTTTAATATATTAAAACTGTTAATGTAAGCATATGTGTGTCAATACATATATTTAATATTTATTTTAATACATTATACAATATCTAATAATTTCAATAGTTAGTGGGAAGAAATATTTAATAGTAATAAGTAGTAATAATAATTAAAGTTAAACTAAATAAATGCAATTGGATGAAATAGTTTTCATTTTTGTGATGTTCATTTTGTGAGGAATATCATTTTAAGTGTTTTTATGATTTTTATATCTTTTTAATTTTTTAAAACTGTTTTAAATGTTTTTAATGTATTTCATGTGTTTAATTTTTAAAATGTGTTTTAATGTGTATTTATTGTTGGAAGCCGCCTTAGGTCTCAATTCCGGGAGAAAGGTGCCCTACAAATACATATCAATCAATCAATCAATCAATCAATAATAAATGATGTTACTGTTCTCCCCCTTTTGCCTTATCTGGAACTCCCTGAGAAAATGAACTGAGACACATCAAGAATCATTACCAAAATAAGCTCTGGTCTAGAGATGCTGCTGAAATTTACTATTCTGTCAATCTTGCAAAATCTACAATGCAGATGATAACAAAATAAATAGCAAAAGCAAGAGAAACAGAAAGATAAGGAAAACATGTAAGTAAAAAACCAAGTGTGATTATAATGTCTGGTGAAAGAAATATGATTTTTAAAATCAAATACATATAATGAAGTGAAATGTTGGCATTTATCATTAAAAATGAATGGATAGATGAAACAATGTTTCCTCTTTGTGTTTTTGTTGTATGCCTTCAAGTCATTTCTGACTTATGGAGACCCAAAGGTGAACCTATCACAGGGTTTTCTTGGCAAACTTTGTTCAGAGGAGGTTTGCCTTTGAGGCTGAGTGTGACTTGCCCAATGTCACCCAGTGGTTTTCCATGGCAGAGAGGAGATTTGAATTCTGGTCTCTAGGGTCATGGTCCAACACTCAAACCATTACACCAAACTGACTCCTCTGTGGATAACCCTAAATTTAACCTACTGGAAGAGTCCTTTTGTAATTATTGGACTGCATTATCGCACCAGGCCTGTGTTAAAGGAACTGTTGATCTACATGGAAGAATTATGCATGCCACAAGCATGGGTTCTGTCCCCCTAAAACACATTAAGCTGGACCCAATTTGCTGACTACACTGGTTCAGTTGGCAAGGTTGGAGAGAAGATAATTTCCACGCCCAGCCCCTGATATGTTCTTAAAAAAAAAAGAGAATATAACAGAAAGAAAAAAGGATAACATACCAAAGAAAAAAAATTGTACAAAAACACAGTAATACAGGTAAAAAAAACCATAACTGAATACACACATATAAATTGACATATACACAAAAAATGTATTTAAAAAAAGAGGTTTCCCCACCTGATGAAAGTACAGCTAAAATTTTTCTAAAAAATCTTAATTCATACTTCTTCTGAATTTGAAAAGGGAGAAAACTACATATAAAAGTAACGTAATGTGAGTATAAAGGTCATATAAATGTAACCCATAATTCTCACCTCAATCCCTTTAACCTAACTATATCATTTAGGTTTTAAATAATATTAAGATATGACAAATGTACAGAGGTCTTTGCATCAGAGATCCTTGATATGTCCTTAAAACTTGTTTTTTCGGAGGCTGATAAACTGTCTGGACTGGCTTTACAGCTGTAAGGGAGAAAGTTCCCTCACATTAATAAGCACTCATTAATGTGACATTAGGTTCAGGCCATTAACTGGAGTAATTCTGACAGTTGATGGGAGAAGTAGATGGGACAAGAGTTTTATCACATTGAGTCGCATGTTATATTGATTGTTATTGCTCATAAAAATTAACAGATAAAAAGAGTAGTTTGGGGGAGTTTATTGGCCATTTTAGTGTAAAAAAATCCTTTAGACATTAACCTAAATGTGTTACAAACGCACTATATGTTACAAATCTCATGTAATGCACTAATAAAATATCAGGGAGGAATGTCTTCCTTTTTTGAGTGATGTGTCCAACCATTGACTGTTTTCTTTAATAAAGTATGTACAAAAGGCCTTGGTTGTGAGGAAGCGTGCATGAGTGCTTACCTGTGTGGCTTACTTGTTCATCAATAAACAAGTTCAGGATCAGTCTATATATCTTTAACTTGCAATGGTAGTTGATTAGGGCTCCATCATGGCCAATTACCTCATTTCAAAATGTTACACATGGAATAAAATATATGTAAAGTTAATGCTGACAGTTTTCATTTTTTGCAAGAAGTAGCTTCAAGTAGAACAAAAGTGAATGTGTTGATATAACTTTAAAAATTAATTAGGATTGACCCATTTCATAAGAGCCGAGGAAGAATAGCGCATTGAGACACTGTGTGGTTATAAAAGAAATAGAATAGCTCAATATAAAAAAAAAAATTAAGCAAGTGTTTGAAAATACAGGTTCTAAAATCCCTAAACCATTAAAAAAGTAGTAAGTGAAATCCCCAAAATAACAGGATCAAAAAAACATCAAAGCAGGCTCATATACATCAACAATTAGAACAGTATTAATTAGCAACAATGTTCTTTAATCTATAAATAATAAGCGATCAAACGGCCCCATAGAGAGGTGTATAACAATCCATAGAATCTTGCAATCTGAGGTCAAAAAGTCTTTTGAAAATCCCTGTGGCTGGTTTTTAGAGTTGTCTTTATAATTCAACTATGGGAATTTATTCCCAGGTGGAACAATAAATGTCAAAACCAAGACCTAAAACCTCGTATAAGCTTCAGATCAGATGAAGAATGGACTGTATTTATCTTCTATGATTTATAAGATAAAAGAAGCAATGTGACACTCATAATTAAAAAGGTTTGAAGCTAACCTGGCATATGTTAAAATAAGCTGAAACAATTAACTAATGAAGATATTATTCCAGATATCAATAAAACTTCAGGTCTTCACAGAAGGGTGAACAATGCCAGACTGGTACTAACAGTTAGCACATTATTGTTTTAGCCCTCAGACAGACATATTTGACTAATCCTTAACCTACCTATTATAATTTAAGAAATCTGTTCTGAGAAAGGCTGAAGTGTATTGTTGGCGGAATAGAATACTACAGATCAGAATGGCAACTGCACAAAGCTGCAAGCCTTAAAAGTATGCAATGGTAAGGGGAAGAAAAGGCATTTCTTACTTCCCCCCAACTCCTTCCTTCATCTAGATATCTTCTCCTACTTCCTTCCAAGTGTAGAGTCAGTGAGAAGGCTTCTTTTCTCTGGTATATCCTTTGACCTTCCAAAACCTCCACCATTTATTAGGTTTATTTATTTAAATTATCCTCTGCTTTTCAAAACAAAAGCTTGGAAAAGAATAAAAACAGAATCTAAGTAGCAATGTAAGAAAAAAAAGAAATACTTTAAAAAGCAATTTAAAATAAAATGCGTAATGGCTGTTCACACATTACATTCAACACAGCTTAGTCTCTGTAAATGTGTGCACAGATGGTGGATCAATACACTGGCATAGTTATTTACATAGAACATTCAATATAATATTTTATGTTCTCATATGTAATAGAAGGTACATGTGTTAATGCAAGGTTTTCTAGGGTTACATCACTGTTCATATTTTTAATCTCTTTGATTAACAAACAGTAGAAATAAGATGTAAAGTTGAAGGCTTTCATGGCCGGAATCCATAGGTTGTTGTGGATTTTCCGGGTTTTAGAACATGGCCTCAAAGCCCGGAAAACCCACAACAACCTAGTAGAAATAAGAAATTTTGAGTTCTTATGTGAACATGTGTATGTACTAATGTAGATACAAATTAAAGAGAAGTCAATCATAGCATGTTCAGTGGGTCTCACATGGGTTTGTGGTAACTAGTTCTACCTAAACAGCCATAATTGTAAGTATTTTAACAGCGGGGCATTTTTTTATAAAAAAAATCTACTCACCAAAAGTGCTATGAAATTTTGCAAACAAAATGCTATAGAGAGCCAAATATATTTTCTGACAAGAATTTATTTAATAAAAAGGGGAAAAGAGGGGAAGAAAGCAGTCGTTCAAAAATAACAACATTTCAGTTTTAAAACAAAACAAACATGGAAAAAATGGGACATTATGGAATTCAAATAAGCAGATATCCCCTTAAGCCCAATTCTCTCGTTCCTCATCATGTTTTTCATCACAAGAAAAAGGGAATGCTGAAACCTATTCCCTTCATTTTGATGGATCTGCAAAAGGCAGGTTCCTGTTCATGTGGGGACTTTCACACAATGAAGATCCCTGCTTTTCCAGAGTTCTCGCTTGCATGGAAGATTTCCATGCAAAGAGGAACCTATTCTCTCCTGATAGGATGAAGAAACAGGCAAGTAACAAGTGAATAGTACTGTAATGCAGCTGTAGTTCGTACCTTGTCATTTTCTCACCCCCAAACTTTTGCTGAATAACCACTATGTGGAGGGTAATAGTTGCACTTCTATCCTCTACTGTCCTCTAACTGGTGCTTTTTATTCACACCCACACCCAGATATAGTGGTCTCCTTGGTCTTTTTCCCCTCTCACATTTTCCACCATTTATCAGAATTGTCTCTTACACAGACAAAACGTTTTCCTCAGAATTTCTTTAGCAATTCCTTAGAGATGAAAACACTTGAGGTCCATTCATGCTGGAGGAGTCTATGGCCATTTCCGCACGGGGTATTTGAAACGGTGCAGTCCGTCCTCCAGGGAGGACGTCTGCACCTGGGAGCGGACTGGGTCCTGACTATTTAATGTAGATCCACACCTCAGCCCGCTCCAGAATGACCCCAGCTGGTCATCCAGCGTGCTTTTGAAAAACCTGTTTCTTTCATTCTTTCAAAAGCACGGAGCGCACCAGTGCAAGCCTGCTCTCTTGTACAGATTTGCAGGCTCGCACCAATGTGAACCTGCGATCTGCCAGGGGCGGGCTTTAGGCTGGAGAGCTTCAGTGGTTGATCAAGACCCTCGACCAACCAGAAGCCGCCATTTTCAATGCCGGAGCAGTGTGGAGCGATGAGCACGCACTGCTCTGGAGCAGCCTGGACCGGACCGGGGAGTGATAAGACCCGGTAAGTAGCGGCACGGGGTGGAAATGGCCTATATGTTACATGACTCCATAAAGTGAGTGTGCATTCATCAGTTTGTACAAACACATATGTTCATTGTACCCAGGTACAGCGAGACACCTGATTTGTTTTCTGCATTCAGTAGGATTCTTGTACCTGGGAACAAATCATGAGCAAACACAGGTGCAGAGATCCTCACAACATTTGAACATGTGTTCAGACATTGTGAACACACTGCTCCCCCCTCTGCCAGATTCAGATAAAATGTTTTGTGGCTAAAGAAAGCCTCAGGCAAAGTATGACTGCACTCTTGCTCTTTGCAGTGATAAAATATTAGGAAATGCTTACCTTTTCAAAAGCAATATTGATTGAAAGGGAGCCTCATATCAACCTTGGCATATTCCAGGACTCAAGGCAATATCCACCAGCATATATGTTGCATGTGCTATATGTGTATAAATATTGAATAATCATTAATATATTTAGCACTCCAAACCAAAAGTCCTTCAGTGAGTTCGCTGAAATCAGCAGCTTCAGCCAGAGACCATCATTAGTGTCTCTGGTGTAAATGCTTTGAAGTAAATATTGCTCTGTGCAGAGAGGAACCAGAAATTTAAAGTATGGATGCAAACAGAAAGTTTGCATTCATCTGTCAGCAGAGTTCAGCTTTGGGCATGGCTGGGTACAGAATGGAAATTGGATCTATAAAGTGAGATAAAACGAGTTACCGCAACCTTTCAAATAATTCATTTAAAGAGTACCCTGAATGGTATGCATGGCAAAAGGTTAACTGACATTACTAGAAGTGTTAAATTTTAATTTTAGGATTTTTTAAATTAAATCTTAGGATTTTTCTTTGGTTTATTTTCACTGCCACAGAAGAGATTCTTGGCTAAATCAACCAGACAAAACAGATTTCAATGAGCAACAGATATTTTTGATAGCTTGGGCCCACCAACTTTGTAAGCAACACATTAGAAATAATAAAGTTATCTGTTAACACATTACTTTTGGCATTAAGCAGGGTGTAATTTATGGTCCTTCCACAGTTAGAAAACAATTAGTAGCATATTTGCTGTTTTGCATGACAACTAATGTTTACTTGATAATATTTCTGGTTAGTTTGGGAGGGCTAAAATGCATTCTTGGAGGAATTTTGAAGGAATTATTTCCCCCCACCCCAAATGTTAGGCCATTGTCTAACTTTTTTAGATGGACTTTTTAAAATACATTTAAAAAGTAACCCCTCAAAGATGAAGCAAGGTCTGACAAGGCAGTCAATGTGAAGGTATAAAAGGATTTTGCCTCTGGTAGGGCTAAGCTGTGCGTCCTCTTATAGAATGATGTCTCCTTTGCCCTCTGCCTGAAGGTCACTGTTGGTGGAGCTCAGCTACTTCCCCTTGCATCTTCTAACCTGCTGGGAATTGACTGTAGGATCCTACAAACGGAAAATATGGCCATTTCCGCACGGGTTAAAAAAAAACAGCGCAGTGCATCTTCCATGGAGGACATCTGCATCTTGGAGTGGACTGGGTCCGGACTACTTAGTGTAGATCCGCACCTCAGTCCGCTCTGGAGCGACCCCAAGTGGTCCTCCAGCGTGTTTTTGAAAAACCTGATTTTTCAGGTTTTTCAAAATGCCAGTGCGCGCCATTGCGTGCCTGCTTTCCAATGCAGATTCGCAGGCTCGCACCAATGCGAGTCTGTGATCTGTGGAGGGCGGGCTTTAGGCTGGCGAGCTTCAGCAGTTGGTTGTGACCCATGACCAACTGGAAGCTGCCATTTTGGATGCCGGAGCAGTGCGGATCTGCGATCACGCACTGCTCCTCCTCGCCTCGGACCGGACCAGACCCAAAGAAGATCTGGTGAGTAGTGGCAGGGAGTGATTCCCTCGCCGTGTGCGGAAATGACCTGTATTTCCTTTAAAAATTGAAGTCTTGGCTGTGAAATATGCATGTTAGCACATTTCGTTTGCATGTGTACCCATTTATTATGGTGTACCCATTTAAAATGATGACTTTATGTAAAATATGAATTGCCTTTCATTAGCTGTATAGGTCAGAGAAAATTAAAAGCTCAGTCCATTGGATATTTTGTTTGTGTAATTCAGTGGTTCTCAACCTGTGGGTCCCCTGATGTTCGTGGACTTTAGCTCCCAGAAGCCCTGAGCATTGACCATAGTGGCTGGGGCTTCTGGGAGCTGAAGTCCACGAACATCTGGGGACCCACAGGTTGAGAACCACTGGTGTAATTCATTGTCAAAGAGTGTGGTAATTATTAAGATTTTAGCTTGTAAAAATAATTAGACAAACTAATGGGCAGAAGCTCTGTGAATGACTATTAGTCATGGCAGCAAAGATGGAGCCTCAGTGTTCTGTTCAGTAGCTGTGTTAGTTCCTTGAAGCCTAAAAAGGTGGAGGTGGAAGGAAGAAATATGGCAGGATATTTAACTGATTTTTTTTTTTTTAAAATAAAATAAAATCCCCTTAGTCTTAAAGCTGCTGCCACATTTCCTTTTTTTCTCCCCATTTCCTCCCTTCAGTATTCAGTATCTCTGAGATTATCAACTGATCAGATATCAGTTGTACAAGATTAGGATCTTTTGTCTAATCCAGGTAACATTTTATGGTTTAATATTATGACTGGTCATTACAAATTTACTAGTGGAAGAGGATGTGAATGAAATACAATAACTGGAAACAAAAATATTAATATTAATCCTATTCAGTTGTCTAGTACCTCTATACAGCAGACACATGAGGAAGCCAGCAGGAACGGGTTGGGATAATTTTGCCCCTTGAGGCTGCTTTACCTATTACTTGCATGTGCACCAATGTGTGGCCAATGGCACTCCTAACTAGTCTAATTTTATGTATATGAGGTTTCCTCAATGGAAATGGAAACTGATTTGTGTTATTGCTAATTCTATATATCTTTAGCATAAAAAGGACTGCTAATTCACTCAGATCTTTTATTTCAAAGAAATTATACAATAAAATTGTTAATGTAGTTTCAAAATGGAAGCACTTCTATGCAACTGTTTTGTGAATTTTAAAATATTGTGCCATAATTGCTAAGTAGCACAATCCCATCATGCCCACTCAGAAATATGTTCCAATGAGGTCTTTGGTACCTCTTCCCAGGTAATTGTGGGTAAGGTTGGAGCCTGGAGCAGTTTTTCTTTTAACCACCATTTACAAATGACTATATTTATTATGTTGGTTCCAATAATACATATTTTAAATGTCTCCATTAACTGGAGAAAGAGTGCTTTGTATTGTTTGTGTTGGAAGAACTTGGAATTTAAATATGAATAAAATCAGTTTGGTCTATAAGGGTTTTCTAATTCTTAATCTTTCCTTCCCAACTTCAGTTGTACAACATATAACTAATCTGACATTTGAAGAAGATGTCAGGGGAAATATAGCTCAGTACATGATATAAACAAACAGGATGCGCTAACATATTAAAAGCGCTGCAGAAGTGTATAGGGGAAACCATTTTGGTCCTAAATTTCTCACAGCTATTAAAATAAGATACAGCAATTCCACTAGCTGCTCTTTAGAAATGGGAACACTTAGAATTAATGTTTTATGTGTAACACAACATCAGAGAGAGAGAGAGAGAGAGGGAGAAGTATAACATAAGGAATGTGCTATATAGTTATTATGGTGGCTAATATTAATTCCCTTTTAACACAACATTGAATTGTAACACAACAGGATTAGAACAAGTAACATGACATGATTGAACCAGCTTCAGATCTTCAAGCCAGCTCTAGACATCTTTCTCTTTTCCATATACAAATTCATATAAAGAATTATGTAAGGGGAACCCCGTGTGACACAGGTTACCATAGCAATGCAGCACAGCCATGTGTATATATCTGAGTTAGGGAAACTGGATGTTTTTTGAGTAGCACTTCCATTAAACTTAGAATAGTCAGTGGTAAGAAATGATAGGCATTATGGTTCAGGAATATCGGGAAGGCCCCATATTCTCCCTCCCCCTATAATAGCTTTCCAACTTCATGTTCCAGATATAGACTTTTAAATCTTCTAAACCACGAGGAGACAAAGCAACCATGTACTTATTTGTCCCACAGTGTTATTGTCCACCTTCTTCCTTCCAGCAGGTCTTTAGATTTGCCAAGTAAAAAGAGAGTGGAGTGAGGTGCACTGTCAGATAAGATCTAGCAGTAATGCCATCAGACCAGGAATTTGGAGCAGAAGTCCAGGCTTGCCACATAGAATGAGCTTATAAAGAAGATCTCTCTAAGACCACTAAGTCCAGAAGCTAAAATAGTTTAACTGGACTACCAACAGCCATAAATTAATGGGCACTTATTGCACCTTTGTGTCCTCCTGTATTTAGAGATTTAAAGGACTGTACCCAGTTTCCAGGATAAAGGTTCTTCTCCAGCATCCTTGCCCCACTCGCCATGTGCCAAAATTCCACTACAAATGTTCTTCATCTTTTTTGGTGTTAGCTTCTACTTTTTCATTGCACTGCTTCAAAACATTATTAGGCTGCAAGTATTAAGCGGAGAATGGAAAATGGTGGTCAGGCAGCACTTTTATGAGATAAGTACCCTCTGATTACTGTTTTACTTCTGGTATTTGATGTGATTATTGAAACATACAAATAACCAACTTATATTGTAGTCATCAAGTAGTGTACATACTGGTGACCCAACACCACAATACCATTCTAGAATCATAGAATCATAGCAGTGGAAGGGATTGCATGATCCATCTAGGCCATCCTCGTTTAAAGACCTCTAAAAGAGGAAAGTTCACCGTCCTTCAAAGCAGTCTATACTACCATCAAACAGGTTTTACCATCAGAAAATTCTTTGTTATGCTTAGATGGAATCCATTTTCATGTAATTTGAATCTGTTGGTCCATGACCTACTCTCTGGAGCAGCAGAAAAACAGTTTGAAAGTAGAAAAACTGAAGCAGTTTTTTCCAGCCCATTACCACTTAGATTTACTGAATAGGACTGCAGTTCCCATCATCCTCATCCAGTGTGTCCAAGAACTACTGGACGAATTATGCCATTTTGGCTGTGTAAGCAAGGATACTCAAAAAATTAACTTGGAAGTGGAACATACAAAGATGGGGGGATGGAAAAAATTCTGCAATCTGTCCATCACTAATAGACACTCAAATCTGTTCCCCACCATACTTTTGGTGTTGTTTTTTTTTGGAGTATAGTTAGGTTGTGCCCAATTTCAGTTGGATAAAAATCTTGTAATTTTTATCCATTCATTCATAGGAAAACTCTCACTGTTACACCTCTGCATTCATTCTGAAAACAGCTACTCACAGAGATCATTTAACTGGTGAGACAGTTTTGTCTACTCTTTCTATCTCTGTATGTCTTTTCTTCTACCATCCCTCTCCAGTCATTTCATTCCATTCTCCCTCCTACCCAATTATCAGTATTTATTTCAATCTGTCTGTGCCACAGAATTACTAGTGAGCTGTTTGGGGAACCTTCTCACATTTTCCCCTTATGTTCTGTTTTGTTTTGTGTTGTTCTTGCAAGCTTTGGGCCTATTCTGACCCCAATTAGGTATCCCTTTTGTGTGAGGGCATCTTTTGGTGACATTCACACCACACTAAGAGCTTTATCACGCTATATTGTTATAGTGCTATTATTCTGCTTTTAACCGCTATAGCAATTTTCTATGGAATTCTGGGATTTGCAGTTTAGGGAGGAACATTTACAATTCTCAGCCAGAGTGCTGTTGGGCCTTGCTAAACTGCAAATCCCAGAATTCCACAGATGTTGTCAAGGCAGTATAAGTAGAAGACTGAACTATTACAGTGTAGTGTGATAAGGACCTCAAACTTCAAGTGGGAATAGAAGGATTGATGATGAAATTCCTGGTATTATGACTTGATCTTACACAAGAGATGCCAACACTGAACTAACAAGATCAATATAATAAGACTGAAATATTTATAATGGACTTGCATATGACCAGAGTGATTGAGCAATATTAATACTCCCCCACTCCAACACACATTATCCACATTATGCAACAACTGTAGAATGAATTGTCCTACTTACTTTAAGCGTATTTCATATCCATTATTTTTGAAATGTACCTCAGGAGGCAACTCTTTAGTGATAGCTCTTAGTGCATGTTGTAACACTGATTCCAAGGCATTTTACAGTTTACATCTGGGGTTCTGGCCACTAAAGCATACTCTTAATAACTTCAGAATTGGTGTTTTGCTAAATAACTATCTTTAAACTGAAAGGGAATGTTTTCTGCAGGGAGGCTGATTATCCCTATGTCTATGAACTACAGGGTGTGCTAGTTATCTTTTTGATTTTTCATCTCAGTATATCAGTACGTAAGTGAATAACTTCTGTAGCCCCTTGTGAAGGACCATGTTTATTTAATGCAAAAATTCTGTTTTAGTTGGATAGTGGTCCCACTTCCCTGGAAAGAGCAGAACATCAGTTTCAAGCAGTGCTTCCTAGGTCTAAGCCCTAGAGCCTCTACCAATGCTACACATCTGCTCTGGAAATATGGGATAGAAGAAGCATAGTGAGGAGGAGGAAGAGTGCAACAACGCAGACAACTTTCCTTTTTACCACTAAGTAAACAAAACAAGCACTTGCTCATGGAAGAAAGGCATTGTTCAATTAAGCAGCTTTTATAAACAAGTGTGGGAGGAGACAGAAGAGACTTTAATATTTTTTTGGAAATGAAGATCTGCCTCTAAATTATTCTTATATTTTGCATTATTATTAATTTTTACACTGAAACATATTTACATTTTTACATTTATATATATGCACACACCAATTTGCTATGCCTATTCTTCAAACAATAGGTTTTTTTTTAAGTTATATTTCATCTATGGTAAATGCAACTCTGCTATTCATGCAGAACAAGGGGAAAATATGTTGAAAAGATGCAGGTATATTATCCCTAGAAAATTAAGATCAATTGAAAATACTGAGATGGGCAGGAAAGGAATCCCATGGAACCAAAGTGTTCAGTTAGACACTTAACTAACTGTACACCTACTCTCTGAAAACCATTACTAGCACTACTACTAATTTATAAAAAGTCTCCAGCTGCCTCTTGTGATAATGGAGTTTCTCATCATCCAGGTTCCAGTGGTTAAGGGGGATAGTTCTCCCTTCAGACATATAAAGGGTTAATGATCTGCTAGGGTTAGGTTCATTAGGGTGAGCATCATAGGTCTAGTGAGATAGTTGTCCAATCAGGGGGAGAAAGGTGAGAATCTTTGAGATGCTTTGATGGAGAAGTTATAAAAATCTTCGAGAGACCATGAGGTAGAGAGAACAAAGGAGAAATCCAAAACGTCAAGAGGGGGCATGGATGCTGATAGAGACAGAATAGACCGTCTCCTAGCCCCCTGCATACCATCTCAGAAAATGACCAACTGCTGTGAGTAGCTTAGAATGTTATCTAGTTATCTGCTTTAGGTCCTTTTGTTATTTTGGAAGTCTGGCTGATCTGGAGAATCTATCTGTTCTTATAACTACTTGTAACTATTAAGTGTACCTGAAAAGGGGGGGGAGCTTTTCATGAATATTATTTTCTTGTTGACCTTTTCATGAATATTATTTTCTTGTTGACCTTGCATGCATTAAAATAAATACTTTTCTGTAAAACGTCTGTTTCCTCTCCATTGCCACATATCACTCAGCAACACATGTAGCTAGGATTCCTCTCACCCAGAAGGGAGAGCTGATGGAAGAGAAAGGAATTTAAGCATACAGATTGTAACCCCAGGCAATGTCCCACTTCATTGCTGTAGAATAGAGTTAAGCAGTGGATGGTGGCAGCTCAGAATTTGGGGAAAATCCCTAGCTCCTTTTCAAGGCAGAAGTCAGCATTGAGTGGAGGAAGAGCCCCCTATTTTCCACAATCACCACCCACCCCAAAATTTTTTTCTTAAAATGGATAAAATTGTGTTATGCAATATGTGGCTTGTTGTACTTGAGGATGTTACTTGAGGATATTACCATGTTGGCTCTATTGATCATCTTCCAAAAGATACTGAAGAGACTAATGTAATATAGGAAGGCCTGAATCAGCTCCAAGCAATTAAAAAGATGTTGCTATTAGAGTCCCCAACCAGACTGATCAAAAGTTTGTCAATATCTCTTTTTCAGATGCTTAGTAAACCCATCATTGGATCAGGGTTGGCACAACCATTTTGCTGCCTGAGGAAAAGGATAAAATTCACCACCCAGCACCTACCCACTCATGAATTTCCATTGACAGAAATTAATAGGACGGGGAGATGAATGTTCCTTCCATATTCCTGTCCTCTAAACAGCAGGTTTGCCCAAAGGGCAAAGGTCAAGCTATGCACAACGCTGAGCTCTATGCAGCATTGCTTCAATTTCACTCCCCATTCTCCATCATCTGGTTTTCTGAGGTAGCCTTGGACAGAGATTCCATAGCAACCTGGAATCTTCAAAACTAGGCTTCAAAGACTTTCATACACTGTCTTCTAGTGTGTAGGGCAGACTTCAAAATGCAGTGCACACCATATGTCGCAAACTATGCTTTCCTTGATGCCCAACAAAAATAATCATTGGCTTGGGGTCATGTGATTGTGCATAAAAGTTTTGAAGAGCATTATTGAAAGAAATCACACTTGAGCAAAGTCAGAGGGGAGTTTGAATGAAAGTGAACTTTCCAGACACAACAAAATTCAGATATATTGTTCAAAATGTCTGAAGTTTATTAAGATTAAGGCTTACATTTCCTCCAAAGCGGACATCCAGGGGGATGTGGCATCACTTTACTTTGGACTTTTCTGCACTACACTGTTATGGTGCTATCATTTCACTTTCAACATCCTGTGGAATTCTGGGGTTTGTAGTTTATTGAGGCCAAAGAGCTCTCTGGCTGAGAATTCTAAAGGCCCCTCCCTGAACTGCAAAGCCCAGGATTCCATAGGATGTGGAAACTAGAGTAATAGCCCTATAACAGTGTAATATGAAAAGGCCCAAAGTATGTCATCAAAGTTTGTACGATTCCAATCTTATACAGACTTCCCCTCTTCACTTTCTCATTGCTTCACTGGATCTGAGGCAAGGGAAATAATAATCTGAAGGTAGCTATTAAGTAACACAACTCATTGTAGCAGTGCCATTGTTATTATTATTAACGAGCAAATTTGCCAGTTTCCTCTTTGGTACTGCGCATGAAAGGGTAACTAGAAAATATTCAAGATTAAAAATAGAAAGAGAGGCCCACCATTAGGGCATCTTCCAACACAGGAAATTTTGTGTGGAAATCTGTGTTTGGATTATAGCCCCGACATCCTAAGTGACTTTATTAATGAACAATCCCATTATATTAAGTTGCATTAATAGCCATAAACAAATTCATACGCTGATACCCACTGGAAAGATAATATTTTCTTTCTCTGAGAACATATGCTGTAAAACGTGGAACAGGGCCCTAAGTAATTTTGGAGTGAGTAATTTCCGAATGAGCAATTACGAATGACTAAAGTGCAATAGCTCCCCGAAGCATCATCACAATTTCTGCAGCGAGTGTTTAATTGTAGCCAGACTGTGTAACCTTAACGTGGCCTGTGTCCTTGCCATAACCCTAGGCACGAGCTCCACTCTCCAACATATGGGAAAATTTTTCAAGCTGATTGCTCCAATCTGATTAGGGGAAGTTATGTAGCTGCCATTTATTCAGCATCTTGTTACCACACTCCAACAGCTGCTTTGCAACATATTCCCATTAAAGTCATTTTCTGCTGGCTCTCATTCCAGCATGTCTGCTGAAGTCATTGTGACTGTACTGATTGTTTTTTTGGGGGGTGCCAACAATCTGTGCATTACAAGGCTGGCAGAGGAAAAAAGGAGGGGAAGGAAGAGATTGAGAGAGATGAAAGAAGGAAACCTCCTGTGGACACAGACACTGACTGGCCATCTAGCGATCAACAACATTTTGGTATGAGAGTTTTCCTTCTTTTTTTCCCCCTCTTTCAGAAGTTTTATGTCAAATGTGAGCCTCTAGAAAAGATCCCCCAAACATGTGGGCCTGGTTCACAAGTGCACATTTGGTACTTCATTATTACTACAACATCAGATGATAACCTGCATGTGCGAATGGGACATGTTTTCCCCCCATTTCCAGCACTTAAGTATGAGTGCCCTTCTTATGGAGCCAAAATGCCATTAGCCATGCACAAGAGAGACCTGTCACTAGTCTTAGGGTAACCACAGAGTTTGCCCTTTTTTTATAAAAAAAAAAAATTGGTACAAAAACCATAAGGTGGAGGAAAAACCTGCAAAAGAGCCCAATGAAGACAGAATACTCATTGACTGTTGGTGGGAGGGGTGAGGAGGATGGAATGGAGCACTCAGTATAGAATTTGGAATAGTAGCACTCCATACTAGAGTATTTGATAAAAGGATTCATCTTTTATAAGTACAGCTCCACAGAGAGAACATCCGTATTTACATGCAAGATTATGAGGTGGAAAAGAGCCAGTGTGGTATAGTCCTTCAAGTGTTGGACTATGAGTTTGAAAACCAGAGTTCAAATCCCTGTTCAGCTATGGAAAACCCACTGGGTGACCTTGGACAAATCACGCTTTCTCAGCGTCAGAGGAAGGCAGAGGCAAACCCACTTTGAACAAATCTTGCCAAGAAAACCCCACGATCGGGTTGCCATAAGCTGTAAATGACTGGAAGGCACAAAAAAACAATGAGGTGGAAAGTACTATTGCAACCCCTACTCATAGAGAGGAGACTGTGTGTGTGTGTGTGTGTGTGTGCGCGCGCGCGCACGCGCGTGCGTGTGTGCCTGCATGTATGAGTGTGTGTGTGCGCGCGAAGGCTAGTTAATGACCTTCTCAATGCAAATCATCCACATATTGAACAGAACATATGGAATGACTGACAGATGAATTAAAACCATTATATTCGGACTTCCTATTTTCCACTTACATAGCTTTATGGAAGAGGGGCCATGGAGACACAAATTATGATGGCATTATTTATATCAAATTCAGGAACAGTAACTCATAATGGAGAGGCAAGCTTTGGTGGTAACTCTACCAAACCTTAGTCCAGCCTTCTTTTGTTAGTACCAACTTGTTCTCCAACTCGAAATGCAAAATTTCCAGATCAGGTGGTATTACACCTAAAACATGGAAGTAAAAGGTATTGTTGTTGTGTGACTTCAAGTTGTTTCTGACTTATGGAGACCCTAAGTCAAATGTATTATGAGGTTTTCAAGGCTGAGAAGGTCACCCAGTGGGTTTCCATGGCTGAATGGGGAATTGTACCCTGGGCTCCAGGGTCATAATCCAATGCTCCTGCTGGTTCTACAGTTTGTATATCTCAGATATATGCAGCACACATCTATTGACATCTATTTCCAAACATATGTTCAGTTTAGCACTAAATGAATTCTACCCCTTTACCCTAAAAGTATAATGTGGCTCTCTTGAGGAACAAATGCTCTATTACCTTCATTAGCATCCACTACCTTGGTTAAGTTTAAGGGGTTCCTAACTCAGTCACTTGCCTTAGCCAGGGTTCAAGGGCTTCCTTGACTAACATCAAATGCTGGGTATAGGCTTACTCTGCCCAGTCAACATAATACATAGCACTCTGCCTCTGTGCTGCTTCTGTACTCTGACATTCTTGTGGGAATATAAAGCCTTTCCCAAATTATTTCTGTCGTCTTCCATACATCTATGGGTTTCGCTTCTCTTGTGGCTTTAAAAATAATCATGGGACCAATGAATCCTTTCTTTCCCTGTGTTTTCTGTTCCTTCACCAAGCCCTGAGCCTAAACTTGAGGTCAAAGGAAGTTCTGAAAGTCAATTTCTTTTTGTTTTGTCTTAGTTTTACTAATACAGAGACACACTGGGGAGGAAAAATCATTAGAGAAGCCTGTGGTGTTATGCCTATAAAACCACAGTACCATATGAATATTGTTTGTGGGAAAACTTAGCATGCTACACTGGCAACATAAGCACCTTGATCTTTTATTTTCTTTTTGTAATTTAACAGGCACAGCTGAAGAGATAACATGACCAGTTTTCTTTGTAGAGCCAAAACCTTCTAGCCAACAGAATAACCCTGCTGGGGAAATAGAGGCCTTTCTGTTGAAATCATATTTTCCAAATTAACAGAAACAACCTGCATTCCAAAGTGGTGGTGCCTCTATTTGTGGGACCAAAACAAAGCAATTTGGGCCAATACTTTTTTAGCTAGTCTCTGTGGCCACTCATTCATACATTCCTCACTGTCATATTCAGAACTGTTGGGAAACAAACATTTCTTTGTTGATAAGCTGTAGTGCATCTCTACTTCTGGCTTAGGTACTCCAGAAAAGCAGGGGAAATTGTTTGAGGTATAATTAGCCTATAAATCTGTGAAACTGCCTTCTGGGATTTTTCAGGCCTGTTTTATTTTAATAGTGAACATGGACAAAATGAGCAGAAGTATGTTGCTAACCCTCTACCTCTTGCACAGCGAAAGAAAGTCTGGAGAGGAATACAGGCAAACCTCAGTTAACAAAGGCCATTTCTGCATGAGGCGAGGGAATCGCTCCGTGCCGGTACTTACCAGATCTTTCTGGGCATGGACCAACGTGGACTGTCCCTTAAGCCCTTCCACAGGGCTCCTCGTCTTGTCCACAGTGAATCGGAGCAGTGTGAGGTCTTAGATCCGCACTGCTCCGGCTTCCAAAATGGTGGCTTCCGGTTATTCGTGGGTCCTGACCAACTGTGAAGCTCACCACGCCTAAAGCCTGCCCTCCACAGATCGCAGGCTCACATTGGTGCAAGCCTGCGAATCTGCACAAGGGAGCAGGTACGAAATGGCGTGCTCCGGGAAAATGAAAAACCTTTTTTTCCCGTTCTTTAAAAAGTGCACTGGAGGACCAGTTGAGGGTGTTTCGGAGTGGACTGGGGTGCGGATCTGAGGTAAGTCGTCTGGATCTAGTCCGCTGCAAGGTTCAGACGACCTCCATGAGAGGACGCACTGCACCGTTTTAAGTCCCCCATCCGGAAATGGCCAAAGTCTGGCAAAGAAGTCCCTTTTTACAAAGTCTTTTTTATGCTCTTCCTTTTCTTATTTTTCTTCTGTATAATTGAAAGGTTTTTTAAAATCAATGTTCGTATTTGGAAGATGATGAAAGCAAGATGGAGAAACACAGATTTTTGGTATCAAGTTGGAATATGGGTCTGCTGTAAATTGCAATAAAGCTTGAGCTAGGAAAGAAAAAGAGATACTCTAGCTGATTCCACTTTAGATGTGTGTGCTTGCCTACAACAGACAAGGTAAACAGAAGCTCCCTCCAGAACCCCTTATTAAGCATGTGTGAACTGCAAAAAAGGGAGGAGGGGGAGAAAGCAGATAAACCTGTCTCAATAGCTACTCCTCAGCATGTTAAAGAAGCAAAGCTTCATAAGTCTGGCCACTAAAATGCAAATTGAAAGAAATGTGGAGGCTGGTGAAAGAAAGAAAAAAAAATCCCTGGATGCATTTTGGAAGTTTCAGATGAACTTTAGAAGGTTTGAAATGTTTTTTTTTCTTATGCAAGGCTTACCTCACCTGGTTGCTTAATTTTTCACACACTTATTAGCGCTGAATAAAAAGCTGGATGAAATATGTGGAACTGATCTTCATTTCTGTAGTGTGGAACCCTATCTCTGTTCTTTTAATATTATTTCTATCCCTGGTACCAAATGTTCTGTTAAAGAAGTAATGTCCAGGAACACATCTACTTTGTTAATTGAAGTATATCTGTAATGAGGAAACTATCCTGTCTATTAGAGTGTAATACCTCCTGCTTCCCCACGTCTCCTTGTTCCCCAGTATCAACATTACTATCACAAATTATATATTATAAATGTGTTCGGTAACACAGGTTACAATCTCTGTGCCAAGTCCCTTCCTTCTCCCCCTAAACTGTTTCTTTCCCTTTAAGGTCTTCCTAGGTACAACAAATCCTACCGAATGAGGTGGCTTCTGCCTGTATTTTTCCTAAAGCAGAAGCCTAACTATCAGGCCTCTTCCTCAGCT
The DNA here is from genome assembly GCA_948472985.1 of Iguana delicatissima. NCBI lineage: Eukaryota > Metazoa > Chordata > Lepidosauria > Squamata > Iguanidae > Iguana > Iguana delicatissima. Next base: position 163,370 of record CAOKZL010001135.1, on the reverse strand, counting down.
TCTTCTCGTTTTCCTGAAAAGATTCATGAACTATTTCTGGCGCTTTGTTATGTATGTGCCTTCAAGTTGTTGGTTGGCTTAGGGGTGACCCCATGAATTTCATAGGGTTTTCTTAGGCAAGGAATACTCAGAGGTGATTTTACCATGTTCTTCTTCTGAAATATATGGCACATTGTGTTCATTGGCCATCTCCCATCCAAATATAACCAGAGCTGACCCTGCTTAAGCTTCTCTGATGAGACAGTATCTGGTGCCTTTAGGTTATTTAGCACAGTAGCACATCTCAGTCCTGCCTTAATTGTGGATTCCTTCTCCCTCTTCCACCTCAGCCTCTGATGGCATCACATTTTCCTGACGTCTTTATTCCCTGGCCTCAAATGCTGACTGACTTGTGTTACTCAGCAGGCTAATCTTTCCCATTAACCCCATTATCTAAAGGAGGAAGTAAGACTTTGTCCTCGGTGCTCCTGCCTCACCTTCTTCCCAGGATTTCCTTTCTCTTTGCCTGGCCTGGCCTACCCTACCCCTTTTCTCCGTTAGCATAGTGTTACCCTCTTCTCCATGTCTTTTCTGTGTCAGGCAATGGTGGGGATGAATACTGAATAGTGCTGACATCATCCCTGTGCACTGACTTGCCCAGCCACCTTTTCCAAATTTTGTCAACAGGAAAAGGTCAGCTGTGCCCCCTCCTTAGATCCACAATCCTACTCTTGGTATATTTCCTTCAAGTGATATTCATTATATTGTCAGCTCTTTATTTGTTCAATTAATATTCCATTAATTGATGTAGAAATACTGGAAATTTGACATTGTTTACTGTTAATTACCATTAAGTTGTCTTTCACTTATGGCAATACTCTGAATGAGAGACATCCAAGAGTATCAGGTCATTTCTGCACTACATTGTTATTGTGCTAGTGTTCTACTTTCAACATGCTGTTGAATCCCTTGGGTTTGTAGTTTCGGGAGGGGCATTTAGAATTCTCAGCCAAAGCGCTCCTTGGCCTAGGTAAACAACAAACTGGATCCTTCCATTCTTGTGCATATAAAAGTCATACTGCCTTGATCATACATGGATCTTCTTTAGTTGTGTATCCAACAGTCTCAATGGATCTTCTTATGGATCTTCTCTAGCTGTGTATCAACAGTCTCAAAATAAATATTTCTGGTTTAAATTGAATCTTAATGTTTGGAATTGTATGGATCAATATATGAATTTGAATCCAATTTCTGAAAGCTTTTTCACAGGTCCGCCACATATAATAAAATGTATTGTCATGTTGTTCACATTATCTAGTGTCCTATACCACCTATGTATCATTTTATAAAAAATCTCTTTAAGATTTTAAGATTATAGGAAAGTGTAAATGTCAATTCCTTTAACCATATATGTTTCCACTGATCTTAGACCATTTTATCATGTATTCTTCAATCTGGTCTTCCTCCATTTCAAATTTCAACAGAAGTTTATACATCTTGGAAATTACATACTCGTCACCATTAAACAATTGTTATTCAAATTCTGACTTCTCCTGTCCAAAATGATATGTCTTTTTTGTCCATGTGTTGGCACTGATAAAAACCAATGTGTTGGTATTTTTGATCATACTGATCGTTAGAATATGGCTCCTGAGAACCTCTCTGAAACTGAATTTGGCCCCGGGTTTCCCACAATGCTAGAAATGACAAGCAATGTTATTTTAGGAGAAGCTTTGTTCTTTTCTGCTTTTCTTCTATTTTCATATCATTTGTTGGTCACACTCTTTATGAGTAGCCTGAAATATTTTCTGTTTCTTACTTCCCCATCAAATTTGTTTCATCTTTTTTTGCAGATGGGAGCAGTGGAGAACACATTTGTATAGATCAGTGTTTATCTAGGATGCCAGAACTACATGGCCATGAAATTTTTGGTTTAGTAACTGTTTCCTGAACTAGATAAAGCTTCAACCTGTCTTAACTCACTACTGCTGTCAATCTTCTTTTCTGCCCCTTTTTTGTCTCTTGTGCTGGTAGATCTTAGCCACAGGATCAGTTCTGCCAGCCAGATGCTCCACTGACAAATCTCTTATAGAATCATAGAATCAAAGAATTGGAAGAGACCACAGGGGCCATCCAGTCCAACCTCTTGCCATGCAGGAACCCACACCAAAGCACTCCCAACAGATGGCCATCCAGCCTCTGCTTAAAAACCTCCAAAAAAGGAGACCCCACCACACACTGAGGCAGCATATTCCATTACCGAGCAATTCTGACTGTCAGGAAGTTCTTCCTAGGTTCAGATTGAATCTCCTTTCCTGCAGCTTGAATCCATTGCTCCTTGTCCTGGTCTCTGGAGCAGCAGAAAACAAGCCTGCTCCCCCCTTGACATGACATCCCTTCAAATATTTAAACATGGCTATCATGTCCTTTCTTAACCTTCTCTTCTGCAGACTACACATACCCAGCTCCCTAAGCTGATCTTGTAGGGCATGGCTTCCAGACCCTTCACCATCTTGGTCACTCTCCTCTGGACATGCTCCAGCTTGTGGATAGCCTTCTTGAACTGAGGTGCCCAGAACTGGACACAGTATTCCAGATGAGGTCTAACCAAAGCAGAATAGAGTGGTACCATTACCTCCCTTGATCTAGACACCATACTCCTATTGATGCAACCAAGAATCTCATTGGCTTTCTTGGCTGCTGCATCACACTGCTGACTCATGTTCAGCTTATGGTCTACCAAGACTCCTAGATCCCTTTCACACATACTGTAATCCAGCCACGTGTCCTCCATCCTATATTTGTGCATTCCATTTTTTCTGCCTAAGTGTAGGACTTTACATTTCTCCCCGTTGAAATTCATTTTGTTAGCTTTGGCCCAATTCTCCAATCTGTCAAGGTCATTTTGAATTTTGATCTTGTCCTCTAGAGTATTAGCGACCCCTCCCAATTTGGTGTCATCTGCAAATTTGATCTGCATGCCCTCTATTCCCTCATCCAAGTCACTGATGAAGAAGTTGAATAGCACTGGGCTCAGGATGGAACCCTGTGGCTCTCCACTAGTCACTTCTCTCCAGGGTGAAAGCAGCCACTTGTGAGCACCCTTTGGGTTCCATCAGTCAACCAATTACAAATCCACCTAACAGTAGCAGTGTCCAGCCCACATTTTAGTAGCTTCTTTGCAAGAATGTCATGGGGAACTTTATAAAATCAAGATATGTTACATCCACAGTATTCCCTTCATCTATCAAGCTTATAATTCTATCACAAAAAGAGATAAGATTAGTCTGGCATAACTTGTTTTTGAGAAATCCATGTTGATTTTTAGTGATTACAGCCTTGCTTTCTAGATAATTACAAACTGACTATTTAATGAACTGCTCTAGGATCCTTCCTGCTATTGATGTCAGGCTGACGGGGCGATAACTATTTGGGTCCTCTTTCCCCCCCTCTTTTTGAAGATGGGGACAACATTTGCCCTCCTCCTTATTGCGAGTGGTTCTGAAATTACTTCTGATCTCTTAGATCAGATGGCAGGAAAGATGGCTCTACTATTAGGAACTTGTGCGTAATCTTAGCCCACTCCAGACAGCACATCTTAAAGTTAAGATGGCACTTAAAATCAGTTCCTTAAAAAAGGAGCATCATCTGGTTTTAAGATGTCCAATCTTATGCCCTGTTTCTTGAAAAATCAGTTGCAAAACTTCTGTCTCTCTTGCTGGTGACACAAAAACTCCCACATAATCTCCAGACCATACTCTCTATCCTGGAGTAAAGCCATTTCTCTGAGCTCAATAGCTACCACTACAGATGGATAAATTGTTAGTTTCTCCGTCTTCCACATTCATTTCTCTTAAAATATAATAATATGGGGAGACTTCAAGTTGTTTCCTTCTTGTTTATGAAGACAAATCTAAATTTTATTAAAATAAGAAACAAATGAATTTCTTACTTACCAGACTAATTAAACAGACAGCTATTCAGCAGAGAAAACAATCAACCCGCTTGCTAAGTACATTCTGAAAAGAGGCTCCCTCAAACAGATAAAGGCATCTCTTCATTATAGCACATGTTTGTCCTCATCTATATATTTTGCATGTAGTGTGCTTTGTTTTACAATTGATCACTGGAAGTAAACACTGGTTTAATCTGAAATTCTGATTGCTGATACAATCTCTGAGGAAACCTTATTGTGAAAGGAAAATCAGGTTTACTACAGGGAATAAGCATCTTAATTTGAATGCCAGACTTTTAAGGGCTAAACAGTTACAATCATTCAAGCAAGATGGTGTGATTTGTCCATTTCTCGCTCTCCTCAGTTGTAAAATGTAAATTTTTTTGTGTCCTCTTTCTGTAGAAATTTCTGAATTTTAATAAGTCCATCTTTAAAAAAAATCTTGCCCATCCCTTAATACTTATTGAAGAAGCTCATCCTGTACATCAAAAGTAACAGCATAAACATTTTAGCTAGATTAGAGACATCAACCAATCAAGTTAAACAAAATCCTTTTCACTTGACATCCAGCCCAATGTATTTCAGTAGCAGGTTTCTTTAAGAAGTGTCAGTAAAATCACAATCTACAATTGCTGTTTAGCCCTAATTCACACTGCAGGTTAAGATCTAAATTTCTCAAAAGATCAGGAAGAGTAAAAAAGAAGTTGGGTGATGTCTAAAGGATGAGAGAAAATAGGTAGGTTTCTTTTGGGAGATTCCACTCCCCAAATTCTTCTCCATGCTGACCAGTGGCACCCCTGACAGCAGGGAACCACATGAACAGTGCTAGACAGGTCCATATGGAGATCTGTATTCTTTTTGGTGTCCCTAAGTGACAGATATCATTTAGGGCCTTAAAAGTAAAGACTTACTAGAAATATAGACTGTTTATGAGAATGAAAAATTTGAATTGTTTCTCCTCCCCCAACCCCAGTAAGATTATAAGAGATTTTTGCATAGTTTTCAGGTATTTTTTCATGTTTTGGGACTTCTGGGTCAAATTTATATTTGCATGAAAAACATGGAATTTTACACCAAAAATATTGTGTTTTTAGAAAAACATTTTTTCATTAAAAAAAACTCATTACTTTGTATGAACCACAGTGGGGTTTGAGCACTGAAATTTTTGCAAGAAGCACCCCCCTGCCAAAAAATCACAACCCAATTTTTGGATTGTGGACACTGACAACACGGTTGTGATTCTTTCTTGTTTGGGGAGAAAAGATTGGCAATTGTAAAGGAGAGGAAGAGAAAAGGGAAGAAGAGGGGTCGGCGTGGAGGAGGCAGCACAGCAAGGAGCTCCGCTTAAGGTCAGATAATTTTCTTTATCTAAACCCAAACCTAAAAGTTTTCTTTTTCTGCTGGAACAAACTGATAATTAAATATTCAGTGCTATAGATAAGAAACATTTAAGTGGTTAATTATGGGGCAAAGAAAACGCCAGAGAGACGTGGAGGCAAATTCTTAATCAACAGCCAAACAACCCAAAATTGCTGACTTTTGTAATATTCAGGTTCCCACTGCAAATTGTTTTTCAGCTTTAGTTGGAAATAAAAATGAAAGTGAGGAATGTGAGAAAGATAAGGCAGACGAATGACCTTGTGGAAATGTAAATAACACTGAAGACTCATATAGCACTAGTAAAGAGAAAGGTGTGGAGGCTACCAAACTGCTGGAGCAGTCTGACTGTTTTAATATATTACAACTTATTGCTATAACAGTCGAGCATATCTACAAGAAATTAAGGTTACTTAACTGTAAAATGGACTCTAGTATTAAAGAACAGGAAGAGAAGAGGCTGACAAAGCAGACTAAAGGTGAAACAGCTTTGGTTAAAGCTCCTCTTAAAGGAGACTACCCTGGTATTCCATGAAATAGGAAAGTCTGCAAAATTGGTGCTTACTTCCACTAAAGTTTGTCTGGCAGTATGTAAATACAGAGGAATTGTCACCGCCTGGAACACTGTACAGCTTGCTAAGAGGCATTTGCAAGCTTTGCTAAAGATGGAAATGAAACATTTAGATCTTCATACAGTGGAAATGCTGACTTTTGGCAGTGACCAAGCAAGAGTTATATTAAGTTTTTACTCAGACTGTATACCTACAAGGCTTCTGCGCTCGAGAGCCAAACTAGCTACCAAAGGTATTTTTCCAAGTCGCATGTTCCACAATGAGGCTATACTACCTCTAGTTTCAAGAGTAAAACAGCCACAGCTGAACACAGGAAGTTTAAAGGGGCATGTCATAGAAATACAAAACCAGACTATGGAATACAAGCATAAGGACAACTTTTTAGCTCCCTCTGTGCTAGATCATCAGGCAACTCCCAAAAGCCTGGATCTGCTGTTGAATTGCAACTTGTCTACGGGTAAAAGATGCCAGTCTGAGATTCCTCAGTTTACACATGGTTTAAGTGACTCTCTGGACAAAGAGGTCCATTCCCACTCAGCCCCATTGTCATCTAAAGAGATAATCCCTATGGAAGGAACCCCCGAGAGAACATGTCAAGCGTTGAGCGCCGAGTGCGAAATAGAGCTGGATCCATATCCTGTTAGAGTTCTACCTTATGAACTATATAGTGAGGTGGTAGGGAAAACATGGGCCCAGGAGTTGGCTGAGTTGGCCCAAAGAACAGACTCAACCCCTGTGAAGACTCTGAATAGATGTGGTGCTATATTGGGTAGTACAGAGTCTAGATAAAGTAGCAGTTTGGGGAATAATGGCCATTCAGGTCAATTGAACGAAATCACATTAGACTGACCATTCAGGTCAATTGAACGAAATCACATTAGACTGACTAAGTGAGTTCACTGGGCCCGAGAGTAATATCCATTTTTTGACCTAAAATATAGCTGGATGGAGAAACAGAGCTGACAGTGGCAACTTGATTGATTTCCTGACTAAATTTCATATAATAGCACTTCAAGAAACATGGCTCACTGCGGCAGATAAGGAGGTAAATCTTCCAGGATTTAAATCCTGGCCCAGGACAGCGAGAAAAGATAAAAATAAAGGGAGGGCTTCAGGGGGCTTGAGTGTACTAGTGAATGAGACCCTGGGTTGGCAGAGTGAGGAGTTAACCTTGGATTCAGTTCCGTATCATATATTAGTGGTAAAATTCCAGTTTAAATCACTGCACATAATATGTTTGAACGTATACCTGGCTCCAATTACTTCGCCTTCTTTTACTGGTGACTTGTGGATGGTCTGGAAAACTTAATTTTAGAATTAAATTTAAAATATCCTAGGTCCATTAAAATCCTGCTGGGAGATTTCAATGCCAGAGTAGGGTCTTCTCTTCAGGAGTTTGTTCACAAGGGGCTCATCCCAGCACATTACCTCCAAAATGAGACATCTTGGCATTCTCAGATTTGATAAGGAACCAAGCAGGTTCCTGGTTTCTTTCTTTAGTGTATAACTGTAATCTCCAGATATTGGGTGGCAGAACAGACAGCTTTGTTTACCCATTTACATTTCACTCCAGAGCATCCAGCATGTTTTGGACTATATCTGTGTCTCTTCTGAAAATACTGGATTATTCTCAGATATTAAAGTGTACATGAGGGAGGACAGTGATCACCAACCTGTTACTGTTACTTTTCAAGGTTATTCAGACCTCAGACCTAGCAGCCTTGGGGTAGAAAACCTGTTGGCTAATTTGGAAGTTGATCATGACAGGAGGCTCAAATGGAGCAAAGTAGATACCAAGTCAATTGCCAAATTTCTGACTTTTGAGCAGAATATGCCAGAATATAGAACAATAATGTTAGGCAGTGTAGATAGAGATGAACCCCTTCTTGGTTTTACTAATCTCTGTTCCCAATTAAGGAAGTTTCTAATTGATGCGTCTCCATACAGAAACCCCCAGATTACAAGATCTACCTGGTTCATTATGACTGCGTTAGGGCCAGGAAACGCTTAAGATCTGTCATGCGTCAGACCCAATACCACCCTTCTTTAGCTAATCACTCAAGGATGCTAGCTCTTAGACGCGACTATAAGAAGCTTCTGTTGCAAAAGAAGGCTAATTATACAGCCAGGGTCTGGGCAGATCTGGAATTATCTGCCATGGGACCGAATTCAGCCTTCTTTTGGAACACAGTAAATGGGCTGTTGAAAGAACGAAGATTTTCTTCAGATGTCCCCATCCCAGCCTTAGTTTGGGACGATTTTTTCTAAGACTTTTCCAAAATCCCAATCAAGGACTCACAGACAATCTAACAAATAACCACTTACTTTTAGCAGAGTTCCCCCAGTGGTCTCCAGTTACAGTGGCTGAAACTACAAATATTATACAGTCCCTGAAATCAAATAAAGCTCCAGGTGAAGATTTACTTCCTCCAGAAATGTTTAAGACATATGTGGATTGGTGGGCGCCTGTCCTGGCTGGTCTGTTCACCTTTATTGACAACACAGGCCATTTTCCATCTGGATGGAAACTTTCCATTATTGTGCCCATATATAAAAAAGGTGACAAAGGAGACCCTAAAAACTACAGACCTATAAGCCTTATTGACATTGTGGCCAAAATGTACACAAAACATCTGTTAGGCAAAACTGAGGATTGGATTGTTGATAAAAACTTGTTAGTGGAAGAACAAGCAGGTTTTAGATCAGGAAGATCCACAATGGATAATTGTTTTATTTTACATCACCTTATTACAAAGTATATGTCTGAAGGAAAACAACTCTTCACAGCATTCATAGATCTCAGAGCAGCGTTTGATAAATTACAGGGATATTCTGTGGAGCAAATTGGCAGATTTAAATATGGAGCCAAGACTCCTTTATTTGCTCAAGGTCCTCCATACAGATACTTGTCTTAAAGTGCGTATTGGAGCCAATGGTGCGCTGACCAAGATAGTTAATGTGCATAAAGGAGTTAGACAGGGATGTATTTTAGCTCCAACTTTATTTAACTTATACGTTAATGACATCCCAGGTTTCCTCTCTTCAACAACGGCCCATACACCCAAGATAGGTAACACATTCCTCAATGTCCTCCTCTATGCTGATGACATGGTTCTGATCGCCCGTTCGCAGGTTGGTTTGAGACGGTTTTTACAGAACCTAGCTAATTACTGTTCCCATAATGACTTAGCCATTAATAAAGATAAATCTAAGGTGGTGGTATTCGGGAAAAGGTCCAAAAAATATAATTGGTTCCTGGAAGGAGTCCCTATTGAACAAGTTAGCTCCTATTTATATCTAGGGTTGTCCTTTTCAAACACAGGGAAATGGACAAATCATCTTAGAAGAAACAAACAGAGAGCTATGGTCAACTCTAACATACTCTATAAACTGATAAACTATAACCACCCCTCCAGTATATCCCCTATTCTAAAAGTTTATAAGGCCAAAATCATGCCTATTCTCATCCTACGGGGCAGAATTGTGGGGTCAAATGAAAGTACCACTTTTGGAGCAGGCACAGAGCTGCTTCTCAAGGATGATACTAGGAGCAGATAAGAACACTCCGGCTCAAGCAGTGAGAGCAGAATTAGGGGCACGTTCTATTCAGTGCCAGGTTTTGATAAAAGTTTTTAACTACTGGCTAAGGATCCTCAAAATGGACCCAGGAAGACTCCCTAAGCTTTGCTTAGATGAACAGTTAGATCTTCAGCATTCAAATTCCTGGATATGCCAGCTGTTCCAACTAATGCACCAGCTTGGCTTTTCCCCGTCTTAGTTATTATCTTGTGGACACTAGCACAGGAAATATTAAAACAAAGAATTTTGGACATCAATGCCCAAACAGATATAACTTTGCTGGCCGGTTCGAAGTCTCTAAATTGGTTAGCCAAAAATAAAACTATATTTGGTCTAGAAAAGTATCTTAGGCTGAACCTAACACAGAGACAGAGAATAGCTTTCACCAGAGCTGGATTTGAACAACTTAATTCTATGGTAAGAATAGGACGGTTTCGAAAAATTCCATACCATGAAAGAACATGCATCTGTGGTGCATCAGCCATAGAGGATATTGTGCATATACTGTTTGATTGCTGTATGTATACCAAGGTGAGATCCCAATACTTACAACCACTTCTGGTTAGAACGACCAATTGGGATCTAACTGTTAAATTGACCTATTTTCTTTCCGGAGAAATTACACTCAGTCCACAGGATTGCAAAATTTATTATAAAAGCTGCCTACCTGAGAGATCTTTTTATCACACAAAATGGGGTCCCCTGTCATGGCGATGAGCTTATTTAAATGTTAGGACTGAATTTTATACTTGTTATTTTATCTTTCTTGTTTACCATGTATTTTACTTCTTATATTAAACTCATTATTTATTAAGTTTAAGTTTATATGTTTTAATTATTTTAGTTAATTTTATATGAGCTGAGTCCATTTGTATGTAATTTTTATATCTGTATTTTTGTATTATGTATTATATTTTTATTGTTAATATGGTCAGCTGACTAATCAATTAATGATGATGATGATGATGGAAGAAGAGAAAAAGAAACACATTATGGTAAAAAGTAAGATAACCAGAGTGCAAGTGAAAGCACTGGCAGTAAAATGATCAAGATTATTAGTACCAGCATCTCTCTAGGAAAGCAGAAGTAAGAACATAAATTATTGTAGCAGAAAAAGAAAAAAAAAGCAGCAGGAGGAAGCGATAGGAAAGGAGGAAGAACAAAAATATGTAACACAGTAAGCTTACTGTTTTGGGGCTAATAAACATGACAGTCTCACCACTGTTGATTGAAGGTAAACATGGCTGAGAAATAAAACAGTCAATATAGTGAAACTATTCCCTCTTCCTAATCTAATAAACAAACATCCTGCATGCTTGGGGGACAGTGGCACAAAGAGAATAACAGCCACTACAGACCCATATCACTTGTTTAACATTTCTGTTTTCTTCATGGATTCAGGATCTGTGGGTGGGACTGGTAACCATCAGGCGTGGAAACTGAGCCCCCGCTTAATAGTGAGTGCTTGACTTTGAAGCCTTAGTCTCCTCTGATCATTTTACTCCATAAATTAATGTGTTAATTGTATGCACACAGTACCCTCTATTAAGGAGGTGTGTGCCTGACAACCTCCAGCTGTGTATTTGCAGGGTACCGGTGTAGAAATCGTTACGACGAGCAGTTTCATGGCATTTTTAATGTGCTCTTAAAAATAACAATTACTGAGACCTTAATGTTGGCAGCTGAGACATGTTTAGAGAATGGCCTATTCAGTAGGATAAACTCGAGGTAAGATCAAATTGACTGGTGCTAAACTACTCTTTTAACCACATATCTTTGCCATAATATTGTAACTTAATGATTCTTACCCCCCTAAAAAAAAAATCAAAGAATGCGTAAACATTTTAATAGGATCTTTGTTTTTTAATCCACTTATAATAAGTTCCATCTAGTTTCAAATTCTCTTCTAATGTGTTCCATCTGTTCTTAATCCTGTTGCCTCCTAAGTACCAAGGACTGATTATGGGCCACTTATTCACACTGGATTCAGCATAACTACTTTGGCGCAAGGGTTCAGATTGTCCCAGAAAAACAAAGACTGCACAGTTACAGGAAAACAAAGTGCTTGTGATATGTATTGCTCATTCAGATTTGTTAATTGATTTTCACCAAAACTGAAGGCCACATGCTTATTTCCTTTCTGCATTATAATGTCTGTCATGGAGTACTGGAACCATCCATAAGTACATCAGTTTATGGAGGGGGGAGGTCCTAAATCACTAAGGGATAGAGATGAGAAGGAGAAAAGAAAACAGACCTTCTGGAATCTTCTTTCTGAAGCAACTTCATGTTTATTTATAGTAAAGTTGCTCTTGCTAATATTCATCATGCAGTGGGAGCTGTGGCAGCAGATAAAACTTTTTGTCACTTGCCACAGAAACACTCAGCCCTGATGAAGATGGGGCTCCATCCAAATGGCTGACAAGTTCTTCTCATCTTGAAAAGTGTGCTTGCAAGTAAGAGCAAGTATCTGCCCTTTAAACTGGTCATACAGAAGAGTCTGAGTTGCAAAATCAAACGTAATTACTTTTTATTCACAATGGTATGTTGATTTCTTCTTTCTGAGACCCGAGAGAAGGAAGAAATGAAAAAAAAAGGAGGGGGGAAACTGAGTAGAAGTGAAAAAGAGGAATGACCTGCAGAGACACAGATCTTGTGCAATGTAAATGAAAACCTATAAGAGAGAAATAATTTGCCGACAAATAATTGGGAGAGCTTGACCCCAGTGCTGGGAGAGAATGAGAAGAGCTCTGTAATGTAAATGAAAAGCCATCAGTGTAAGCAGGAACAGACCAATGGTGTCCATCTACATTCCAGTCCCAGAATTCCACAGGAGGCTAGTTTTCTAAGCCATTCAAAGTGTTTTTCATTTAAATATGAACTCTACCGCACTGGCTAATCTGCCATTTAAAATCCATTGTGTAGGTCCATATGATATTGCAGAGATATTTCTGCTCTGATTTCATATATCTTTTAAATAATGGATGCAGTGTATATAACAACAGCTGCTGCACAAAAGAACATTGCTTTGCATTTACTGGAAACTATCACAGTTATAGTAACTAAACGTGTTTGTGCGGCAGTGGAATCTAAAACACAAAGTGATGGTTTCACTGCAACATTTCATCCCAGTGGTAAACTTAATAAAATTGGCTGCAATGGCCTCAGTTTTATTCAGAACAAGAATATGAGCTGAACTGCCAATGAAGGACATTTCTTGGGTTTCTAGAATCCCTAACACATGACAGCATTTGGACAATTTGCACGTATTTACACAGTTTGTCATCATGCTGCCTTTACAGTCTGGAGAGCTACAGGATTTGCCTTGGGGCTTTCTTTTCCCTATGAGCAGAATGCCTTATGAGAATCATAAGTCACAATACCACTTTTGAAAACAAAAGAAAATGAGGGGAAAAAAGTTGAGAACAAATATATTTTAAAAGCTGATATGAAGCAGAATCAGTAGATTAACTGGAAGTTGTCTAATGTTGCATGTGGCTTTGGGGAGCAGAATGAGAGCAGTGGCCCCGAATGAGAATTCTGTTTCCCATGAAAATTTTCCATCAGTCCCCCAATGTCTAGCATTGCAGAGAGTGATGCTTCAAAAACTGTTCACACAGGGAATTCTTGTATTTGCTGGGTTTGCACTGCTTTGGTAACTTTGCCTGCCCTTTTGCTTTGCATATCTAAATCATATTTGTAAATTTCAACTGAAATTTTAAGTTACTGCAATGCTATACATTTTGAAGGGTGAAGGAAATCTTATTTGAGGGCAGAATTTTTATCTGGGGGTAATGTTCTCATTTTTAACCCCAGTAGCTACACCACTGTGTAATATTACTGAGATACTACTCAGACATACAGAATCCAGATGGCCCCACATGAATCCATGGTACTCCTTCTTTTCTCTTAACAGATATGGCAAATAGAAGCAAGCTGATGTAAATTGGGGCTGAGGACTTAAGCTATCAATGTTCCCATAAGATACATACATTGCTGTGTCCAGAAGCACTGAGAACACTGTCCCCTAATTGCTGATTGGGATGACAGTATTCAGCAAAACATAATTATCATACATACTAGTATATAATAATCAATATAGGTTGCAGATTTAGTAGTCATATGAATTATCTCAGCATTGAAAGCAACTATCTTGATAATAGCATCACTTTTGCAACCCCTAAAAGTTGTTAGAAAAAGTACTCTTCAAGTATTTGTGTAAGCAAAGCTTACAGGGATGTCCCCCCACCTCAACTGCTTTCAACATGTGAGGGGGATTGTGCCACTGTTAGTAGTATGACCTGTGTAAGTAATTCATTATGATCCTCAAGGACAAATATTTAGTTTTTTAAAATATTTGTTCACTGTCATGAACATTTCTGAGAAAGGCAGCCTACATGCTTTGTTAAGTAGGTTAAGATTATAAAAGCATGATAGGTAAAAATAAACTTTTTGATTACAGACAGAAAACAATTAGGAGGAGTATCGTGTGTCGTCTATGCAGAACAGCTTTTTAAAATCACTTGCAACCGCAAGAAAGCTGTTTATAAAGCTGTAAGGAAAGAAAGCAAAAGAGAGATGCTTCTGTAACAAAGCATGTATGAAACACCATTTTTGCTCTGAAATATTTTTGTTTTGTTTGGAAATATATCTAGCATAATACTTTTCGGTGACATCAGTCTGCATGTACAGTTGCCATTTCAGCTGCCAGTTATCAAGTTAAAAGAAGGTGGGGGGAGGGCCAATTTTTCATGTGAAAAATTTTGTGTAAAAATTACCCCAGAACATAGAGCTTGGAAAAGGTGTGTTTTAAGATGGTAACTCCCATAACCTCACAGTCAGCATGGCTAGGGAGTTGTGGCTCTAAAACTTAACTTTTCAAACTACTTCTCAAGTGCTTCACTAACAGGTTATTCAGTCTAATGTTTTTGCTCTGATAGTGGTCTTTAATAATATGTGTGTTGCCTGTTGACTTACAGTGACACCATGAATGTATAAGGTTTTCTTTGGTAAGGAATATTCAGAGGTGGTTTTATCAGTTCCTTCCTCTGAATAATGAAATTGATCGAGAAGAAAGCAGTATTCCGCTCCAGTCCTTTGAGCAGTCATATCTTCGCAAAGCTTTACATTATTTTGTGTACATGGGCCTTACAGCCCATCTTGGGACTTATACGTGGATGGCTGTGCACTGATCAGTCAGTGGCAGAATTTAGCAGCTTAGTCTCCTAGGTAAGTCTTTTCAGGATCCATCTGCTCCTGAATTGGAACACAAGAGAGTTTGCTTAGTGCTGTGGCATTCCCCCCCCCCATTCTACATGTAGTTTATTGGTGCATATCTTGGGGTATCTCCTCATTAGTTAAATGTGATGTCAGAGAAATGTCAATGGTCTTAACCATCTCAGTGGGAACCCTCAAATATACTTGTGAGCAAACTACAAAAGAGTCTATAAAACCAGATGAGGCATGAAAGAATTAAAGGCTTTGAGTCAGAGGCTCAGCTGTGGCAAGCAGCCAGCTGTGCCATGGCCTGTTAGGCCATACATATTACCATTACAATTATATTGAGGGGAAATGACTTCATGTACAGGGTATGGCCTGAATATTAAAAATTCCTAAAGTAAAATGAAAAGGCCATGCATTGCAGCATGATAGAGAACGAGCGCAAACATGTTTCATTTTTATTTCAACACTGCACTCTACATGCCAGCTCTGGTTGAGGAAATAGCTAGGTCTCAGTTTCACATCCCACAGTTTTTACTGATTGGCGGACAGATTTACAGCACATGTAAGAAACAATTAGACGGGATAGTCCACTGACAACAAAGCATGGGAATAAATTCCAGTAATGAGATGGGAGAAGTACAAGGCAGAAATGATCTATGTGCTTGCTTCATGGTCTAAAATGTAAAGAAAATTTTTTTTTTGTGTCAGTGCCAATTGCAATAGGCAACAGATGGTGTACAGATTACATGTCCTCCTTTCATAGGTTTCTTTTTAAAATCGTACATATTTCCTTGAAACATACAGGTATTTATTGGCTGTCAGCTGAATAATTCTAATGTTTGATGAGGGAGATGCAAAAAAAGTGGGTACAATATCTAGGATAAACTTCAAAGTTAGCCAGCTCAGGCTGAGTATGAAACAAATCTGCAGCTTAGTTTCTAAACTTGTCAGTTTAATGGAACAGTCCATTGAATGTCTCATTGATCAGTGCCTGAATCAAACACAATCATCACAGTACTAGGGAAAGGAAGTAAGCATGGTATTGAAATGGAAGAAAGAAGGTTATTAAACCTTGCAATCATATTAAATCTTCCTAAAGCAATGAAATTAACTCAGAAAATTTCATGGCATCCTGGAAAAGGCACGAAACTGATTCCAAATGGATAAGATCAAGATATTCAACTAGCATACGATCTTGAACTGCTTCCATAACAGATTTGATCAAGATCATATACTAGTTTAGAATATGATCTTTGTCTTATCTATTTTGGAATCATTTTCTTGTCCTGTGATTCAGTTGCACTACCTTTATGTGCATAAGCCATATGGACTAACCTGGGAGTTTTCTTTCTGTTTTTTTTCCCCAGATATGACTTTGACTTTAAAAGAGTACCATGATATATAAGGAAATCATCCCAAACATGAAAAATGGCACTTTTTGACAATGATTTTGAAAGTTTAGGCCTAAATCCAATTATTAGTTGCAACTAGGGCAGACCAGCTAAATAAATGAAACTGACATAAATATTGACTTACCAAATTCCCATTGTTTTCAATGAAAAAATAGTGCCCCAAACCCCAATCCCATATTAAAAGAAAAAAATTATTTTTTTCTGCTGTAATTATTAAAATCTACAGTAGCAAAGATGTTCTTGTGCTGTCTATGCTCATTGGATAACAATTAGATGCACTGAAAAAACATTATTTCGAAAAGAAAACTATAAAACCTATGTAGTTATTTGGTCATGACTGCTCCAATATGGATGGCTGAAGATCCTCATGGTTATGATAGTGGATGATATGTTCTGCAAGCTACGCACAGCCTTCCTTTGTTTTTGCAGCCCTCAGTGTCCCCCCTTGTTACCACTGAAACTAGTCACCACAGCAGGTGCATGAAAATGTTTCAACTTGATTTTTAAACCAGGCATATGATTGTTTACAAATTAGTGGCTCTGGAAATTAGCAGCTCTGGCAGTACTCATAAATTTATAAACAAAACCTGTGTGAACCCTCCCCGCTCCAATTTCAGAGGCAATATAATAGCTTTCTATCACCAAATTTTCAACTTGGAGACAAGTATGACTCTAGTAGCAATACCCCAAAACCAGTTGCAGAACATTTCAACCTTCCTGGACATACAGTATGGGATTTAAAGGTCACAGTCTTTGAACAAAGAAATAACAAAGGAAGAGTAGAAAGAGAAACAGCTCAACTAAATTAGAGTTATAAATTCCAATCCATTAGCAAAAGGATGAACAGAGACAATAGACACATTACATATAAGGACACAAAAATCCTCACTACTGCACATGTAACAAAAAGAATCTTCTCAGAGAAGGTTTTGAAGCCAAGGAAACTGCCTTTTTGTAAGTAGCTTTTATTGCTTTCACATATGAGCACTAACTGTCCACTGTAAACATCTGAAAGACCTGTATCACCATGTCTAGTCCTTTGAAAATTTAGGACAATGATTTGCATCTTTCTATATCCTACTCCATTACACTCACACAAAATATATGCTTTATATCTTGAGACTGAGATATCATTCTGCACTGCATCTGAAGAAGTAGGCTTATATCCACGAAAGCTCATGCTAAAATAATAATCAGTTAGCCCTAAAGTTACTGCTACATTCCTTTCCTCTCCCATGCCTGCTTCCTACTTTTTATGCTACATGAGACTAACACAGATACTTCTTTAAAAACTTTTGCTCCTTAAATGAGTTTGCAAGAACTATCATTAAAGTTAACTGGTCCAACACAATTAGAATTGTAGAGGTCTGGCTTCAAGTCCTTGTTGAGTCATGAAGCTTTTTGCTGATTTTGGGTCAACCAATTATCTCTCATCTGAAACTATCTGTTCAAAGTGTTGTATAACTAAAAATGGAGCCCTGCTGTTCTTCGATGAAAGAGGAGTTTCAAATATAATGGAATGAATGACTTATCTAGCATGAACAAATGATGCTGACATAAAGTTATTAAGACCCATATTCTATGTCAACAGTACCACCCATTCTTTTAAAAAATGAAATTTTAAAAAAATACATGCAAAATGGTAGTAAATCAGAAGTCTAGTCTTTATTCTGGAGTTTGCAAAAGTAAATAGTACAAAGGCCTTGAGCACAAGGGGACAAATAAAGAATACTTTTATTTTATGAAAACAACGTCTCTATGTTATACATATGCTTGGATTATAACTTGGCATAGCGCTGCACCATAAAAAAAAAGTCTGAAACACATTAATTCTCACTCCCTCAAGGCCTTTTTTGCTGATTACAAACAAACCATCAGGAGACTTTTACACTCCAGTAAATTGACTTAATTTCATAATGTAGGTATTTTTTATGAGCTGCAATATGTTGTCTTGCACCAGCTTTATTGATCCAATGATATTGGGTAGCTCAAAACTCTAAAATTGTACCTGAAAATATAATAATTCTGCAACTTAAATATTACAGGAAATAGGAGCAAATGTCAGAGTCTTTGGCAAAATCTAATTTATTTCTTTTCCTATGAATAGAAGTGCCTTATTTCTTAATTCAAAATTTATATAAAGTTTCTAAGGTTGCAGTTCTATATACACTTACCCAAAATGCATCCCACTGAATGCAACAGGACTGCTTTCACCTTTTGGAGATGCTGTGTGCAGGGTGAATAAGGTGATATAAATTGGTGAAATAGATGCAAGCTACATAATCATAGTTGTAAATCTGCTTGATCATACTTGGTCTTTTCAAATCTAGAGCTGCAAAAGATTGAGAGATAAGATATGGTGTTCCAATCAATTGGTTAATTAATGCTTTGTGTGCTTTGTTGGTTGCAAACAATTTTTGTCTGGCACAGTATAGCCTTCTTGTTATTTTGTGCCTTCAAGTTAATTTCAATTTACAGCAATCCTATTGTAAGGTTTTCTTGGCGAGACTGATTTTGAGGAGGTTTGCTGCCATCTCCTTCCGAGGATGAGAGAGTGCAACTTTCCCAAGGTTGCCCCATAGTTTTCTGTGGCTGAGCAAGGGTTTGGACCCTGGTTTCCCAGAATTTTACTATAGTGCTCAGACAGCCACACCATTCTGGGTCTTTGAAAATAGTCTGGAGGCCTTCAAAATATTTGAAGAAGCAAAGGATATTAGTGCCTACCTGATTCGGACAACACTGTTTTGTCAGCCATAATCTCACAGGCCATGAGAACACAGCAACACAATGGTAGCTTTAAAACCTTCCTGCTTCTGACTGATATAATTCCTGTTCTTATTTTTCTCCAAGACTTTCTGTACCCTGGCAACAAACGAGTGATGATAAGACACATCCAAAAAGGTTTTGCAGGATATTACAAGCATATAGCTCATGAGAATGTGCTGGGTTAGGTAGCTCTTTAGACCTGACGTGCATCCAATGCTCTGTGAGTATAGTGGTATCAAATCACTATAGCTATGTAGTATAGAAATACACTTAAGCTGAGGACATTGGTTGCCACCTTGTTAGTCCTAACTAGAGTAGATCTATTCAATCAATTGTTGAATGATGAGTTAACCT
Source organism: Iguana delicatissima (assembly GCA_948472985.1). Taxonomy (NCBI): domain Eukaryota; kingdom Metazoa; phylum Chordata; class Lepidosauria; order Squamata; family Iguanidae; genus Iguana; species Iguana delicatissima. The sequence goes on along the minus strand of CAOKZL010001135.1, from coordinate 144,153 downwards.
GTAGATAAATCTCATTGATTCAATGGGTCTACTCAAGTCAGGACTTCCTACAGGATTTGGGCCAGCATGTGTAGTGTCTTTGCTTATATTGAAAGAATAAAAAAAAAATTAAACACATTAACAAATTAAAACAGATTAAAAAGATAAAAACAGTTTAAAACCATTTTAGAGGGCCCCAATAGCCATGTCTTTACTTGGCACCAAAATGAAGGCAGTATTGGTACCAACTGGGCTTCATAGGGTAGGGAATTCATAACTTGGGTGACACAGCTGAGAAGGCCTCCACATGCATCCTCACACACAGTGTATTGATCTCACCAGAGAATGCTGTCTCCTGGAAGACCTCAATCCTTGGGCATATATAGAGAAAACAATGGCCTTTTCATGAGACCCAAGGTTTGCTAGATGAGGTCTTTGCCACACTTAGTGTAATAGCATAGCTGGCCTTCCCGACAAGAGGAACCAGGCATCAGGCATGCCACAAAGCATGGCTGCCAGGATTATCTTTGGTTTGTTAGGTCACATAAATGGGACAGGTCCAGCATAATCTATGGCAATCTCAATAGATTATTTTTACTGAGATTTCAAGCCGTTCCCTCCCACAAAAATTATTTGAAGAGGAAGAACTGCATACTTTTACTAGACAAATGTAGTGGTGACAGCAGCTTCCACACACCCCTCTTCTGTTAATCACAATTTGCAAACCCCTGCTCTGCTTGCCAGAGGTGGGCTTGGTGTGCGCAAAACAAACAGGCCCATTGTGTGAACCGATTTTCCAGAAAGTGCAGCAACTGCAAGACTTGGTCGGCCAGTGCCTACCTGATTGTTCAGCCAGTGTTTCACCAGATTGGTGTCAGCTGGGTTTGCCCTCAAGGTTGCTCTCCCCTGAGACACTACAAATGGAGGCTGCTGACACACAAAAAAGGAGCAGCCACTAAGCAGCAGGTGGCCCTGCTGAGGTAATCAGGATCACATTCAAATAGGAAGCCGTCTCAATTTCCAGCCCAGTGTCTGCCAAGGGGCCTTGAGCTGCCTTGTTAATGCTACAGGGAACACGTGGGACACATTGACTGCATTAATTGTCGCTGCTCATTCAGAGGTAGATGAATTATAATGTTACCACTCCAGGGTAAAGCAAACACCTATCATAACAATCATGTCATTAGTGTGCAGATGCTGGCTGCTCTGCTTAACCTTTTGTATCTTTTTTTTTTTTAAGCATGCAATAAGAATTTTTTATTGTTTCTCAGATAATTGATTTTTTTTCTCTTTTTAAAAGAAGGTCTGAATGTGTTGGATAGGCTCTTGAAATATGCTGAAGCAGATTGTTCAGCAGCAAGGAAAAAGCAGATTGGATTTTTTAAAAAATGCAGATCTAAGTTCCTTCAGAGGCAGAGGCATTTCAAAAGTTTAGTTTTCTGTTTTTTAGTTTAGGCTTATTTCTTTGCTCTGAGAGTAAAATCAGAAACTGGGGCCAACTGCATTGGGTTTGCATTTTAATTTGAACTGATGTAAACTGCATTTCCCAAAATAATACTTCAACCAGAATGTAATTATCCTTTACTTTTTATACTTCTCCAAATATTGTGATGGAGTCATCTGATCTTAAAATGCATATTTTGGGGAAAACAATGTACAAAAATGCCTATATTAGCAGAAAACACTTGCGAAAACATGGCTATTCTGACCAATTGCTTACAAAAAAGGTGCATAGATTTTAATGTGTAGGAAATAAATGTGGATTTTGGAGTAGACTTTTAACCAAAAAAAAAAAAAATAGGAAAAAGAAAAAGAAAAAGAAATCTGCAAAGTGATGTGGAAATGGGATGGAGCAATATGGTGATGGAAAAAAAAGTCTCCTTATGGAAAGACATATTGGTTTGTCCCCAAGCAAGTTCAACATGCTTGTTATTCACACAATTTAGATTTCAAAGTGAAATGAAATATTCTAAATACACCTCCAATCTTTTAAAAATAACAGAATGTGGCTATGATAACCTTCCTGCATGTTTTTAAACATATGAAACATCCATATTGCAGGAGGGATGCACATGACACCAGTGGTGGTTAGTGACTTCCGTGTCAATGAGGAGATGAATCCATTCCAGGTTTTGACTAGCTTTAAAAAAGCTGTCCAAGGTGCTGGGCTTATTTAGAAGTAATGCTCAGCACCTTGGACAGCTCCTTTAAAGCCTGGATTATAATATAGAATGGATTCATTACCTCACTGGCATGCAAGCAACCAGCCCATCATGATATGACCAACCTCACATACTTTCCCAATGCATGAGAGGGTTTCAGGGCTGTTGCAATCTCTGGAAACTATAGGAAGGGTCAATACACATATAAATTTCTCCAATAAGTAGCAGTATTGTATTTTATATAAAATTTTATGCATATTAATTCTAAAACTGTGATTCTATGTACCTTAGTCTAAGACTCTCAGAACTAATTCACTGTGAATTAATTCTGAATAGGCATATAAAAGATTGCACTGTAAACTGTCATTTCAATAGAGTGCTTTTCACTAGAGTGGTTTTCATGGGGAAATACACCTGGAGCTATGATATTTTGCACAACCTGATCCCCTGAAAAAAAACATGGATTTTTTTTACACACATGCATATTTGACCGATTAAAAATAAACAATGTTATTTAGCTTCATTTGATGAATATGTGTACTTTTTTTCTCATAAGTGATCTGTGTTAAATTCAGCTACATCCAGATCTGTTTTCTTTCCTCTAGTCTTCAAAAATATGTCATAGAATAAACCCACATGAACACAAACTCTTATATGTGAAAACACTTTTCCACATATTTAGTGGCAAAAAATATTTCTTCTTAGCTTCCTGAATATGTATGCCTGCCCCAGTAACAAATGTGTGGTAGTTATACATCAATTCACATGGGCTTTTTTCTACTTGATATATGTACCAAGCACACATCTACTGCATAATCTGAATAAAAGCCACTATTCATTGTGAGGGTCTTCTAGCATAGGTCATTGGAAGGACTGTAGCTGTTAAAAATTAATTTCTGTATGAATAGCCAGAACTTACAAAAATAGTTCTTAACATATTGTTTATCACGCAAGCATTTGAGATAATCCTTTGAACCTTCAGGAGAAAAGCAATATATTGTTGAGATGGCTCAGGTTGCAATTTCCTATACAGGAATGGAAGAAATAATTTTGATTAGAAATGTCATAGTTCTGCAGTTTCATAGTTAACATGCAATATCTTTCTTTCAATTATTCCGATAGTATGAACTATGTTGCTGTAATGATTTAGGAAACACAGCATTGCACCAGGAAGTGTTTTCTTAAACTCTTCATAAATATTTTACCAATTAATTAGAAGACTAGAGGTGCAAATATACTAAGGTTTATTTCTAATTAAAAGCTGATATCAAATGTCACCTAATCCATAGCAGTATGTGCACTTAACTGAACATAATTAGATATTTGTTTCTATGGTTTTGCAGAAAGCAAAACACTGGAATGACTTTCCTCCTCACTCATTACAAACTTTTTTTCTAATGTAAGTTTTTAGTGATTTTTGTGGGCCACCACATGAAAATACTTGTTGGAAATAGTACGTACATATTTGCTTATTTCTGCTCACATCACAGTCCATTCTCTACTGCCCTGATAAAACAGCTGCCACTTTGACTTTACAACAAAGCCAGTTGGGAAATGGATTTCCTATCCATCAAGTAGTTCCAGCTTGCTTCTCCCATTATTTTTCCATCCAGTGTAGGGCTGCCAAACAAGGGCATTAGCAATTCATTTTTTTTTTTTTAAAAAAACATGTTTAAAATTTACTTCTTGGTCTAGAAAGGGTCAAGTGTCACATTCTTATTTCAGATGCTCAGCACATGTGCAGGCCCAGCAGATGAAAGGCCTATAAGTCTGGATCCCTAACACTTGGTTACAGTTGGCCATCAATGAAATGGTTCAACCATTTCCATTCTGCAGAAAGAGGCAAGAGGCAGGACTGGGACGGAGTGTTTTTGTGGCATGTTGCTTTCTGCTAGCCATTTTATTAACCCTGAACAGAGGAAGATTGTGATTCTTTTAAGAGTGTGTGTGCACAGTGCTATTTTTTTCTATGTGGTCTTATTGAAATTCAAAATAAACTTATGACTTCAGCAAAATAAAAAAATGTATGCCAAAATTCTTCCTTTTATGAACATCTCTATCAGAAACTTGTTTATGTATATATTCAGTTTATTGCATGTTATGTTACAGGATATAATTTCAGTTTCTGAAAAATCAGATAACACTTTGATAAACAGACTCTTCTAACAAATGTTGAGGGACACTTTTAGGGGCAAAAAGGCTGAGTATAAATGGTATTTTGCTCATCTCTGGCATAGATGAAATCTGCAAGGAGGGAAAGCATGGTAATCCCACCCTTGGTTTTCTGTCACTCTTCTCATGCCCAAGATGATGGTCGGTATAAGAGAGCCCTCACAATCTGTGGAGGCTGTCTGCATGATTTTTCCAGTGTTCTGGATTGCGTAAAGAGCCTCTATAGATAAAAGATCCATTGTCTTGAGACTTCCACATGAGAAGAGTGACATGAGAGGTGCTGTAGGGGGAAAAGCTGTCACCTGCTTGCATGTTTTGTCTGCATGCTTAAGTAACATATCCATAGGGCTGTGCTTAGCATGGAATACATATATGGCTTGGACTCAGACTATCTGAAAGACTGTATCTTTCTATGTGAGTCAAGCTTGGTTTTAAGGTCTTTGGAGTCTTTGAAGTCTTTGAAGACTTTCTCTTGGTCCCACCACCATTACAGGTTCATCTTGTGAGGACATAGAAGAGACTCTTCTCAGTGTCTGCTCCCAGACTATAGAATTATTTCCTGCAGGCTGTTCTGTTAGCAACTCCAACCACGCACCCTTCTGCCGTCTTTTCACCGAGACGCAAAAACCTTTGTATTTCAACAGGTCTTTGGATTTTAGTTGGTTATGCAGAGGGATTTTAATTGGTTATGCTGGTCTTTCATCTTTATGCATTAAATATGTTTTAAATTTTTTTAAATTAATATATTAACTAACTTACTTTTAACTTTTGTCTTAGATATTGTTTTAGTTGTAAGCCAACTTGAACCTGATATTTGGAGAAAGTCGGGATATAATTAAATAAGTAAGTAAGTAAGTAAATCTAATATACCTGGGGGTGGGTTGTCCTGAAACTGTATCACACACACTCAAGAGTTCTTCTACAGATGATTCCACTCCTGTTCTGTGGGGTACACAGAAGGGTAACAGTACAATATTTCATCTTATGCACATCCAATATTGTAGATGTGTTGTATTACCTTCACTCTTTTGAGAAGGTAACAAAAACAAACAAACAACAAACCCAAACAACACTGACCTAATTTCTTTGGATGGAACTAGAGGTATTAAACAGGTGTTATTCAGCTTACAGAAACATAACGTTTTTTCTTAAAGATTAATCTTAGATGTTGTCAGTATTATGGTGAGCAGACAATGTGCTTCCTATCAAATTCTTGGGTGACTGGAACATATTTTGAACATGAAGGCTGATGTTCCTGTTAGTGAATTGTGATGGCCTAAGCTGGACTTACATCATCACAACTCACTTTACGGCCATCGTATTTACCAGTGACAAAAATTCTCCCCCCAAACCCACCTTGTAAGCAGCAACCCCCTTCTTCCTCAGCACAGCAATACTCATGTTGTTTCATGTAGCTGGATGTACAGAAGTAATGTCATCTACAGATATTTCCTAAGGATCTATGGGTATCTGTGAGTGCCTGTTGCAACACATCAAGCCACAGAAAAATAGCTGGACTCATCTCTGCTGATCCTCCACTAACTGACAGCATCAAAAGGCTGTGTTGGGGGAACTGCACAGCTTACCAGACGGGTTAAGGGGCAACAGCAGGAGACATAACTATGGAGACACAGCTACTTGATACAGATACATTTCCAGCTCCAGATGCAGGATCTTGGCAACAGTTTAGAATTCCAGCATATACTGCTGGCATTGGTAGAATTTGTGGGTGGGAAAAATGTGCGCCATGGCCTGCATGAAGTCCCCAATCCTCTTTCCACAGTGCTTAGACCCTACCAGGACATCCTCCAAGGCCCTAAACCACATTTTTTAAAAATCTGAAAATAACCCACAATTGCTGCAAAATGTGACAATTTCCCTCCCAAAACCCAATGCTCAAAGGGGGAAAAAAACAGAAAAGGAATGGAAGTGACTTGACATCACTTTGGGTTTTGGTTTAGAGTGACTTGGAGGTGAGTGGAAGGCAGCATTCCTCCCTGTATATTTGTCCCCCTCCCTGTAAGCATTGAAGAGTGACAGTTAAGAGCAAATGACTTCTGTGTCTTGCAGACAGTGTTTGCTGCAAGCTGAAAGCTTTTGTAGCAATTGGTCTACGAAATAGCATACAGAGGCTAGGTTAAAGTTAGGACTTTGAAAGATATCTGTGTGCATTTCCCTTTGTGTTCAGGGAATGAAGGATCAAAAGTTCTCAAGGGAGAAGCTCCTTCTGTGCATCCATATGAGCACTGTGAACTGATATGGAATTTCATACTACTTTGTCAGACAAGAGCAACCTGCTCTTTAGAGGAGGTGCTAGTGTGAAACAATCGATGCTTTTCTTTGCTTTTCATGCAAGCATAGTAGAAAATGTAATTTTCTAGCTAGAACACAGCTGTTGCCTTATCTTCCCAAGAGAAGAGAAATAAACTAGGTAAAGTGATATCTTTCACTGGACAAATGAATGTGATTTAAAGACCATGCAACCTTTTAAGTTATGTTAGGATTAGGAAAAACAACAAAGTTAAGCAATTTGGAATGTGCCTTAAGTGAATGTATAACCATTTAGAACACAATGAAACAACTTCAACAATGGTGCAATGTAATCGATTTATATTTATCTAAAGCATATTTGCCATGTTGTTGATACAGGCCCTTTCCACATGGGGGACGGGGAAACGGGGCAGCGCACGCAGGGACGCATCTTACCTGAAAACGGGTTGCTCCGTCCCTGCGGGGAGCGCGCGTTCGCCGCTCCACACGTTGGCGAATTTCGGCGGCGTTCGGCGGCGCCCAAAATGGCGGCCGGCGACTTCCGGCGGCGCTCCTCCAATCAGGGCAGCGCGCCAGCTGGAAGCCCGCCCCTGGGCAGCTCTGCAGGGATGCGCTAGCGCGTCCCTGCAGTTTCAAACGGGGTGCTGCAACGGGTTAGCGCGCTCGTGTTTTTTAAAAACCACACGAAATGTGGTTTTTAAAAAACGCGCCGCGCCACCCCTTGCAGCCGTGCTAGGGCGGTTTGAGGTGTGGAACCTCCACTTTTCAAACCGCCCTAGCGCACCCCATGGTGTGGACGACCTCTGGATGAGGTCAGCCTAAGCCGTTTTTTTTACCCCGTGTGGAAAGGGCCACAGAAGTTTCTCAGGACAGGATACTGATCAATAAAACAAACCTAAGACAGTCCCTGCCCTCAGGCTGACCATTTAAAAAACTCAAATCATGAAGAAAAGGGATGGACACAAATTTTTAAATGGACAAAAGTCTTATAAGTACCAACTAGTACCAACTACCAACTGGTACCACAAGACTGGTAAGAGTTCAGACACAGGAGGAGCTAAAGGGATCCAGTCTTTGTAGACAAAAAATGGATGGGCTTTGCTTTCCTTCTGTTTGTCTGATGGAGTCAGCTGGAATTGCTGAAGAGAGAGGCAAAGCTTCAACTGATATAGATTATGATGCATTTAGTTGGGGTTTGTGGGTAGTACAATGAATTTGGATTGAATTGACATGACAGGAGAAGAGTTCTATCCCTGATTCAGCCTGTGGTGAATTTTGCAGGGATCCTGAGGTCCATACCATCTGAGTGAAATCTGGACCATGTAAATAAACCATTGCATATGAAGTTTAAACTAGCTTGACAAATTTAATTCTGTCTCAATTGATATATTTGGACCATACCATTCAGACTGTACTTCTCCATATTCTAGAATAATAAATTCTTACTAAACCTTTAATATGCCAGGAAGAAGGCGTGCAGCTTAGTCTTCTTCTTAGTTTCTGTTTTCCTAGCTACAACCTCCTCCTCCTCCTCCTTGAAGCACTAAAAAGCATCTAATTTGCATCACATCATGGGTAAAAGCAGAGGTGACTGAAGAGCATCTGATCTTTCGTTGACTTGAATGTACTGTCTGCGCATCCAACTGTAAGCTAAAACAGTGAGAAGTCTTATACAATTTTTCTATTCCAGAGTTGTAATATTTCAGACTGCAGATGAGGGAACTATGAACCTTCCTTTTAACAAGCAGCTTCTATATGTATATATACAGGAACTTTTTGTTGTCCAGTGTTGAAACATTTGATAACTCCCTCCCCTTACCACATTTGTTATGAACTTGTACAACCAAGTAACATAAGGATAAATTTCTCAAATTTTCAAATTGTAATTTTTTTTAAAAAAAACCTAATATGGCCCTGAATTCCATCCCCTAATGAGCCCATCGTGATGTTTTTGAGGGAAGAAATGGATACCTCCCTGCTGCCTTTCCTTATTTAATGATAATATTCATTTGTTTCTTCAAACTCATTATGGTGGATTCATTTGGGATGGAATTTAGGGCCATGTTTGTATTTTTTAAAACATTTTTTTTAAAATTTTAAAAATAACATGTTACTAATTTGTTGCTAATAAAATGAAATAAAACACCTAACCCTTTTACATATTATTCAAACTAACAGCTAATACTAACACTCCAGTTTGGAACAAATAATGTCCCAAGCTTTGTTGTAAGGAAGGAATAGACCTTGAACTCCTTTAATCTCAAGCAGAGAGGTCATTCCCACAACACTTTGTCCCCCTCCCCCTCAACCAATGATTCTCAGAAGGAGAATTTGGATCCATACCAAGGCCCTTTTCACACAGCATTTTCCATGAGAAAGGGTGCCTGGAGCATAGTGCGATTGTGAGGAGTGATCTGCATGACGCATTCACAATTGTGTGATGCTCCAGGGGCCGGTAGGCGCCGGTCACGCACCTTTTCATTTTTGGCTAGAAGCTGAAAAGGGTGTGCGATTGCACATTGCTCCTGGGTCCCATGTGCACTTACGTGGCGTGCACAGCCTCTGGAGCCACGCCGGTCGTGCTTCTTGCCCCAGCGCAGCCTGAGAAGATCCCAGGCTGCACCATGGAAGGAAGAGGCGGGGCTCTTGTGTGAGCAGGCGGCTAGTGCGAAGCTGAAGGACCCCGGATATGAGAGCCTCTCGGCAGAGGCAGAGGCTGTTTGTGCGATCCCTGCACCCCAGCACTGGAAGAAGGTAAGGTGTGGAAAGAGCCTGTGTTAAGAAGGTATAGGCATTTTGTTCTATAGTTCCTTCCTTGCTTATGATCACGTGGGCAAACTACCCTTGCCTTGCCAGCTGAATAAGTTGGATGGATTATCTGTGCTTAGCTGAGGACATTCTAAAAAACTTGGTCTGGATCAAAGATGGGGTCAATCATCAGTGTTACTGCAGGACCATTGCTTTTTGAGATACCCATTTTGCTCAGTCATAGGTCTTGATCGCACAAACACACCATTCTATTAGCTTCATGAACTCTACTTCCTATATCAACTTCTTTGTATTATGCCTGCACCTATGCTATCATGATAAGGTACACAATACATACAGAACTTGGTGCTCTCTAATTCTGAAGGCTGCAAATGTGCTTGATTCAGCAACGACAAGCAGCTCTGGCAAGCATTTCCTCACAGTCCATCTGCTGCCACCCCACAGCTTTCCATCTTTGTGCTAATTTCGGCCAAGGTGACGTGTGAATCAGACTCAGCGGCAACAAGCTGTAAAGAGAGTCTCTGCTGTCCTGGAGTTTAACTGGTTTGGCTAAAGAAGAAATCCACCTGCCTTTTGCTTCTCTTTTAGAGAAACACCACTACTATGAAATCTAAGTAATGCATCCAGCAAGCAAGTTATAGGCCCAGTGGGTCTATTTCCTTATTTTATTGAACACTGAAGTAAATAGCCTTGTAAAACTCACACACGGCCTGGGGGACTCTCTTAATTTGCACCACTAGTCCTTACACCTTATTTGACTTCCTCTTTAAAGTTCCTTTTACTTTTGTGAGCTGGCCATGCGTCCTACGACTTTATTTTATATTGTTGAGGGTGCAAATGCAAGAAATGGGTATCCCTTTAAATGGTGCCTATTCATGTATATTTATTTTAAAGCCATGACTCTTTTTTCTTTTTACTAAATCAAAGGTGCTTATGAAAACTAGAAAAAAATACAGTAAAATTACCATAGGTACTACCAATAAAATTATATCAAACTGGCATGGGAAAAAGGTCATATCACAAAGTATGTTGACACACTGGAAAGTAAGCCACTGGAAAGCCTCTGCAAAAGATTAGTTCCCATTACCTCCTTTGGGTACTGGCATTGATCTGACAGCTTTATCTTGCAGCAACTGTATTATTTAAGAAAACAGAAACATACTGGTAAGAAGCAATCACCATCGTACCATCTCTGCAATAATGCTATGCTGCCAGTCTGGTGATGCATGTTCCCACAGTTGGTTTTCCAATGCCACTGTACTGACCCCATGTCCCTTCCCCTGTCCACACTACCTAGTGCATGCACTGTACAATAGGTCCCCAACTTTCACAGGTTTGACTGCCACATGATCTTGATTATTTGGGAGTTCCTGGCAGTTTGCTCTGCCTTCCTCTCTCCTTGACCTCCTTCTTTTCCTCCTGCTGTTGGGCAGGGTTGCTGTAGCTGGTCCTCTTGCCAGAAGTGCAGGATCATGAAGGACTGTGCATATGAAAGCCAATAACGCTGTTAACCAGAAATGGGGGAATCACAAAAGACTGGGTTTGTGCGTATGGAGGTCAATAACCCTGCTAACCAGATGTGTATGTGGGGTCATAAAGAACAATCTAAAAAGAGACTTGGGCATATGGAGAACAATGCCCACTGATACCACATGGCTGCCACAATATTGGAACTGCAGTGGAATGAAAAGATCATATGAACAGACAATAGTGGAAAAGCAGTGTTATTGGAGCCATTCATGGATATTTCCCATGAATGAAAAGAGATGATTGAATAATGATGGGAATGCAGTCCAACAATGGGAGAGTGATGATGTCATGTAACAAAGAAAATCAAAACCAGAACTAAGCTAGGGCAATTGTGCAACCAACCAGCATGTGATACAGCTCTGGGTCCCTCATATGATGCTGGACTTCTGAATCTAAAAGGATAGGAAAGATGATGGAAAGGCTACTGCATGTTGCTAGTTCATGGGGCTAGAGGCGAGAGGCTATTATCCCTAATGAGAGAGACAACAAAGGAAGACACACAACATTTGACTGGAGGTAAAAAGACCACAACTTTATTGTTATAGCTGTTATAGCACTGACTTGGCAGAAGGCACACATCCAGACACTGGATGAATCATCCATCATTTAGTATCTGACTGCTGGGGAGACAATCCTGAGATGACAGCCAGAGAAAACCACTTGGGTGCACCACCATTGTGTGCTTTCTCTATCACCTGGGAGTGAGATGGATCCTTGCTCCTGAGATGAGTGTTACCCCCACAAATCCCAGGGGTATGACAGACACACAGTCTCATTTGCCCCATTTGGATCTTGCTCTGTGCCACACTACTTAAGATGTGATGAATTAGGAAACCAAAAGTATCTACCATGAAATACATCAGGATGTGGATGTGAGAAAGCAGTTGAAACCACAATGCCAAGTGGAGTGGTGAAGCCCTGCATAAATGCTCTCTGGGTAGACCTGAGTGAAGTCTATGGCTTCAACGTTGAGCACCCAGGGATTCTTGCCCACCTTAGCTGCTGATTCGCTGCTTCTTTCTGAGTGCACAAAGGGATGCAGAGGTTCCTGGGAAGAAGGTGGCATGCTGAGAAAAACATGGCAGGCCCCTTCTCTTTTCATGCCACCTGCAAACATTCCTGCAGTTAAATCTGTGGGTACCATAAGCCATAAGCAGTAAGTGGCCAGAATCCTCTCAGTTGCAGAGATTTACAAAGACTGTTGTAGGCCATGCCTAGAGGCTCCAGAGACTCCATTCACACAGAAGGGACACAATGTACCCTATTCTTAGTGCTACATATCTTTGTTTATAGGTTTTGGTTTATCAAATTGAAATCTATTCCAACCTGTACAAAGCTAGGTAGTTTTCGTACTATATTATAAAGAGAAATGGACCTAAGATGGATAATTTCCTTGTCATTAAGAAGAGAGGGAGAGTTGAACTACAATAGCTGAAGGAGTTGTTAAAATGTTATGAAGTACATTGCAGTAAGGGTGTGACACAGTGGCCTTGCAAAGTAAGAAACGGAACCACTTTGAGAAGTGGATGTATTTTGCCCTTCCCCTCCATGATCCTCATTAACACCGGCAAACTGTAAAATGCCTCTATTTTCAGTTTGCTAAATAGTGAATAAAATTTTATGTAATAGGCCCAAGTGGGATTAGTACTCAGCGAGACACTGTGAGAATACTGAAGTGTAACACAGATGATTAAACCACAGGTGAGGAAACTAAGCAGAGACACAAGGTACTCAGTGACATGGAAAGTAGACAGTCACCCCTGGGAGTAAGCCAGGTTTAAACTGCCTATGTACAGTAGCAGGAATGGCTTTGCAATTGCAACAGACTGCTAATGCCAGAAACCAGAAGCCATGCCTGCTTGGAACGGGTGGTGTTGAAAGCTGATGACTTTTTAGGTAAAGCTAGTTAAGGACTCCAATAACACGAGAGCAAGTGCCCTTACCAGGATTATTTTTTTCAAATAAAAATTTTTATTCTTTAGAGTTAATTTAGTACTGATGAAATTTGCCAGGCTAACACCCTCAAAAAACGTCACCATGCCTGCAGGTGCTGCTCCTGAATAGTAGCAGGGTGAGTTTCCTTCCCTCTAAACCATTATACAGTGTCAGGAAGTGGAAAAGCACACTTCCAGAGGGTCATTTAAAAAAAACCTTCATAATGCCAAGAGTGGGTATGATCTCCTTCTCACTGGGACTCCCTCAGATCGCGCTTCTGGTTTCTTCATAGGCCTGTGGCAAATGTGACTCATTGGCATCTCTGTAGACAGTGTTGTAGTATAATTACTGTTGCACTCTGCCCAGCAAGGTCTCCTGTGGACTCTATTTTCTATTCAGTCATCATCTTCTCCTGAGTTGATCTCTGTTCTTTATCTTCCTCTGCAACCCTAGCAAATACCCAGGCAGACATCACCTTTTGGACAACCTTGACTGTGCTGCTGATTCAGATGTTCCTTAACCTCATTTAAGCCTCACTAGAGTTGCCAAATCTTGTAACAAAACATGGTGGTTGGGGATAGGTCTCGGGCCCTTTCTGCACGGCATTCTCTGAAGGAGAATCTGGATCCATACCAAGGCCCTTTTCACACAGCATTTTCCATGCGAAAGGGCGCCTGGAGCATTGCGCGATTGTGAGGAGCAATCTGCACGACGCATTAACAATCATGTGATGCTCCAGAGGCCGGCAGGCACCGATCGCGCACCTTTTCATTTTTGGCTAGAAGCCAAAAATGGTGTGTGATCACGTGTTGCTCCCAGGCCTCGTGCGCACTTACCTGGCGTGCGGAGCCTCTGGAGCTGGGCTGGTCACACTTCCTGCCCCAGTGCAGCCTGGGAAGGTCCCAGGCTGCACTGTAGAAGGAAGAAGTGGGGCTCTTGTGCGAGCAGGCAGCTTGTGCAGAGCTGAAGCAGCAGGGAAGGGAGAGCCTCTTGGCAGAGGCTGCTCGTGCGATTCCTGCACCCCAGCGCCAGAACAAGGTAAGGTGTGGAAAGGGCCTGGAAGAAGAGCTCAGTGGTTTGCAGTAGCTCTGGGGTGGAGTTCAACAATTTTCTGGGCAGGCCTAGGGTGGTGATCTGCACACAAAGGCTGTCTACTATTCAACTGAGGTGGACAATGGAAGAAACAAACAGGCAGGGAACAGGCAGGCTGGCAGATGGACATACCCCTTTCCTCTCTAACAATTTCTCTGAAAGTAAGCTATGTTGGAAAGGACCTAAATACTCTAAAGGCACCAGATACCATCTAATCTTATAAGCTAAATGGAGTCAGCTCTGGTTAGTACTTGGATGGGAGACCACCAACAAATACTAGGTGCTGTTGCCTTTATTTCAGAGGAAGGAACTAGCAAATCCACCTCTAAGTTTTCCTTGCCTAAGAAAATCCTATGAAAATCATGGAGTCTCTATAAGTTGACAGGTGACTTAAAGGTACACATACACACAAGCTATGCTGGAACTAGAAACATAATATGAAAGAGTGAACAAGTCTTCCTGGCATCCTAGCACCAATGTACTTACAGGATCCTTCTTTTACATTTGTAATATTTTATTAATTAAATATATTTATATGTGGCATTGTTCCAAAGGGCTCAAGGCAACATAAATGTTTCCCTCCATCTTCATTTTGCCTTCACAAAAACCATGTGAAGTCAAGGTCACCCAATGAGCCTTATAGCTGCCTGGGAATATATACCCAGGTCTTCACGATACCAACTTGAATGTTGTTATGACACTATGCTCAGTTTATTTTTTAATTATTCAATAATTTAAAAATTGTTAATTGTATTATTACTTGCATTTATTAAATTGTTATTTTAGATCTTGTTGCTTTTTTCCTCTGGTCATGCTCTATACTAGAGACTCCTGCGCAGTATTTATTACCAACCGTGTTTTCATCCTTCAGTGGGAGGAGAGGATAGAAATGATCACATTGTTGGTTTTCCTAAGTAATACTGCTATTATCACTAATGATAATAATGATGCCACACTCTCAGATATATCACTGATTCATAGATTCTTGGAGACTATCCAAACTGAGAATAATAATACCATAGAAAAGCATGGTTTATGCAGTAATAGAAACGTCCTGTCTTGATCTGGGATGGTCCACTCATATGTTAGTCTTTAATACAAGCCATCAAAAGGATGAATAAGGCTGATAGAAACTGCTCTGAAACTTCTTCATTTCATGGAATAGTTTGTGGCAAGTGTTAGCCATGTCTTATAACCTTGTTTGTCTTGTTGTTTCCTATACCAGGGATGCTCTGATAACAGATGGCTGCAGAACTACCAAAGGGAGTGTTCACAGTTGGAAGGCATTAATACATTGCAGTGATAAGTGCCACAGTAAACTCTGTGAACAGAACTCAAAGTGTGCCATCAGATCCAATGGGAATGTCAAGAAACAGGTTGCTACACTTTCTGGCTCACAGTTCCTTCCGCAACTAGAAGGGGAAAAATAATTTGGGCGAGAGAGAGAGAGAGAGAGAGGGAAACATGCTTCATTGTTGAAGAGGAACATAAACCATGTTGTGGTGTGAGGATACAATTAAAAACCCAAAAGCTGTTTCCTAAGAAAAGTTATCTATAAATAGCGTGAAGAACTTCAGCCCTGCTGTCTGGATTTAATTTAATTGTTATTCTGGAACTGCTAGAAAGTACAAGCAAAAAGACTGGGCTTTTCTACCCTCTTTCAGCAGTAGTATAATCTTTTAAAAATATCTTTTTGTTTTCCCAGTGGTTGCAGCTTCCAATCACACTCTTGTCACTGACTCTCATGAGGACTTTCAGGGAGGGGCAGCAGAAGGAGGGGGCAGCATGGGAGCCTCTGGGCTCTGAGTGAAATTGGTGTGGGTTGTCTCCTACCTTCCAGTCTTAAAAACACTTGACACTTTGACATTCTCACTGCTAAGGGGACGTGACAGAGGCTCATCAACAATAGGACATTGTTATCAGCCCTGGCAGAAATCATAGCAACAGCCTGATGTGAAGTGATGACTTGCATTTACTTCCAGGAGGGCGAATGCAATTCGGTGTCAGTTGTTTGCAGTGTATGACTAGGGAAAAGTGAGGAAGTTACTTAAAGCACTTGTGTTCTTCCCACCTCCATCTCCGTCATCTTGGAAATAGATTGCAAATTGTCCTCCAGGTTTTTTTTTTTCCTTTCATAAATGCAAAAGCAGAAATAAATGTCTCATTATATTGTTTTTTGATTTTTTTTGAGGGACCCCCCCAATGCTGTTCATCCGATTGCTTTCAGATGTTGGTCTTTATCAGGCCCATAACTCCGAGCTAAAGATGAAGGCAAACAGTTAGTGCCACTGTGCTTGCCAACATTCCCCCCCACAACCTTCCAGCCATCCTTCCTTCAAGAATCTGGCTGCATTAATGAGAGCGTTCACACAATACATTCTGCGCTGACCTTTACGTCTGGGATAGGCATACAAATCCTGCCTCAGCCAAAATGATGGAAAGCAATTTGGATCTGAAGGCTGTAAATGGTCACAGCTGAAATGAATTCTGACAAGTCATAGCTGAATTCCTGTTGCTCAGAAACAACCACCAGCCCCCTCTCCCTTTCCTCTTTTTCTTTTTTTAAATGGACCTGAATTGGCTGTTTAATATTACAGAACTCCAGAGCTCTGAGTCTGTAGGAAATGGAAGGGTTTTATTGGAGCCAGCTGAAGGCGCTCTCCTCAGCGAACAGAGTCGTGTTGACAGCTCTTGAGTGTGCCAGTGAATGACATTCCAGTCCAGCATCCTAAAGCGACCTTAAGGAGGCAGTGGTAGTGGTGAGAGGGTTAGTTCAGTTTTTTTTTTTAAAAAAAGGCATACAGAGGAATTAACGGAAGAATTTAAACAGGGTTAGGTTTCCAGTGCTGTCATCTTATTTCATGATATTCACTTAATAAATAAAGAGCGAGATTAAATATTTTCCTTTCGTTAACCGTATCATTGGGCAAAGCTGTTGACAAAAATGAGTAATGCGATGTGTGAGCAGTGAATGTTGAATGCAAGTTTGGGCTGCTGTATTTGAATAGGTCATTAATAGCGTACCGCCTAAAATGGATGCTGGAGGAAAACAGCCGCTTCATTAAGGAAGCAGTTACCTTTTCCTCTTCCAGTTGCAAGGTTTTTACTCCAGAGTGATCTTGCTCAGCACTGAGGCCAACCGATTAGATCAATTTTAAAGCTGTCACAAGAAAAAAAAAGGGTATCCCAACTTTCTCAAAGACGGATCTACTCTATTGTTTGAGCATGCAAAGAGAGAGGCAGAGTGTGGAAGGCAAATTTCATGCCACTGTGGGGAAAATCTAAAATCTGCCCCCTATTAGTCTTTAATCTGATAGTTCACCATTACAGCCTTTGAACAACTGATATCAGTGGGGTTTTGGTTGGTTGGTTTCTTTAAAAAGGGCATTGAGATGCTCCACATATGATGAAAACCCAACATAACCATCCAGAGAGCACCTACCTAAAATCCCTAGGCTATGTCCTTCCCTCCCACTTTCTCTTCATTTGCTCCAAATGGTGCTATAGGAAACACCTGCCCTAGGGTCTGCTCCCACTTCGCCCAGGTGGCTCCTTTCATCCGTGCACTGGCTTAGGGTCAACCTCACAAACAGGTGTTTTCCCTCAGAACAGCTTTCCTGCCACAATTGGAGTAGATCACAAAAGCTGAACTTTGCTGCAAAAGGTCAGAGGTCAAACACAGCAGCATTGGATCCCTTGGGGAACAAGGCTGACCAGGTGTTTAATATTATCGAAGCTTATTTGCCGAAAATTGTGATAGAGTGTTCTCAGCTATTCAAAATAAATTTAACGAGGATAGGCTTTAAAAGCCCCCTCCACATTAGAGAATGTCTGTTCAATGGACAGAAAGGTTAAAGTTAATTCAATCAGGCATGTGTACTTTTTCCAAAAAGGGGAAAACACATGCCCTTGGAGAACTGGCCCCCATTTGTTGCAATTTGGGGATTCATTTCCATTTGTAAGAAAGATAACTACTTGCATATGGAAAGAATCAATAAGTAGAAGTCATTAAAATTTCTCCTATTTAGAAAAAAATATATTAATGAAGTAATATCTTTGCCAGGGCAGACAGAAATGTAAATTAGAAGATGGAAGGAAACCCATTAAGGGTACTACAGTGTTGCAAGTTTTTTTTTAAAAAAAACTGATGAATTTATGAATTGCCAGTTGTTAGGTCATAGACTGTTAATTTCCTATGTGTTTCGTTAAGCAGTAAAAAAAAAATAGAGGGGGAGAAGGTTATGCACCTCTAAACAATAAACTTAGACTTACGTTTTCATAAAGTGTTAAGTCAGCTAATTTTGAGTGGCTAAACAGAAACAAGAAGGATATTTATATATACAAAAAATACTGTGCAAATGGAAAACATGGGAGACAGCAAAAAGCATGTTAACACAGCCATTTGTTTTTGCCAAAAAAAATTAGCATGACTCCTAACAAATTCTTTGGCATCTAATTTCTTTGCTTTTGCAAAACCACAGTAGAGAAGTGTTGAACGCAAGAGAAATCCACCAGTTGTATTAAAGAAGAGCCTTGGAGTTGAAGGGAGAACTAAAAATAGAAGCAGAACATGATTACTTATGGGCATAGTTCAATGAACCTTTGGAACAAAGGTCAAATGAATATAATTGAAAGACAAGACACCCTAAATCCTCACCATCTGGGAGTCTGCTAAGCCAACCAACCAACAAAACAAAACAAAACCACCCCTTTCCCCACTGAATGAGTAGTTGTGGATCATCTCCCCAGTCACAAGAATTAGCAAAGAATTTCTTTCCTGCCCTAGTTTTAACACTGCTAACAGCCATGATGTTACAGCAAAAATGGTACTCCCAAAAGGGCACCAAGAAATTGGTGAAATCCTTGTCAATTTAGAGTTGGAGCAAGGATGCTTCTGTTACTGTTTCTATTCCTATTAACTTATTCCAAGCTTCCTTATAATTAGCCACCTTGGAAGTCTGTGGTTGTCCAGAAAAGCAGAGCACGATTTACATTTTTTAAAAAACGATTAAACACCCTTTTGGGAGTCTCCTGCTCTTGAGTAAGAGATGAGATCCCCAAAGGCTATCTAGCTGCTACCACCCACTAATTTACCTCCATGAAACTCAGTAACTTAGTGGGAAGTTACTGAAGGGTTTAATTTACACTTTTCCAGCTTTGCCTCTGCAGAGATTTTCCTTTCCTCTGAAAGAGCCTAGGTCCTACGCAGCCAAGGTTAAAAGGAAACACATTCCCTAATGTGACTACTGATTATTAATGTTCTACACACAATATCAATGGCTCTTGGATGGTCATGGGAAGCTGGGAGTGTGGACTCTTTTCTCCAGCCTATGACCAAGCATCCCTGGTACTCCTGCGCCTCTCCATCAGAGCCAGAGTCCCAGCCTCTCTGTCTCCCTTATGCCTCATGACACCCCAAGTTTTTATATCCTGTTACTCAGAAGCAACTGGAAACTTCCACACTTCTCCCCAAACTGATCATCCTGGGCAATTTTCTCTCCTGATTTCTGTGCTTCTTTGTGATGCTGACCCTCCATAAATGTAACTTAAAGTCAGCACATCCTTAAGCTTTTGTCTATGTAGAGGTGTTGCTCAGATAATGGAAAAGTCCATTATCACTCTGTTAATGAAATGTTAGATAGTTTGACTGTGTTTACTTCTTTTTTTTTTTAAAAAAAAACTTTTGAGAACTGCCCTGGCTTTTTTAAAAAAATGAAAAATTGTTTATTTTTCTTGTAAAATAAATGAAATGTTTTAAACCAATAAAAAATAAAAAAATAAAAAAAATAAATAAAGAAAAAACATTCATTGCCAGGAAATGTTCAGGACCAGTTTGAAGAGCAGGAATTGACCTTTAAAGCCCTAAATGGTGGGTACAATTTACTTGAAGCTATCCCTTAATCTACTCCAACCTGCATATCTTCTGAGATATGCATTAGAGATCCTGTTTCTGTAGCTAACAGAACCTTCTAACTGCCTGAACTATTTGGTCAACAAAGAAAACAGCAAAAGACAATCATTGTCTGCCTTCTGCCACTAGGAATTAAAATTGCTATACTGTACATACTTATTTAGCAGTTAGTCTCACTGAAATTTGTGATGCTTATGCATAGATTGGAAGCAAGGTGTTGACACTAAATATGTTAATTATTTTTTAAAAAGTACACGAAGGATATTTTCTTCCAGTGAAATTTAATGTAATTTCAAACAATTTTCCCTGGAAATGATAAAGGAGATAAATGTTTTCATTTGCTATTTTCATTTCACTGCCTCCCCTACCATCCGCAACAGGGTTCTTCACTCCATGAGGGCTGGCAGTAGTTGCAAGCAGTGTTGTGAGAGACAAGAGAAGGCAACAAGAGACAGAGATGGCAGGAGCATGAAGAGGAGGCCTTACAGTGTGAAATTGACTGAAAAGGGTACCCTGCAGATTGCGGGAGAAGGAATGGATGAATGAGAGAATGAGAAAAGGGACAGAGGAAGAATGATACTAGAGTGACACCTTTCATTGTCCACTCAGTTACTTTATAGTTACCTACATATTTGCACTGCTTTTGAGGCTCCATGAGTATTGTACTGATAATGGGAAGGATTGTGATCACTGTGATTGAGGATACTTTTGGGAGTCTCTTTTGAGGTTGTTGGGAACTTGGGTTAACACATATTTGTACTAGATTTATATCCATTTTTTTGGTGGTTGGAGTGCTGGACTTGACTGGGATTTAGTCCAGCTTCTGTATCAGTTGTGTGCTATAGCTCCTACCTTAGTCTTTTATTGCTGTCATACAACCTAAGAAAGTTCTTCCTTCATTCACTTTTCCTGTGCACACACAGATATTTTATATCTCACCCATTCCTTTCCAGTGGGTTGGTGGGTGAGAAACGGGCTTTTCAGAAATTCTTGCAGGTCTTCTCTTCTTACCCCAGCTCAACAGGAAAAGGGGAAGGAAGCGTAAAATTGTTGATGAGATTTTTTGCTTCCATTCTGGCAAGATTTTGTAAAGCAAGCATAAACAGCGATTTGCAATGAACTTAAGTGTAATCAATGTTTTGTTTCGATAATCTATGTACTTAACCTACCTTTTAAAACTTTTAAGTGTAATATAGTAGCACTTCTTCATTAACTTTCCTACCTCCGGGCTTGTGTGATAAAAGTAATAATAGCAGGAAACCTGTATGATCTTTTCCTATACATAAGCTCGGCAGTTACAGTGCTGTGAAGTGAATTTCAGCTTGATGCCCTCAATCCTTACTTACTGAGCAGTGACCATTGTTATTGATGGAGTATCTGTTTCCCTGTTGCTAAAGAAGCAACTGGCTGCTGTTTCTACCCCCTCCCATGAGCAATCCTCATTGCAACAGGCAGAAACAAGGTCCCTGCTTCAATTTCTCCTACACTGGAGATCATTTGTGCAAAGGAGGTGGATGGGAGCAGCAACTGGTCTCTTCGTGATTGACAGGGGAATGGACCCCCATTGATCCCAGTGTCTGCTACCCAATAAGTACAGACTGGGGAACTTTCATGGTCTACACGAAAGGGGCTACATAAGGACCATGAATACGCAACAGTCACAAGTGCATAACTCCAGGTTATGCCTTCATAATTGCAATATAGGATTCTGGCCAACAAAACTAATGAAATACTACAGTTAAAAGAGGTGAAGTTATCCCATATTATGTTAGAATCATAAGGAAGCATGCTCATGTTTTAGTACTGGAATTAACTATACTCATGTTTTAGTACTGGAATAAACAAGTTAGTTCTAAACTCTACATATTGCACATATATAACCAGTGTGCTATACTGGACAGAGAGCAGTAATGAGGTTTCCATGTGCAAGTACCACTGAGTGACTTGGTAACTTTGGTCCAGCTCTGCAGTTAATATTGGATGATGACATGTGGTGCAGGGCATCTGTGATAATACATGGAGATCCTGCGTATTGCTACTGCTGTATTTTTAATTGTTTCTTCCTGCCTATGTAAAAATTGTTCATTGTCTCTGAAATCCAATCAGTGACAGACACATCACTTTTTGAATGTTGTAAGAGGAAAGAGAATGGTATAATGATGCTTGACAGAACTGGTACTGAACTTTTTTCTCCCTAGATTCTTCACTTCTGTCATAGCTTGCAAAAGTTTTTTTTTTTTTAACCAATGCTTCCAGAACCTCCAGGGCAGCTGGTTAGGGGATTCTGGGAGTTCTACATAGTGAAGGAAGAGAAGTCTAAGTGCTGATCTTGCTCCTCCTAACTCCTGACATACCCCCTATAAGTTTTTTTTTTTTAACTGAACAGTAAAAACCAAGGAAATCTGCCTCTAGATTATGTTTCCTGTTGCACAGTGATCTGAAGCTTTACCTGCCCTGTTAAACAGCTCTAGGTAATGCTTCTGGAAGTATGCAAATACGGCTGGATGAAATTCACTTGTGAACTTCTGGCTGAGTCTCCAGCCAGAACCCCCAGTGCTAATTTAGGTGGAAATGGAGGCAAAAGAGACATTGGAGAAATGTCATAAAATGTTTTCTGGTAATCAGTCAGAAGCATGTAGGTTGTAGCTTCAGCCAGAAATAATTCCACCTAGAAAATACTTCAGGGCTTCTCTTTGCCACCCCCAGCACTACTTTAATTATTATGAAATGTCTCATGGGAGAAAAGCTAATCATTCATTTACTATGTTAATTTGCTTTATTGTGGCTCAGATTATTAGTGGGGATGTGGACTTTTCTGAAATGAGGGAGACTTCTGCAAAGGTGCCTAGGGAATGATGTTTGGGGCCATGGAACAATGTCAGGAATGGGAACCTCTCTGGTGTTTTAGTTCTTCTCCAAGTAGCCCTGTCAGCCCATATTCTTCTTTATTGGGCTGTTGCTGAATTCTGGGATCCATCCATAATTTAAAAAAAAAAAAGTCCATGACTTGGTTGCGACTGAAAGGGCTTAACATGGTTTATATGACCTGGATGAGACCTGAGTAGATAAACTAAATGGAGAGGACCTATCCTGGCTTTGTCCACTCAGGTACTTGTCTCAGCATCAGCATAGATTGGAAGCAGAAGGGGGAACTCAAGGAATGTAACTGCTGAACGAAATAGACAGAAAAGGCATGCTGCTAGTGTACTGCACGACCTGTCTGCAGTTTTCCCAGCTGAGCTGTCCAAAGTGGTCTCTGAAATGGTATTGGAGAAACCCAGGATTGTGGTCTTGGGGGACCTCAACTTCCATGTTAAAGCCTTCCTGACAGGACCACTTAAAACTTTGTGGCTACCATGACAACTATAAGCCTCTTTCAGTGAATTGTTGACCTGTTTTGTTTTGATTTTTCTGTTGGACAGGCAGAGAATGATTTGCGGGGAGCTTGGGTGGTGGAATGTTGAAAAGCCCTGATGTTCTGTTCAGCTCACTTAGTCATGAAGTTTCGTTTGGTAAACCAAAACTCTCTGTGTTCTTGGGGGAGAACTATGGGAATGACTTGTTGGGGTGGCATGCCCTGTGAAGGATGCCCTGTGGACTGGATAATATGGATGAAAGAAAGCCACACTATTATACCTAGTGTGTCCATGATGATTTTTTAAAAGAGACCTGATGTCTATGTTCAACTTGAGGCCAATTTGCAAACTGAAAACATATATCCATATTATAAGCTATAAATCTTTCTCACATCAAGTATTCAAAGGCTAGTATCCTGTTGGTTAGTCCTAAGTAGAGTAGGCACATGCAGTCAATTGTTGAAGGGTTATTCAACATGTAGGTAAGTCCCATTGATCCACTGGGTCTACATTACTCAGGACAAACAACAGGATTTAGGCCACAGTATGTTAATAAAACCACGCACACTGGTCCTGAACCAGAGTCATGAGTTCAGCTATTCTAGCATGAAAGAGAAACTTTGCAATCCATATATCTTGCCACCAACCTTTTGGAAGAAAACTTTTGTTTAAACAGTCTGTCAACCATGAAGAATTCCAGCAAGGAATATCCACACTGAGTCTGAGATTTTTTGTTGTTGCTGAGATTCTTGTTGTTATTGGTTACAACCAATAGACTAGGTCAAGTCAGGCTCCAAGCTGGCTTATTTGCTGCTGTTTTGGACTGTCTCCTACTCTTGTGCCTTCTCCATCTCCTCCACATGTCACTATGTTGACTTCACAGCCCCCTCCAGTCCACTTTCCCTCCTGGAGCCAGGAAAGAGGGAGAGGATCAATTTTAATTAAAGGAGGAGGAGAAGGAGAAAGGAAGTAAAGAAGCAAAAAGACAGAAAGTGTATAGATGGGGATGATCCCTTTTCCTTCTTAACAACAGACCCTAGTGAAAGGGTTAATTGAAGGGGAAGAAGAACAGTTTGGTATTATCTTAAATTATTTGTTTTATCTGTATGCCATCCTAAAATCCCATAAGAAAGGGCAGGATAGTAACATTTTTAATAAATTAAATAGAATTTATTGCACCTGTTGCCTTTTTCATTCACTTTGCTGTCTTCTCCTGTACTGTGCTTCCAGTTTCTTCCGGGCAGCTGATAAGGAAAAGAGAGAAAGATAGGGAGGATTTCCATCTTCTCAACAAAATGCCACTGTGTCTTGAACAAATGGTCCTTGCTTTTGCGGTGATGGATGGGAGGGGATAGCAAAAGAGAAAAAAGAGAAGGAGATACCCTAGCTGATGGGGTCAATCCAAGAGAAGAAAGACCAGCATCCATGCCATTGACCTTTCAAAGGTAATCAATTCTTGCCCCACTACTGGGTGGGTGACTGCACAGGACTTGTCTGAATGACAGAGAAAAGGAAGGAAAAAGAGGAAGTGATGCCCTAAATATCTTCAGTGTCCTGTGCCTTTAGCCTCTGCCAAAACACTATAGACTGGATCATTTGAACAAACAGAATTACCTGTACTCCTGTCCTACTTTTGAATACTTTCCTTTCATAATAATAGTTTGTACAAAACTATTCAAATCCTCACCTGTGTCTTTAGAACTCTTTATTATTCTCATTAGTACTTCTCAATGCAGAAACACAACATTTAAAACCCTTCTCCAAATTGACAGTGGTATATTGGGATCTAGGTTCTCAGGGTGAAAGTTCTGGTAGTTTTTGATTCACAGGACCCCTGATAACATCTACCATACACACCACTCAATTTTCCTTTGTTCCCTCTGAGTTTACCTGAACAGAAGACATGCTAGAAATTGTTTGTTGACAATGAGTTAAGAAGTTTCTACCTCGTGATAGGACAAAAACCCTTAGAAAATCTTGAGTTTGGGTATATGTAAAACACACATAGCAAAACATATGCATACACATTTTTAAAGTGGTCTGTATGATCTGTCTCATCTATCTTGTTACCTTCTTATGTTCCTGTAGTTTAATCTGCTACTTTAAATGTTTGGTTTTATTGGTACTGTGTTTTAGTCTTCTTAACTGGGAACCAGTGCATTTGTATGTGTATGTAAATAAATACATAGACAGCTCAGGTCTTGTTCACTTCAGTGCCAAACTCAGTGATAGAGCACATACTTCACATGTATAACATCGCAGAATAAAACCCAGTTTACATAATCTCAAATAGCAGCTCAGAGAAAGGTTCTTTCTGAGGCCATGGAGAATCTGCTGGCATCCATAGTAGACAATTCTGAGCTAGTGTGCTGCTACCTGAAGTGGTTGTTAAGCAAAGATACTCAAAACAGTGTTGGTATCCTAGCATGGATCTAGAAAAGACTGAGAAGCATCTATTCTAGCAATATAAAAAAGCTTTTTGTGTGTTTTCTCATCCATGGGAAACCCCCCATGATTATGGAAAATTTCCCCATAAAAATATCAACACCTGCAAAACTTTTCATCTTCAGCAACATAAAGAGTGCTTTCTAAAATTTTCCATGGAGTTTGCACAAAAAAGTGAGTTTTCTTTGCAAAATATTGCTTTTATTGTACAGTCCTCCCCAAATGTTCCACACAATATTTTACACAAATACGTTTTTATCAAAAATGAAAAATATTGAGGTTCTTTTGGTGTGTGAATGTTTTTTCAACCCTCCCCATGCAAAAAGTCGTTGAAAAATTTTCAAAAACTCTCTAAAGCCACCCACAAAGGAGGAATCTTTTGATTTTTAATTGTTACATGCAAAAGTAAGATGAGTGAAGATTTTCATCCCCCTTTCTTCTAGTTCCACCCCTTACTAGTCATCTCGTGAGACATCACTTACACCACTTCTCCCTTCTCTTGAGGAAGCTTTACTATAAGGTATTTTTCTCTCTCCTCTCATCTTTGAGTGAGAAAGAATCTTGTCACTTTCAAATATCTTTTCAGTGCTCACCACAATCAGCTTTCCGTCTTCCTGAACACAACAATAGTCAGCAAAAGAATGGATGCCACCAAGGTGTTTACTTTATCCTTTTCGCTTTTCCTGATTTCACAGAGACTTTCCCTCTGTCTCCTGTGGGAGAAATGAACTTCATACACATTGAGTAGGCAGGGACATAATGGAAGTAGAGAAGAAGCATTCATACAGGTATGTTTCTTTTCCATGCAGGTAGCTATTTCACCTTTAGTAAGGCATCATGTACATGAACGCTACCTCATCCAGGCACAGCATAAAGTACAGAAGAGTCTTATACAAAGTTACTTTTAAAAAGAAATACAAACCCTGCAATGAAACTACACACGTCCCTATTCTAATTTATTTATGGTGAAGTTGATGATCTTATTTCCAGATGTCCATCTGGGAAGTGAGAGTCTGGACCTTTCCCCAGCCTTAGCCACATTTCTGAACACCCCTGTTTAATCTTCCAGAAGTCCCAAAAACCTGACCTGAAGGATATTCAGGAGAAGAAGGATATTCAGAAGTTTTCACACTTTATCTTGAACAAGCGGGTGACTGTTGTCACTTGTGATCCTCTGAAGACCTACATGATATTATCTTCCAAAACCTGGGCATTAATCCTTTGGCTGCTTAGAAATCAGCAAACACCCATACAACAGTGGTCCAGTTATGACCAGGACAATGGCAAGATGCCATTTCCACACCTAATTTGAAAGGAGGCCCTTAGTGATAAAACCTTCTTGCAGCTCAATGAACCTATCTTGACTTCCTATTGGACCCACTACCCTTTTGCTCTTTATACAATAAATTTTGGGGTGGGGGATTGAGTGGATCGAGATGGGACACAGGATTTCATCAGAGTGGTTTTTAGGGACCAAGGATTGTAATCAATGCTTCCAAGTCTTCAGTTGTGTTGGAGTTCTCTGCAAGATTCCACAAATCTTCTGTGGTCTGGCTTGACAGGGATCCTGGAACTTCTCTGGCTAACAGACAGTAAATGGACTACTATTTTTGTTGTGTGCCTTCAATTTATTTCTGATTTATGAAGACCCTAGGGAGAACCTGTTATGGCTTTTTCTTGGCAGGATTAGTCCAGAGGGTATTTGCTATTATCTTTCTCTGAGGCTGAGAGTATGTGACATGAGTTTCAATGGCACAGTGGGTATTCAAACCTTGGTCTCCCAGATTCCTAGTTTGATGCTGAGACCACTATAATAATGCTGGTTCTCAAGCCGACCACAATGGCCCTTTCCGCACAAGGCGAGGGAACTGCTCCACGCCGTTACCTACTGCTTCTTCTGGGGTCCGAAGTGGACTGTCCCTGAAGCCCTTCTGCAGGCCCCCTCCTTGGTCCAGGGTGAATCGGAGCAGTGCAAGGTCTGTAGATCTGCACTGCTCTGGCTTCCAAAATGCCAGCTTCTGGTTGGTCGTGGGTCCCGACCAACCACTGAAGCTCATCACGCCTAAAGCCCGCCCTCTGCAGATCGCAGGCTTGCATTGTTGCGAGCCTGCGAATCTGCACAAGGGAGCAGGAACACAATGCCGCATTCCAGGAAAATAAAGACCTGTTTTTTCCGGTCTTTCAAAAACACGCTGGAGGACCACTTGGGGTCGTTTTGGAGCGGACTGAGGTATGGATCTCTGGTAAGTAGTCCACTCCTAGTCCGCTCCAAGGTGCAGACGACCTCCGTGAGAGGGTGCACTGCCCCATTCTAATTGCCTGGTGAGGAAAGGGCCAATATCACAATGGATTCATCAGTTAATGTTTAATTATTAATCCATTTCCTTAACTGTATGGGTGCATTTCATTATAATAACAAATTAGTTAAGAGTATTTTCAAGATAAAAAGTTACAAGCGGAACCTGTACTTCTCTATATGAGTTCCAACCAGTCTGTCATGCCTCTTCCTGGATACTGCAGGGTATTTCCATCTGGATAATCATCTCCTTTTTCTCTCATGTACAACTGTTTGGCTATTCTACAGGTAAAAGTAAAAGTAAAATATTATCAAGAGAACATAATTTATACTCCCTGCAGAATCTCCTTCTCCTCTATACTATTCATTCTGGAACAGTGCCTTAGGCATGTGACAAAGGGCAATCCTTTTTGCTGGTGATTCAATGATAACATTTGATCACCGGTAGAGTTTTAGCCCATCGTCATTCAGTACTTATGTCCGCTTGCAAAGATTTATTTCCTTTTCATTATGCTACCCAGGGAGACTTAACATTAACAGGAGCTTCCTCTCCAAGCATCAGTGCAATGCAATTTATGCAAACTGTTTGCTCATCTGCCCCAACTCTCAGATTCCATCTCCAGGCAAAATCATGTTCTCCTTCATCCCTGCTTTTATTGTTGGGCTT
Source organism: Iguana delicatissima (assembly GCA_948472985.1). Taxonomy (NCBI): domain Eukaryota; kingdom Metazoa; phylum Chordata; class Lepidosauria; order Squamata; family Iguanidae; genus Iguana; species Iguana delicatissima. Next base: position 115,568 of record CAOKZL010001135.1, on the reverse strand, counting down.
CTACTCTGATTAAGCACCTGTCTTCAGAATGATGGCTACTCACATATAGGATCGCTCTTTCTCCAACTCTCCCCTGCCATTCTTGTGGCTCTGAATATTTATCTATTTAGAATATTTGTACATCATCTTCTACTAAGATATAATTTCTGGAACAGCAACTATATTAACTTCTTGCAGACAAAGCAGCAACAATCATCATGACAAACTTTAAGATTAACAAGTGCGTTGTGGGGCATATTTTTGTGGACTGTAGCTCTTTTCAACAGAAGCATGATGTGGTGTGCTGTTATAGGTACATATTACAGATGCACGGTGTGGTGTGCTGTCACAGTGTGGGTGTGACATTGTTGGAGGCAGAATTGTAAATAGTAAAATCAAAGGAATTAAAATGGAGACAGCACAGACAATTTGTCTGGACTATGTGAAACACAGGTAGTGGTAGGAATCATGCAACCCTCTAACTATTGTTGGATTGCAAATCATAACACTCCTCACTCCTGGTTATGTTGGTAGGGCTACAGGGCAGTGCAATTCACCTGGAGGATGGCTTGATTCCTACCCCTGTAGTAGGGATGCATAAATATATAAATAATCATATTCATCTTAATAGAATATGGGCAGCAGTACAGACCTCTGCCTGTACATTATAAGCAAGCTTTAGATTGATTTCTAATGATCACCAACATTTCATTCCCAAGTAAACTGCCCTTGGAGAAACATTACTTTCTCATAGCTTCACAACTAGGGTTGTCAACTTTTGACTCATCTCTATAACTGTCCTTTTAAAAGCAGTTTGAGATCTGCAGCACCAATATTTGGCTTCCTGTCATTAGAAGCTTCAGCATCTAATTTTTGATACAAGTCTGCAAGCAAGCCCAGCCTTTTCCTTCCTTTGCCAGTTGGCAGTGGAAAATGAACACGGTCTTGTTTATCAAGTGCTTGATTATGAATCTTATTTTGTAAACCCAGGCGAGTGCCAATTTGTTTTTAATTTACTTAACTTTTGTGCCACAATAGAAATATTTGGCACGCAGTATCTTGAGTATCTTGTATACCTCCGTTGGTAATGATGCTAATTACATAAATTTCGGTTCCAGATTGTGAAACAAAAAAATGTAGATGATAATACTTCTACAAGGTTCTAAGTATTGAGAAGGCTACCTGCTCTTTTCTTTCTCAACAATATACTGTGGATTCAGGGTATCTGGTGATCTGGATGGTATCCAGGAAAACTTTTGCTAGAAATGTCTTTTTTTTAAAAAATAGACTCAAGAGTACAACTGGATTTCTTTACGTATTTTTATGCTACAACAGACTTAACACAGCTATCTCTTTGGATTTAGACTGTTCAATAAATTTTCAAAGTAAGCCTGCACAGCCCATGACTTCCAAGTTGAACGCAGTCCACCAGCCAAGCATTGTATTGAGGGATGGGTAAACCTCTCTGTTTCAAGTCTGTGTTCCATGTACTGAACTGTAAAATGTTCTTTTCAATATATTCTTTAAAAAACAAGAAGAAAGAAGACAGAACAAAAATGCATGAAAAGGACAAACATTGCATTTCTTTTCATATAGGCATTAATAACATTTGACTTTTGTATACTTAATGTACAGATTTTTTTTTGTATGTAATTTTCCTAAATATGAGAAATTTTGATTGCTGTTTTGAAATGAAGAATTGCACTGCAGAATCTGGACAAGTGCACAATGAGAAGGACAATTCTTCCAATCTACAGAGTATTCTAGGAGAACCAAATTATGTAGAACTGAGAGAGAAAGAGTTGAAATACTAGTGTGTTCTCCATTTGAAAAAAACAAAAACAAAAAACAAAACAGGTTGAATCTAATCTGGGTTTTGAAAAGTTCTAAGAAGCCAGTGCCGTGTACTAGTTTGAATGTTGGACTACAAGTCTGGAGACCAGGGTTCTACTCTCTGCTCAGCCATGGGTGACATTATGCAAATCATGGGTGACATTGTGCAAACCTCCCCCCAACAAATCTTGCCAAGAAAACCGCAGGATAGATTCACTTTAGGGTTTCCATAAATTAGAAACAACTTGAAGCCATATAGGAATAAGCACAAATCACTCTCATTCTTAGCTATTGAACATTCCATACAATGTTTCAAGAGCCATTGTTCTAGTCTGATAGTCCTGTTGATACAGCAAGCTGAACACTATCTACCTGCCATGTATGAAGATTCACCAAGGACTTGAAATGCAGTCCATCTGTCATAAAAATCCTTTCCTTTCCTTTCCTTTCCTTTCCTTTCCTTTCCTTTCCTTTCCTTTCCTTTCCTTTCCTTTCCTTTCCTTTCCTTTTCTCTTCTCTTCTCTTCTCTTCTCTTCTCTTCTCTTCTCTTCTCTTCTCTTCTCTTCTCTTCTCTTCTCTCTCTCTCCCCTCCCCTCCCTCCCTCCTTTCTGTGATGTTGCTGAGATTAGTTTAGACTCAGATATATGAGCATTAGGAATTCATAATTTCTTATTTATTTCACTTCAATAGGCAAGCATTCCTACTTCCTTCTTCTTAACATTTGCATTATATTAACCATTATATTGTTTTCTTCAGGAGGTGGCATATGTAACTACCTGACTACTCTCAAAGATCAGCACTGTTGACTTCCAAACAAACTAGCCTGAGACAAGTTTCAGAAAATTAAAGGGAATACATATGCATGCTTACAAGTACTAACAAGATCTGGAGCCAAGAGGAGTGTATTTCTGAAGTCACAAACTGAAGAAAACGCTGCTTGAAACATGATATCTTGATTCCTGTTGTGAAATTACATGTCTCTGCCTACTGATTATAATTTAATGTATATATTGTTTATATATTTCTTTTGCAAGTTCTAAAATACTGTATATTCTTATTAACTTGCTTTTTTTTTGTTAAACATTGTGCTATTGTACCCTTTTTTTCTTGAGTCCTCAGTCTTTTTGCCCTTTTCTCTTTCTATACGTATTTGGTAACTTAATTATTTGAAAAGTATGGATATGTTTCTCCAGTGTTACACTAGGCACAGCATGTTTACCACTACAATATAACCCTGCATACTTGTGTAGGTTTATTTGTTCATTATTTAGTATAAATGTTTTTTTATACCACAACTTGTACGCACAATTTAGTGCTGGTCAAATTTATATGCTATAAATGTGTAACACATATATTTACCACTCATACTTATATTTCTATAACTATCCTTAAGGAAGAGGTTTGCTGAACTCATTACATGCCTTTGTTGATCTTTAAGTCTGATGGAGGACAAGTATATAATGTACTCCATGTAAGCCAAACACAAGAAGTTGCAGAAAGGCAGTTGAAAGGCAAAGTAATAGTCATTATGGAAGTGGTATGTGCCACTAAATACCCTACAGGCACGAGATCCTATTTGATCCAGCTCTGGTTAGTACTTGGATGGGAGGCCACCAACCAACACCAGGTGCTGTATGCTATATTTCAGAGGAAGGAACTGACAAAACCACCTCTGAGGACTCTTTACCTAAGAAAACTCTATAAAATCCATGGGGACTCTGTAAGTTGACAGACAACTTGAAGGCACATAAATGGGTCATCAGGGAAGTGGTATGTGTGGACACTAGTAGGAGTCTTTCAGAATACTATTTTGGACCCACAAACTTTTACAAAGCCACGGGTCTCTCTGTGTTCATCAATTGCTTATCAGAAACTGAGAGAGGGTGGGAGAAGATATCTTGGGAAGCTGTGTAAAACTGGATGAGATCACGGGCTCATCCCACTTAGTTTTCTCTACCCCAATTGGCAGCAGTCTTTTCTATCAAGCATTACAACAGCTTGGAGCAGCTTTCTTGTAATTTCCTTCAGTTTCACATGTCTGGAATTATAATATATGCTCTATATATGCAAAATCATACTATTGGTTGTCTTACCATTGAACTATGGTTCTCTTCCATTTTATTCCTCTTAATACAGACAACTGTTGTTGACTCAGAAGACCAGGTACGCATTAGAATGTTAAGGGCTTGTGATCAAATCCAGGTTCAGGACTGATTCTTGGCAATTGTTTTACTTCCTTGTTAGCAAAATGAGGATACTTCCTCTCTCTTTCTGGAAAAAAAAAAAAGGACAATTGCATATGGTGTATGCGCAGCATCTGTTGCAATAAGTAGTTGTCTGGTATTATGCTCCATCCAGTGCTTATGTGGAACTCCCTCTGGAATGAAGAGAGGTGATACAGGAGCGCTGCTTGGCAGAGACTGTAACTTGATATTATATGCAATATTGAAAATTCAAGCCAGAATTCTCTTGAAACAAAGCCGCACTCATTAGTTTGTCTGAAAGTTTTCTCTCTGCCCCTGCAACTCTGCCAAAAACAACACTTTGTGCTCTTATACGCTCTCTGCAGCTTGATGCCATCTAGATACATAAATCTGAACTAAAAACATATTTTATTTCAATATTTATTTTATTAGCAGTTGATGGGCTCACGGGTTGAAGTGCCATTCACAACACAGGGACTCTTCATAATGGGCTAATTTGCATAAATACTAAATAATTTACTTATATAAATTATATATCAAAATGTTCTCCATATTCTATTGAATTCAATGATATTGTTGTTTTGTAGCTTTTAATTCTGTCGAGTCTTTAATATTTAAATCGAGCACCTCTTCCAAACCAAGCCCACTGGAATTCATTCTTTTTCTTTAAAGAAATCCGCTGGTTTCTTAGCAAGATAATAAGCAAGAGTTGCTGTTTCAAGAGCAGCAACACAAATTGAAATAGCCTTGGTTAAAAATCTGAACCATGATTGAGTCAGGTGTTTGTCGATTCCAGAAATTAAAATCATTGCTTAAAAATTAGTAATGCTATATGATCCATCTTTGAATGTCACAATGAAGTTTCCTGTTCAGAAACTGCTGAAAGGTTGTACTAACCAATAACCTTACATACACTACTGCTGTGCTGTTGAAAGTGACATATATAGGACATGTTGAGCTACGAAAGATTTCTGTCTTCTTAGACACACAGAACCAGTGATAGAGGGTCCAAATGACTGTAAATTAGCTTCTGTGTTGGCAGGCAGAACACCTCATGGGATTGGTCAACAGGATCATAGCCCCAGTAAAAACAAAAATATAGCTAAACAGCATTTTAAGTGCCACTGTTAAAGTCCCACTTGATAACTTGCAAAAAATATCTCCAAACAAAATGAGAACAGTGGCATTCCAGAAAATAGGTGGAAAACAGAGCCTGTCCCCAATTGTTGGGCCAATGGAAAAGGATAGCCGGTGATACAGCATTAGTTTTGAATGCAATAGCCGATCTAGAATACACATTAATATGGCTGTTGCTATACAGCCTCAGTGTATCAAAGGCAGCAACATTCCTGTATATACAGACTTGTCAGAGACACTGCATGGTAGTACAAAGGCTTCCCTCTGACAGGAATCATCATCACTGATTTGTCTTTTTTAACCGTCCTTAATGAAATATTAAAAGATAAAACATCACACATTATAGGGTTGTTTGGAGCTGAATTTCAAGGGAGGGCAAACTGGTACAATATCATGAGATCCCACAGAGCTATGCTGACTTGCACTATGAGAAGAATCAACTGGTAACTGAATAATTATAAATTATCATTGTAATAATTAAATGCACTTTATTCAACCTTCATTTTTTTTAAAAAATAGGCTGAAATCCTACATTGCCAACTTAGTTATAAACGTGTAACTAAAGTCATTTCCACACTACACTGTTATAGTGCTATTATTCCACTTTCAACATCCTGTTTATATTTTACTGAGGCCAAGGAGCTCTCTGGCTGAGAATTCTAAATGCCCTTCCCTTAACTGCAAATCTCAGAAATCCACAGGATGTTGAAAATGGAATAATAGCACTATAACAGTGTAGGGTGGAAATGGCCTAAATTTAATCTCCTAGCCTGACCCCTCAAACCAACCATAACAGCCAGCAGCTGCTCTGAGTGATGAAGATTTGTTCTGCTGGCAATCAGGGTGCAACAAGATGACATTTCAAGCCCCCCTCCCACCACCAATCTGTGGTCCAACAAGAAATTTTGACAAGGGTCCTGCTTCTGATTATTGCAGCCTCACTCACTGACTGGAGGAGATGAAAACAGTATTCTGTTCCCTGGCATTTAAGGTGTGATTTGTGGGGGTATTTAGAATTGTGGAAATACTGTTATGATTGTGAATATAACTGAATAGGGAGCATTTACAGATCTGTAACTCTAGGTTACAACTCTGTAACTGCAATACAGCATGCCGATCATAGTTTCTTATGTTCAAGAATATATGCTTTCTTCCTGGATCCTGTTTGTCCTGATGTGCCCTATATGAGGCATTCAGAGAAAACCTACTCAAACAGCTCTTTTTTTCAGAAATAAGAAACAAAAATAATGCTTGTCCCTTGTCCATGGAAGTTAGTAGGGGAAGATATAAGTTCTGGTGGACATCTTGGGCACCCCTTTTGGTTGTAAGGCAAGGCTATGAGTTGGCCTCTTTAAGGTCCTAAAATCCAGGAGATCAGGAAGGAGGCTTCCCTGGAGGCTAACCTAGGATGAGGAATCACACTTGCAGGGTCCTGAGACTTTTGTGGGAGTCCCTTGGGTTTACCTTTCCCTCAGGGCTGCTGGGGAGCAATCCAAGTAAATGGATTGCACTTGGGGCTCAGGTAGCTTGCCCAAGGGAAAGCTGAGAAGGTGCCACAAGGTTGACATCTAGCTTCAGTTGGACCTGCAGCAGATTGCTCCCCTGTCTTGCTTCATCTCCTGGACAATAAAATGTAAATATTTCTTAGGTCAAATAAAGTGGCCCTTATCCACCCAATGTTGTGTGTCTGGTCTCATCATTCCGGGCTTGGACATCAATGAGTCTGGCTCACAAGAGGAATAAAAGCTACTCATTACTCATACAGTAGAAAGAACAACCAACATGTTATTTGGTTACAAGAAGAGTCTTTGAGATTCCCATGCTGCAGTTCTTCATTTGAGAAGTGGGAAGACGGGATGCGATACTCATAAGCAGCAGGAACAAAATGAGGTGTGTGAATCTAGTAGTGATATCATTCTTGATTATGTGTAGACTGTGTCCTAACCAGCTTTACACTAGACCTTGGCTGCAGCGAAAACAAGGAATGGATCAGAATGAAGGATAGTGAAAACAGCAATGCTTGCAGGGTTCAGCCACATCTGACCAGAGCTTGGAAAAGTTATTATTTGACTACACCTCCTCGAAACCCACAGGCAGTATGGCTACTGGCATGCTGGGTCTGGGATTCTGGGAACTGTACGCTCCCCAAGTAACTTTTCCAAGATTTGTGTCTGACCCATGGCTCTAAGAAAGCCACTCATACAGACAACAACTGAAAACGTTTTATTACATTGTAAATTTACACAATTTGTAACACAATAAGCTGGCTACCGTCAGCAGCCATGCATGATGGACCACATCATTTATTTCTACTGACTTTTAAAGAACATTGGAAGTTACATCATACCAGGTCACACTATCAACACTAATATCTGTTCCAGCAGTGGACAAAATATGGCCTTCCAGATACTTTTGTACTGCTGCTTCCAGCATTCTTCAGTCCTCACTAACGATTAATGGAACTGCTACGGCTTAGAGGAACTACTGTCCAACAACACGTGGAAGACTTCACATTCCCCACTCCTGATCTGAATGAATAAAGTCTACTCTGTTGGTAATTCAAAGGACATTCTACTTCATCCTTTAATTGGAGATGATAGGTTGAATTTGGAACCTTCTGAGGTGAAGCTCAAACTCCACTATAAAAGTATAGCTGCTCCCTCAAGAATTGTTCCTTGTTAGAATGATGAAAAGGGGAAGGGAATGTGAAGCAGTTGTTGTCATGTTACTTACCCAGTTCTTGCTGCTTTCAACATGGGTCTGGTTTGGAGAGTTACAAATTTTAAACACCCTGCATGCCATGTCTTCAAAAATGCCACATGCAATTTCTGAAAGAAAAAAAAAATACTATACTATAATTTTTAAACATTACTTTCTTGCAGTATTTTGATTGCACGTGTTCCTTTCACATGTATTTAAGGATTACCCACAGTCTCAGAAGTTCCTGTCTTCCATTTTATGTTCTGCATGGTCTGGAGTTAGTTTCTCTTCCTCAAAGAAAAGACATCTCAATGGATTTGGAATCTGAAGTCACCTTTTGCTTCCCTGTATATTTGTATGGTTTAAAGTTAGCATATCTGAATTATCCAACCAGCACTACCAGATTAAATCAATCAATCATTATGTCAGATGCCTATAAAATTCTAAGAGAAGCTTGGGTCTGCTTGATTCACAGCAACTCAGAGTAACCTCAGTTTCTTCAGACAGCACCTTGAACCACTTAGTATATATGTTGCTTTCAAAAACAGGAGGCAGCATTTTATGTGGGTATGATTTCATAAGTTTCAGCCCTGATCCTGCATTAAATTATATTTTTTTTTCTGATTACATCTTCTGACAATTCCATATTATGGTATACATTTCTCTTTCTACCCTCTTCTTATTTCAGAAAACAAGGCAACATTTTTGAGATAGTATAGGAGCCAAATCTGCTGCCCACCCTATCTAAGTCAACAATTTGACAGAAAAGATGGTTCACTTTTACATAACAAATGTTTTAACTTTTTTGTTTTACCCTCCAACTTTTATGCCATCATTCAGATGTCGGTAAAGTTTTCCCTCACTTAAGCTATTCTGCTCTTTGTTTTCAATAAAATAGTATATTTACATAAGTTTATTATACCTAAAGAAAACACAGCTTCTTTAAATTCGACTGCAAATCATATTTAAGTATCTATCTTTCATATCAACTGAAAATTGGAAGAATATGCACTCAAATGAGATTAAAGATACACCAGGGACTTCTTCAATGAAAAGCTGATAAATACGTAAGAACTGTAAAGAACATGAGCCAAATGTTGAAAAATGTGATCCTAATCTCATTTTAAATTTAACTTATGGATTCCAGAGAAATGAGCAGCTCCGGCTTACTACGGTTTACATCCTCTTGTCTTCATTTGCAGATTCTTTGTAAATTAGATGACAATAAAGAAACCCCAAAACATGTGCAAAATCCTTTGGTACAAGGGGAGAAAAGTGTTGGCAATGCTCCCAACATGAACAGCATTTGTGTTCTGTGTTTAAGGTTACATAGACAGTAAGTAGATCACCATTGTTTGGAACTTATTTCTTCTGCATTTTCATTCCTTTTGGCCAGACTTCCTTTCCAAATGTAACAAAATAAGAGATGCCACGCTGCCAGATTTAAATGCTTCATTCTCTCTGAAGAGAGAACTACACAATACTTGAGACACAAGACATTTCCACATGATGGGGCTGTGCCGATTTGGGGACAGGATGGTAGCGGTTGGCTGGTCATGCTTCTGCACAATGTTATCACCAGCCCGCTGCCATCCTATCCCCAAGTGTTGCACTCACATGGTATTTGCAAAAAGTAGAAAATCCATTTTGCACCTACAATTGTGTAGTGCTCCCATACTTACTGCCATGCGGAAGAGCAGGGACGTTTCCTTTCATAGTGCACATGGGGAAATGCCTGGTTGCACTATGGAAGGAAGAAGAGGGGCCATCATGTTCCCTTCCATAGGTAGTCAGTGAGGTGCAGAGGGGAGCATTCCTGTGTCACTTCCTTCCCTGCTAGGACTGTTGCGGGATGACATACAAGGACATCATCATGTGGAAATAGCCATAGTGTTACTGCGTTTCCTTGTCTCTTCCCTCGCCTCCTCAAAATATCTAATTTATACTTCAGTCCTGAACCTACATAGCTAGGAATAAACTCCATTGAGTTAATTGACACTTACTTCTGAGCAGCAAATGATAGCATTTTTTTTTTTTGTTAAAACAATATGGGAAAGGATATCATTACTTCATCTCTTATCTCATTCCTGCTAAAGATCATTGACTGTCAGGTGGGACCAAACACAGTGCAATAATGTTCCATCAGACATTATGTTAATCTAGAATCCTATGAAGATGTTCACCAGCTCATGTTTAGGGCTAAACCAAGAGCAGGGATGTGGGAGCCAGTGCAAGCCCTTCATCATATACTCAGCAGCTTTCAAGACCTTTGTATATTGGGCCACCTGGCACATAACTGTCTTTGGAATGGTGCTCATATGGATTCTCAGACTCCCCAAATTTAGCCTTGCCTATGAGTAAGCAATTGCATTGGACTTAAATATTACAGGGAAGGGAGGAGAAAGAGGCATGTCCTTCATGACAACTGGTTCTACCCAGAAAGGAGCAGCCACTGAAACCTATGGGTCTTACCTTGGATGGGTATATAGGATTCTAAATTTCTGTGTTACAAAACTCATCTTGTCTGTATTCACCTTGCTCACCATCTATTAAGGCAAGACAGAGAGAAAATGTCAGTGCAGGTCCTACATTTTATGGCCTGTGGACTCAGAATTCATGCAGCTAATTCATATGTAGAAAGAAATATCAGTCAATAATTTTTTGGACAGCAGAGGCTAGATTTTCTTTCTTTCTTTCTTTCTTTCTTTCTTTCTTTCTTTCTTTCTTTCTTTCTTTCTTTCTTTCTTTAGACATACTGGCCCTGGTGGGTCTGGAGTTATGTCTGAAAACATGACTTTTTCAAGTTCTCCCGTTCCCCTTCTCCATGCGGCCCTGCTAGCTACTTTATAAACTGAAGCGTCAGCACAAGGAGGATGTAATAAGGCAGGGGTTTGAGGGGCTGATTTTCAGGTAATTTTTTTTTTTGCCTGAAAACCAACTATCCAATCACCTGCAAAGGTGGCAGTTTTTGGCCCCCCACTTCCCAGAGCCCCCAACCCCTAAAATTTTCTGAAAAAAGCAGCCAAAATGGTGGCAGACAGAGGTGTAACTAGCATAAACAGCACCTAGGACAAGTATAGAAGTTGTGCCCCTACCTCCGGGGATCCCTTCTCCTCCTCCTCCTCTGACACTTCTGGCATGACTTTTTATGTCCCCTGGTATTGGCACTCAGGGCATGCACCCCACTTGCCCTACACTAGATATGTCTTTTGTGGCAGGGAGTGCATATTCACCAACATTCACAGATAAAAACTGGGATGTATAGGGCCAAGCCAAATCAGAGTGTGGTCAAGATGGGAAAAGTTATTAATATGGTGGAACATAAAGAGCAGGAGGTGATGCATGATTTTGGTTTTGCCTTAGTCTATAAGGAAGGGCAAGATCATAGTCCCTCCTCTCCTTTTCTTCCTGCAGACTTACTTGATCACAAACTACTTCTGCACTTAGAACTCAGTTTGCAGCTATGGAAGCAAACTGAGGACAAAGGCAGAAAGTGGGAGGAGGAAGAAGAAGGAAGAACTGTGACATTTTAAAAGCAGCTCAAAAAGTGGGATGATGGAGGATTAATTGGGATTGTCCCTGCCAAATCAGGATAGATGGAGGGCATGGGAATGACATTATGTTAATTCCAGTGCACTGAAGTGTTCCAACGAAGCCCAGTGGGACATGAAAGGGCAAAAATATTTCCCTTCCACAGATGCCCACTCCTGCTTGGGGTTCTGCTCAGAGTCAAATATTACACTGGGCTCAATGTGGCTTTTGGCATAACTAAAGTAGCTCAGGGGGCATGGCTTATATTCAGTACTAAATCTTTACCTGCACTTTATAACTAATTTTACAACACCAGATATTTTTGGCCCACTCCAGTGCTTTTGTGATTGTTTTTAAACCACACATTTCTTTTGAAAAGCATTCTGAGATAAAGTTGTTTTAAGTTTTTCCTCACACAGAAAAATGAACAAATGTAACAGAGGCGTATCTAGCACTAACAGCACCTAGGGCAAGTGTGGAAGATGCACCTGTAACTACAGGGCCACCACCACCTCCTCCTCCTCCTCCTCCTCCTCCTCTGCCACTTCCAGCATGGCTTTTGGCTTTTTTATGCCTCATTGGCACCTGGGGCATGTGTCCTACTTGCCCCACCCTAGATACACTTCTGAAATATAATCATGCAGGTAATATGTGGTAAAATATTCCTGTTGCTAAATGCCTTTGTGGTTGCATGTACGGATGACATGTTCACAGGTTATCAATTGTGGAGGATACAAATAATATTTTCTCACGATTCTCAGGACATGGACCCAAAAAAGACAAGAAAGGACATGCTAATGTTCAGCAAATGCATGGCTTTGTTTTTTCCAATCCCCATATCCCAGACTTTCATGTTTTATTATACACCTACTGCACCCCAAGCTCTTTAGAACAGTCTTTGGAACCTGGTATGAGAGGCTGAAGCTAGAAATGAGAGCTTGCTGTTCTCTTGTGACTTTTCAGAAATCTCTTCTGTTCAAGAAAATTGATTTTTGCATCCAAGCCCTTATTTGAAGCTTTTCAAAGTCCAGTTGATCAGATGAAGACTGAAAGAAAACATCTGTAAAGATTGTTCCACCCTCCCAAAAGAGGGAAATGAGAGTGGAAAAGAAAAGAAAAAAAACAGTAAAATTATGGAAGAAAGCTCTATCCTCCAGTGCCGCCACTAAATGAATTTCCATGTTCATAATACTTACCTGTTCAAATTTTGAATACGAGGCCATCACCATGATGTCCTTATTGTGTAGACATTCGAGGAGGGGGTTCTTATGTTCACCAAATGACGGTAGGAGCTGGTGCAATGTTTGAGCTGCTTCAGATGTCAGACAGAAGTGAATGGAGAGGAGGCATCAGGGATTCACATTTCCCCCTTTCTCCCTACTTCCTGTGTCTCTTCTGATGGAGGAAGTCACAACTCTTTCCAGCAGGGAGATAAATGAGTTCCAGATGTGACCAAAGCCCATGCATCATTCTGGGACGGGATGGAGGAGGCATGTGATTTCTTGTTACAGGCATTGCACCGGAAGTAGGAAAACAGGAAGTGCTAAAAACTTGTGCTTCCATATCACCCACTTCTGTGCAAGATCGAACTATGTGTTTGCTTTCATCATTTGGAAATCGATGACACAGCTCCATCTGTGGCACTGGATGGATAAGCAACTGCTACCCTAAGTCATTTCTACAAAAAATTAACATACAATGGCATGAAATATTTTTGTTTGCTTTTCAAAAATGTATCTTGGGTTTGAATTTTGAATAAACCATAAAAATTTACAAAAGGGTGGCTTGTTATTAAGATAGATGTTTTGAATTCCATGTGATATTTTTTCATCTCCTCCTTTTTTCCTGATCCAAAGGAGAACTAACTCCACTGTTGTTTGGTATCAGCTCTATTAGACTGATGGTATGATAGGAAGAGTTTATTGTTAAATTCAGAGTATATCACATAAAACATGTGTTCTGATTTTTAGCTGATCATGTTATACCAGAGGGGAGGAAATGCAATTAAAATAAAAATGACACACTAACCGGTATTTCTAAAGGCAGTTTTTCTGGAATTTAAATGGTGACCTCAGTGGAAACCATAAATATAAAATTCATATGTGTTTCGCTTCCTGCATATAATTACCTATCACAAGGTCCATAGTTTAAATGAAATTCTTTATGAAGCAAGAAATAGTAAAATAGCATAAGTTGGCTCACTGCCCTACAGGATGCATCAAGCAAAGATATGTTTTCTAATTTTAAAGTAGAATCATGTAGAACACATTTGATGTGGTAATCCTATCAGAACGTTTGTTTTTATTAAATTTTCTTCATTGAATGCTTCCTTATTCCTGTTGCACAGAAAAAGACACAGGGTTCCATATGAACTTAATAGATATGTGAATAATCAGTATAATCTTCCAGAATCTTCCTTTCCACCTAATTCTTTGGCAGTGAAGTTCTCCTTGAGTTGGCAGAAAGCCTCTGTAAACATGCTCTGTGGGGGTCAGACATGATGGGGCTTAAGGAAAGAAATGGAACTGATCTAAGGGATTCCAGCACACCCCACTCTTCTCAGTAGTTTCAAGCAATGCTTGATGAAACCTTTTCTTATTGTCACTTTCCTGGAGGCCCAGCTGGTCTTAATATAGTATCCAGAGACCAGATTGCTATAGTAGGAATTCAACAGAGTTCTCCCATTCTTGTTGACACCTTCCCACATGATAAGGACTCTCCTCCCTTTGGGTGGAAGTGGTGGGATTGAACGAGTTATACTGTATTCACTTTAGTTGAAGGCAACCCTCTCTGTAGAGAACTATCTTTAAATGTCATTGTTGTAGTGTACCTTCATTGTTTCCAACTTACAGTAGCCCTAAGGGGAACCTATCACAGAGTTTTCTGGGACAGAGAGGGTGTGATGCACCCAAGGTCACCCAGTGGGCTTCTGTGGTTCAGCAGGGAATTGAACCCTGGTCTCCAGGGTTATAGTCCAATGTTCAAACCACTACACCATGCTGCCATAGAAGTTGAAGAAATGACAGTGAACTCTGCTGTATCAGATTTCCACTCAAGGAAATTCTGGAGATCAGTGAATTTTGATCTTATTTTACCTCATGAAATGGACTTGGAGTTTGTATATGATCAGAAATTAAACCAGGCCAACCCAGAAGCCTCAAGGCCCAGGTATCACTCTTTTGCAACTAAGCAGCTACAGACCATGTTATAAGATTCATAGCATAAATATGATTCCCGCTTATGAGCAACCCATGTGCTTCCTGGAAGGAACAGCCAGGAGACTGTAGGCTTCATGGAAAATTGCTTCTTGAACATGTAACTGGAGCATTTAAGAAATTAAAATTGAACCTTGATATACTCAGATGTGAAAATGTGAAAATTTTGCATGATTCTTCTGTTGTTTTTGCTGTTAGATAAGCTATGCAAAGTGGTTGGAGTGTGGAGAAGTAATCAACAGTGAGCAAAGGACCCAGGAGATACTTGAACCTCCAGGTATGAGGGAACAGCAAGGCTGAAGTCACCATGTATCTTTGCTTCCAAGTGTCTGATTAGATACAACAAAGTCCAAGGGCTCAGCATGGACTCAATTTCAATTTTGTGACTGTATTTACCACCAGATATTATGGTATCCCTATGAATTAGAAACCTCCAACAGATCCAGTCATCAGTTGGCTGCCTCAGCTCTTACAAACATAGGGTTGTGGCTTCCTTGATTCAATCAGTCCACCTATAGTGCAGTCCCCTTCTTTTCTTGCTTGCTTTCCACTTTACCAAGCATTGGTGTTTTTTTTTTTTTTTTTCCAAGCAGTGATTTTGTCTCATGGTATGTCAGCCATCATTTAATTATGTTTCTGGGCTTGGTTTGCTCTGACCCATTTGTTGTCTTTTTTGGAAGTCAGTGGTATCCATAGAACTCTTTTCCAGCACCACATTTCAAATGAATTGATTTTCTTCCAGTCAACATTCCAGCTTTAATTTTAGTTATGGCTTGATATTTAGGATATCAGTGCACAACTAAGAAAATTATTCAAAATTAAATTACAGATAGGAATACAGGAGTTTGTCAGCTCTAGGTACATTCTTTTATACAGTCTGTGTGTAGCTAGTCTATATTTTATGCAGGAAAAGTGAACTGGAAGGAAACAAGAAGTCTGAGAAGGCAAAATAGCTTTTCCACTAACATCAGTGGTGGGTCAGCATCTGTGTGTCTGCAGCAGAGATACAGTGGCTGGTTAAAAAAGAATATGGCACCACATCCTTTTCTCCATTAAAAAAAAGTTTTAAAAATTCCGAGGTGTATGGATTTATATGTGGTCCTCCAAGTTACTGTGCTGAGGCAATGTGACTACCCAACTGCTGGAAGTTGATCATTCACATTACACATGTATGGAACTATGTCCCATTTTAACTGCTGTGGCAACACATGATAATACTAGGAGCCTATGGAATCCTAGTATTTGTAGTTTAGGAGGGATAAAATTTTACCACCTCATCAGATTACAAACATCAGGTTTCCACAGTACTATAATTGTGTCATGTAGATGGGCTCCAATACCCCCCCTTTTTTTGTCAGAAACAGATACAAGATAATTTTGCAGCATTGTTGGCACAAAGCATAGTACTATGAGTTTGAAAGATTTGTTAACACAGACAGAAGGATGGGCCAAGATATTTTGCTACCTGAATAGCATGATGGGACAGCATTCTTTACTGTGTCTGAAGAAAGAAAACAGCCTTCTGGGTGCCAGATTTGCCCGAATGTCACACAGCACTAACTTAACAACAATTTGCTGCTGCTCTTCCCCAGTTTCTGCGATCCCAATTTACTATCTCACCTTGCTTAATAGCAGGGCCAGTCCTAACAGTGGGGGAGGAAAAAATATACTGATACTGACAAAAATACTCATACTGTTTGTGCAAAAGTGAAAAAGAGAAATGCTTGGTTTTTCACAAAAACAAGGTGTTTTTTCACAGAAAAGTTTTTGACACAAGGAGATTCAAAGCAAAATGGACAAATGGACAAATATGAATTTATCTCTATTAGGAAGAATAAATGCTTTTAAAATGTCCCTATTGCTTAAGCTAATGTTCCTTTTCCAAAATTTGCTAGTAATAGGAGAAGAAAAGATCTTTAAAGAATGGGAAAAAAGGCTACGGAAGTTTATCTGGCAAGGCAAGAAACCAAGAATAAGATTTAAAACATTACAAGACGCAAAGGACAGAAGAGGTTTTGATGTGCCATCACTGAAAAAATATTATCAAGCATGCTGCTTAGAAATAATTAAAGATTGGATTCAAGTAGAGAACACAACAATAAAAGAAATTGAAGGGACAGAAAATAGATTTGGTTGGCACGGATAGTTATGCTATGATAAAGTAAAGGTGAATAAAGACTTTAACAATCATTGTATCCGAAAGTCTCTATTGAAAGTGTGGATACAAATAAAACACAAATTTAATAGAGGACTTCCGATGTGGACCTCACCCCAAGAAGCATTTAATATTGCTCCAACAAAGCAGGGAAAATTATTGACTTATCAAGAGCTATTGAAAAAGGATGGTACAAAGTTAAGAATGAGTACAGAAGAGGAATTAAAAGAGCAAGGCCATGAAATTAACTGGTTCCCATGGAGACAAATAAAAGAGAGATATAAAATGGATCAAAAATTATACGGGTTTGAAAGAAATGAAAATGAACTGGATGTATTGATGAAAAGGGACCAGAAAAAGAGAATTTCCAGATTTTACAAAATATTGTTAGAAAGAGAGATGGAACCAGAAACTGTTAGAAATAACATGGTTAGATGGGCTCAAAATATAGGACATCCAGTTGAGTTGGATACATGGGTGAGGGCATGGAAGACAGATGTAAAATTTACACCAAGTTTGAATTTAAGAGAAAATTTTTATAAAATGTTATATAGATGGTACATGACACCTATAAAATTGAAAAAAATAACAAGAAATGGGAATGGAAAATGTTGGAAATATGATGAGAAAGAGGGATCTTTTTTCATATGTGGTGGACCTGTAAAATAGCAAAAAAGTTTTGGAAAGAAATACATGATGAAATTCAAAGAACGTATGGTTTTAACTTTGAAATGAATCCAGAACTTTATTTGTTGAATATGTTAGGGCAACAAAGAGAAATAAGATCTCATCAAAAGACATTGTTATATATAATAACTGCAGCAAGACTGACTTACGCTCAACACTGGAAAGAAGGAAAATATATTGATATAAGAGAATGGAAATTCAAAGTCCTGGATATGGTAGCGACAGAAAAGCTAACCTTTTCACTTAAAAAGAAGCCAATCCAGGGCTTTGAAAGAGAATGGTGAGAGGTATTGAATTGGATAAAAGAATGAAATGGGGGAAAGAAAGAAAGGCTGTGAGAAAGGAGGAAGACAAAATGAAGTGGTAAAAGATAAATTGTAAATAGTTACATATAAGCTAAAAGTAATAGTATATGATTGTTATAAAATGGAGATAATATACGGAACGGAATGTTTATATGGAATGGAATGGAATGTTAAACTCAGATTCAACTGGGTAAATTGATGTCTGGAAGTGGGGAAGGGTTTTTTTTATCGTTTTTTCATTAAACATTTTAATAAAAATTAGTTTTTTTAAAAAAAGAACGGTTTTTGACACAAGCTATTTTTTTCTTCCAGAGGGGTGTCACAATGTGAATAAAAAGGCCCTGCCTTTCACCATTCTCTTGATCTTTCTCACTTAGGGCAAGAAAATGTGCAAATTTTCTTTGCATCCTTATTTGGGAATCTGGTCAATGAGCCCTATCTGAACTCCTGCACGAGGACTGTGTTGTTTTAAATGGATTTCCTTGTGCTGAAAAACGTCTTCAGTAATTTTTTTCTGGAAACTAGAAAGCCCACAATTATGTAGCACACAATGTTGTCTCTTCTCTTCAGTTCTTCTTTGAAATCTCCTGTAACTAATATTAGGGAGTTTAATCAGCTGAAATAGTGCTAAAGTTTGGCATATGGTAAAAACATTTTTTTATATGCTGTTGATATCTTGATGTTAGTTTACTTAACCATCTGGATCTCTGAATGATATTAAAATAAGTTTGTATAGCTAAGCAACTATATATCGGAATATAAGGTCAGTAGCATGAAACCAGAATTTGTAGTTCAGAAAATAACACAATATCAAAGAAAAGAGACTGAAACCTATTCTCAGTGGAAGTTTTGCTCCCTTCTTGCTCCCTTTGTAATCATATGAAATGAAACATAGTTCAAATGAATTTGAAACACTGATTAGGTAGATTGTCATAATGAAATACAAGGAAAAAATTGAAATGACCTAGTAATCAGATATACTAGAAGCCAGTATTATAAAATGCTACGTCCTAAATCCAATTGCTGCTTGCTGATGGTAAGCTAACACTTAAGTATATATCATTGATTCAGTGAATCTAACTGGGACAGACAACTGGCTTTATGCTTATGTCCCAGCAGCCTGTGTGAAATAGTGAAAACAGCATGGCTGGTTGTTGCCTTCTGAACACAAAGCAACAATTAATAAAAGACCTTTCCTCAGGAAAGAATGAAAGAAAAGAATCTTAAAGACCATTATAATGTTTTTATAGCAGCAGTCTTAACCATATGGAATAAGCTGGAGAAGCAACCTGACATCTCTCCTTTGGAACCCATACCAGACAATAAAGGTCTGGGCAGTAAGTTAGATGATTCACAGAAAGAAAAATCAGTGTATACGTTAGAGGACTTTTATAAACAGGGTGTTCCACTGTCATTTTAACATTAATAAAATGGATAACTACTAGCACCCCAAACTCTTTCAATACTGGTAAATCAGAAGTTACATGTTAAGTTGTTGATGGAACCTTAGACCATATGTAAAATGTGAACTTCTTTTAAAAGAGGAAAAATCAAAGGGCACATTGTCAAATCTGTACAAAGGGCTTTGTGATGTAGAATATGTAGATATGGATGATAGCGAAGTGGACAGAAACCCTGTATGATTCAAACACGCAGGGTGATGGGATGTCACCTTTTTTTTCAACCTCATACTGCTTATCTCCTTCACTGAAAGCAAAGATGTTGTAATAGTTAAGAATGTTGGCTTAGGACAAGGTTGACCTCAGATTAAATTCCCACTCGATCTAAGACTTTACTGGGAGAGTTTGAGGTGCTTCTTGATTTTCTCTTTCAGCCTAACCTACATCACAGAGTTGTGGTGATTGATAAATTAGGACAATGTGTGTGCTGTCTTTGCCCTTGGAGAAAAGAGGGTGATCAGTGTATTAAACAACTGTAATTTGTACCTAAATTCATAGGGTACAACAATCATTATGAGATAAGCAGCAGCTGGAAGTGTCCATCTGAACCTTTGTGGGGGTTTTCATGATCAGATTTTCATGATCTTAAAACTATGAGGAATGTTAAACTTAAGTCAAGTACTTAGATACCAGACAAAATCTGTATTTTTTTTAGGAATTGAATACACTGTTTTATTTTTTAGCTTACTGCTGCATCTAGCCTTACTTAGAAATTCCCTGTGTGCGTGAGTTCTTGTTAGGATGGAGTGGGAATAATAATAGAATCATAGACCTGTAAGAGACCACAAGGGCCATCAAATCCAATCCCCTGCAGGAATACATAATAAAAGGCCATTTCTGCACTAGACTGTTATAGCACTATTATTCCACTTGCAACATCCTATGGAATCCTGGAGTTTGCAGTTTAGGGAGAGGCTGGCTGGCCCTTCCCGAAACTGCAAACCCCAGGATTCCATAGGATGTTGCAAGTGGAATAATAGCTGTTACCCTGTGAATTGGGGGTCCTGGGAGGGGCGCCCAAACTACCAACAAACTAAGCAAAGTTGGGGGAAATTAGCTGGAGCACTCTCTTGGCTAATGAGAGGCAGGGCAATGCAGCAAGATCTTTTACCCTATGCATACAGCGTCAGGCCAGTGAGCAGGCAAATGATTCAAACAATAATTAAGATTTATTAAACAGTTATTAAAGAAAAGCACAAACACACTCCTAACTAGAAAAGGAAAATAGAATCTGAAGGGAATGGGTGATACGCCACCTGTCCTGCAGTCCTGAAGAAGCCTGATTGAAGAACTGGAAACCCGGTGTTGCGGCCGAGGGAAATCTGCTGAACCGAGTGGCAGCAAGGCAAAGTGAAGTTCGGGCGATCCGGCGAGAGTTCCGGAGAAGTTTCAGTGAGAGTTCCAAAGAGCTCTCAAAAGCAGGGGATTTTTATACGGGAAAGAACGACTGCAGGCTAGTCTGGTCTTGGGCAAAAACAATAGGGTATAGGTTGGAGACAAAGCCTCCGAAAGGTCAGAATTTGCATGATTAAGTTAAAGTCCGATTTGACAATAGTATAGCCAGTATGTAAATACGGCTAGCTCGGCAGTTAAATACCTAGCTCGCCAGGATGTTCTCTCAGGGCAGAGGATCCCTTTGTGGTAGCATGCATATGTAATGAAGGTGTTTGTTTCGGGAGGTCCCCTAAAGCAGATCTGGCAATATCTGGCTTGATTTGGTGGGAGCAGCAAGCAATAGCCATGCCTAGCTTCGTGCTTGTTCGGCGGGCCTCACAAACACTTGGCTGGTGGCAGAGTAGGGCTGAATTATGATATCAAAATGATATCTTTGGTTCACCAAAGGCCAGGCCAGTACACGGTGGTAACATAGTGCTATAACAGTCTAGTGTGGAAATGGCCAAAGCATTCCTGACAGATGAGCATCCAGCCTCTTTTTAAAAACCTCCAAGGAAGGAGACTCCACTACACTCTGAGAAAGTGTGTTGCACTGTCACACTGTTCTTCCTAATGTTTAGACAAAATCTCTTTTCTTGAAGTTTGAAGCCATTGTTCCATGTCTTAGGCCCTTTCCACACCCTACCTAGATCTGGGGTTGTCCTGTGGCAATCCTAGAAGCACTCTGCTGGGAAAGGAGTGTGACGGGACTACTCCCCTCCACAACAGACCGGCTCCCTGCTGAAGGAAGCATGATGGACACGCCTCTTCCTTCTACATTGCAGCCAGACACTTTCCAAGGCTGTGCTGGGGCAGGAAGCACCTCCATTTCAGTTCCAGGGCTTCCACAGGCCAGGTAAGTGTGGGATGGTGGTGCAATCGTGTATCGTTTATGGGGAAAACCCATCAATGATTTAATCTGCAGTTGCGCCACCTGGCAACAGGAGAAGGACTGGAATGCAACGATGTCATGCAGGAGCATCCTCATGGTCCTGCTCCTCTCCCATCCCCATGCCAGGGCAACAGCATCCTGTGGAAAGCGCCAAGGTCTCTGGTGCAGCAGAAAATAGTCTGGCTCCATCTTCCATTTGACATCCATTCAAATATATAAACATTGCTATCATGTTGCCTCTTAACCTTCTCTTCTCAAGGCTAAACATAACCATCTGCTTAAGCTGCTCCTCATAAGTCATGGTTTCTATTTTGGTCATGCTCCTCTGGACACATTCCAGCCTGTCAATATCCTTCCTCAACTGTGGTGCCCAGAACTGGATACAATATTCCAGGTGGGGTCTGACCAAAGGAAATAGGTTGGTACTATCACTTTCCTTGACCTAGACACTATACTCCTATTGACGATGCCCAGAACTGCATTGACTTTTTAAGCTGTTGCATCACACTGCTGATTCATGTTCAGCTTGTGGTCTATTAAAACTCCTAGGTCCCTTTCATATGTATTGTGGCCAAGCCAAGTGTCACCTGTCTTACTTTTGTGCATTTCATTTTTTCTGCCCAAGCACAGTACCTGGCACTTTTTCCTGTTGAAATTCATTTGGTTAGTTTTAGTCCAGCTGTCTAACCTAATCCTGTCCTCTGGGGTGTTAGCTATCCCTCCTAATTTGGTGTCATCTGCAATGACAAGACCATCCTCTATTCCATCATCCAAATCATTGATAAAAATATTGAATAGCTCTAGGCCCAGAACAAAACCCTGTGGCTTCTTTCCAGGATCACTTCTTTCCAGGATGAAGAGGAGCCATTGGTGAGCACCCTTTGGGTTAAGTCAGTCAAACAATTACAAATCCACCTAGCAGTGGTGTTATCTAGCCCACATTTTATTAGCTTGTTCGCAAGAATATTATAAGAAACCTTATCAAAAGCCTCATGAAAATCAAGATATACCACATCTGCAGCATTTCCTTCATCTACCAAACTAGTAACGCTATATATATATATAGAAAGGTAAGGTTAGTCTGGTGTGACTTGTTCTTCAGAAACCCATGTTGACTTTAAGTGATCATGACATTCCTTTCTCAGTGCTTATAGACTGTCTATTTAATTATCTGCTCTAGAATCTTTCCCAGTATTGATGTCAGACAGACTGGGTGGTAATAGTTTGCTCCCCTCCCTCCCCCCTTTTTTTTGAAGATGGAGACAATATTTGTCCTCCTCCAGTCTCCTCCATTCTTCTGGAATTTTCAAAGATTATTGCCAGTAGTTCTGTGATTACTTCTGCGAGTTCCTTTAATACCCTTGGTTGTCGTTCATCCAGCCCTGGAGACTTGAACTCATTTGGAGTAGGCAAGTATTCCTGTATTACCTCTTCATCTATACTGGGCTGCATTTTACCTTACCACATCATCTCCTCCATCTTCCCTAGGTAGAGCATTGTATTCCTTTTGGGAGAAGACTGAAGCAAAGTAGGTGTTGAGTAGTTTTGCCTTTCTCTCCCCTCAGAATTTCATCATCTTCTCCATGCAGAGGTCTCACTGTTTCCTTGTTGTTCCTTTTGCTATGGGCATAGCCAAAAAAAGCTCTTGTTTTTAACCTCCCTAACAAGCCTGAGCACATTCTGTACTTTAGCTTTTCTGACTTTCTCCCTACACTTATTGACTTTTTATTTGAATTCCTCCTTGGTGATTTCCCCTTTCCCCATTTCTCGTACATACCTCTTTTAAATCTTAGTTCCACTGAAAGTTATTTGGACAAACATCTCAGATTCTTTAAACACCTCCCATTTTTCTCATTGGAATCGTTTGAAATTGTCTCTTCAATATCTCACTTTTAAGAAACTCCCACCCACCGCGAGCTCCCTTCTGTTTTAATATTCTTGACCATGGGATCACTCCCAGTATTTCCCTATGTTTACTGAAATCTTATAGTCTATAATCTGTGTCTATGCTTGGCTTCCACTTTCCAATGTTTAATAAACTCCAGGAGAACATAGTCCCTTCCACCTAAGGATCCAGCCAACAGATGTGATTCTCCAGATGATGTTGAAGTGCTGTTCTCATCCACCACGGCTAGTGGTGAAGGGCTATGAGAGCAGCAGTTAGGGATATGAAAATCCTTTATGCTCAATTTTGAGTTCTTCCAAATCCCACTTGCATTCGATTCCCATTCTTGTTTTGTCTCAAGCATGATACAAAATAGTGTTTGTTTTTCTTCCCACCCAGAAATCCACAGGCATTTTAATGCATTTTTCTAATGTGTACACAGATACAGTTTATTAATGGGCACATTCCCCCACTGTCTAATGCAGGGATGGGAATTATGCAGCCCTCTGCATACGGAATTGCAACTTCTAGCAGTCTTACCAACATAGCTCATGGTGAGGAATTCTGGGAGCTGCAGCCCAACTACATATGGAGGGCCACATGAATCTCATCCCTGGTTCACAAGGTGTTTGTGTGTACTTTCTTTTGACTGTGTGGACATTTTAGTTATTCACATTTAAAAATATATGCATGGTTTATGAACGCTGCATTTCTCCAAAATAAGTTGTTAATACTTACAAATGTGAGAATGCTGAAGGATAGGCATACATTTTCTTTCAACTAGTGTGAAAATGTTGTGAGGTATAAAAATGCTACTTTTCTTGAGATTTTTGAATCTAGCCAAATTACTTTCCACTTGAGTTCCAGTCCAACAGCATCTGGAGAACCACTTTTTTTCACCCCTGAATTAATATATATAGCTTAATAAACTCACTGGTGGACAGCTGCATGTGCAAGCTTCTACAGTGCCTTGCAGAAGTATTCACACCCACACTCACACACTGCTTTGACCACATTAAAACCTGGAATTGAAGTGTATTTGATTTGTTTTTGACTTGTATTATCGAAATGTGGTACTTGATGTACCCATGATGCTCAGCACTGTGGAGGTGCCAGACATTTTTATTGTGGCACAAAAGTTAAGTAAACAAAAACAAAGTGGCACTTTTTGGTTGTATAAGTATTCAGCCCCATGAGTCAGTAATTGGTAGAAACACCTTTGGCAGCCATTACAAGTATTCTTGTTTTGCAAGTTTCACCACAGATTCCCAATTGAATTGAGGTCTGGGTTTTGACTGGGCCAATTTAAGACACAGGTTCTTGTTTTTAAAGTACTACAGTGTAACTTTTGCTGTGTGTTTTAGGTTAATTGTTCTGCTAGATGACAAACCTCTAACCCAGTCTAAATTCCTGAAGAATTACCCTATATTTGGTTCCCTCCATTTTGAGCTGCCATAAAAATAACATGACCCCAGTATATTTTAATGGCAGCTCAAAAATTGCAGAGTTGGCTGTTAGGGTGGCAAAGTTTGTAACTGGGGAGAAAGAAAAGTAAAAGGAAATTTTACCCAAACTTCAGAATCTACATATCAGTCCTTACATATAAAGCCCCTGGTAATCAGGACATAAAATTGATTTATGCATTTCAGATTATACTGGCTCAGATAATTAGCTGATTCACCAGTGTCAGTGAAGTACTACAAAATATTACACTAATATTAAGGAGAGGACTATAGAAAAAACAACTTCTATATATTTTATTTTTAAAGAATGCATTTATTGAAGATAGCAAATTATGGAAATCTATGTTGCTATTTTCATAGATAGTATATTTGGTGCACAACTGTGATCTGCTGAGGGCCCTTCCACACTACACTGTTATAGTGTTATTACTCCATTTTCAACATTTTATGGAATCCTGGGGTTTGCAGTTTAGGGAGGGGCATTTAGAATTCTCAGCCAGAGAGCTCTTTGGCCTCAGTAAACTACAAACCCCAGAATTTCACAGGATGTTGAAAGTAGAATAATAGCACTATAACAGAAACACCCTTAGATGTCAAAGAGAAATCACAGTTCCCTGTTATTTCAAAACTTAGGAATTGTGCAATTCAGAAAAATCAAAACAAAAGAATTGTTATAGATCAGTGGTTCTCAACCTGTGGGTCCCCAGATGTTTGTAGACTTCAGGTCCCAGAAGCCCTGAGCGTTGACCATAGTGACTGGGGCTTCTGGGAGCTGAAGTCCACGAACATCTGGGGACCCACAGGTTGAGAACTACTGTTTTAGATAATTGCTTGTTCTCACAGTATAGTTTAAACAACCCACAGTTCTCTGACTTCTGATATCTTTGGGAAATGTGGTTAGTTTAAAAACAATGGCCAGAATCCAGTTGGACGGTTACAAATGCATAACCTAGAGTTATGTCCTTGTGATGGTGTCACATTCATTATCGCTATGTAGTTCCTAGTTTAGGGGATACATAGGGACCGTGAAAGCTCCCCAATGCCCACTTATTGGGCAGAAGCTGCTTGATCGATGGTTTTCAGTTCCCTGCCATTTGGGAAGCAGCTGGCCAACAATCAAACTGCACTCCATCACACAAGCCACCTCTGGGGGATTTGCAGTGGGACCCTGCTTCTGCCTATCACACCAGAGATGGCTTATGAGAGGCAGGTGGAATCTGCTTCCTGATCAGCTGGGGAACAGACCCCCATTGGTCACAGAGGTTGCTGCTCAGGAAGTGTGGACTGGGGGAAGTGGGGTGGGATTCACTGTGTAGCACCATAAATAGGGTGCTTACCCATTCATAATCCCCCAGTAGAATTCTAGCCAATATCTGCAAAAGAGGAAAAGACAGGGAGTACATGACATTTAGGTTCAGTGTAGTTCAGTCATCTAACAGGAAACTATCATTTCTTGTAACATCTGAAGTAGGCTAATGAGCTTCTTTACAATAAATGTCCTCATTTTCAAATGATCGACTGGATTTTTTGTATTAAACCTTAAACCATTCTAGTCTCACTAAAAGCAAACAGGTGACTAATCAAACCCAGATTGGTGTTTTTCACAATCCATATGCAGTACTTTTCTTTCTCCCCCCGCCCCAATTTGTTAGTATGATAAGCTTAACTTTTGAATTTTAAAAATATTTGAATTATATGCACACATAGCCACATATATTGTTCAAGGCACAGCCCTTTAAAAGAAATAAAAAAATCTTAAGAAGCACAGGGCTGTCATTCCCTCCTTGTGTGGCTTCAAATGGTCGAGCAGGCAAAGTCATGTTGGATACCCTATCAAAAAGCCAGGAGCAATACAATAGATCCATTCCCCTCATCTGTGCTCTTCTCTTTTTGCTGCACGAGTGCTGAACAAATGTAACATAGAAACAAATACTTTCATGCTGAGCCAGAAAGCCCTTGAACCATGGAGATGGCTTTATATTCACCTCACATACAAAACTCAAATTTCCTCTTCCCTGAGTGCATTCATGCCCTAAGATTTGTATGCTGGAGACCTGGGACTGTTTTACATTAGGTATGTAATTATAGTACTGTGATTCCACTTTAACTACCATGGCAATATCCTATACAATCCTGGAAGTTCTAGTTTGGTGATGCTTTATGACCCTTCCTTAAACTGCAAATCCCAGGAATCCATGGCAATTACAGTAGAATCTTAGTGCTACAATTGTGTAGTAAGAAACAGCTACTGGAGAAGCACAGCTCTTACTTGAGACCTCAGTCAGCACTCAGAGACCTTGTGGCTCACTCTTCATTCCTAGATTTAAAATGGCACAAAATTTACTATGAAATGCGGACATAAATTATATCTCAAGTTCTCTCTCATTCAAGCAGTATTTGCATATTTGAATTAGACAATGAGAGGTAAACAAACAATAAAGGAGACGGGATCTCAAAAGCATTCTGAGTTTCTTTGGATCTGCTGATGCTAAACCTTGTCCCAGCTACTGCTTCTCCATTAATGTGTAATTGTGAAGCACAGCACTCCATCTGGGAAAGCTATTCTGAATCTCTGATCTCTCTCTTGTTGATAAAATATTCTTTAGCAACTAAGTACTCTACCCTGTTGGCAGGTAATTTAATCTCTCTCCACCCTGAATCTAAATATCTAATTGTTCCCTGTACAACTTGTCTTCATTTCCGTGTTTCAGGCAATGGAGGCCTTGCTGAATGTATTGATCACCCCCTTACAGCTACAGATAAAGGGCATGCCACTGGCATTAACTTATTTAACCTAAAACAGCTAAAATATTGAATGCTGTGAAGTGTCAGTTTTTTTCTCTCTCTTTACATTCAGATGTGAGCACCACACTATACTTGCTTTGTCCCAGTTCTCTACTTTCTTAAGACAGCTTTCAAACGAGTTTATTATTATTACAGTGGATCTTGTCAGTACTACTTCAGCTGTCTCTTGAAGTACCTCCCATGGTCATTGCTGACTCAAGGGCCCCTTGTTGTCAAGGTTTTTTTAAAAAACATTAATGACAATCCCACAGTACCTGAAATCTGAAATATTTATGTTTGCAGTTGACAAGGTGCCTCTGTTAGCTGCTAATGTCTTGTCTCTCCCTTGAAAATGCACATGCGCTTCATAATATAGCCCCTACCCCCTGCCTTTGAGTCTTTTTTGATAAAGATGCAGTTGTACCTCCCCCTTTCAGACAAACAACCAGCAAAGTCTGATCATTCTGGCCTTGCTTATTTTATTCTTTTATACTTGAAAAAATAATAATTAAAATATTAACATTAACAAGTTTGATTGCATAACACTGGCACAGTATATACAGTGCAAATATGCCAATTCCCTGACATTCTATCCAAGTCAGATTTGGGACAGGGGAATGAAAAGGGGCTAGAAAATGGGAAAAAGGTGTATTTGTATTTGAGAAAGATGGGAGGAAAGTAGAGTGTAGCTTCTGCACACTAGGAAACACTAAAGCCATTTCTACACTAAACTGTTACAGTGCTATGATTCCACTTTCAACATTCTATGGAATCCTGGAATGCTATGGAATCCAGCCAGCCCCTCTTGAAACTGCAAACCCCAGGATTCCATAGGATGTTGAAAGTGGAATCATAGCGTTATAACAGTCTAGTGCGGAAATGGCCTAAAAGAGTAATCTGTGACCACCAAGCTTCCCTAATGCCACTGAAAGGCTCTGTACTTTCAAAGTTGACTTGGACTTCAGGAATCATCAACAAGTGGACAACTAGAAATGTATTTCAAATGGTCGCTGAAACTCATCAAGGTCAAAGAGTGAACTGTGTGAAATCACATCCCCACATTCATTTGCAGGCACACCACTGGGTGCTTTCCATTCTCCAAGTATAGAATATGGTCACTTGATTGCTTAGCTATTGATTGGAGTCTAAGCAATGCGGTATGGTGGTCTGAGTGTTGGACTATAACCCTGGAGACCAGGGTTCAATTCTCCACTCAGCCACGCAAACCCATTGGTATGTCACACACTCTTAGCCCCAGAAACCCCATGATATTCAGCTTAGGGTCTCCGTAACTTGGAAATGACCTGAACACACACACATTAACAACAACAACGACAACCAAGCATGATAAAAAAAAAAGACAGTGTGGTGTAGTAGTAGTTAAACCGTCAGACTAGGGCCCTTTCCGCACCTTACCGTCTACCAGCGCTAGGGTGCAGAGATCACGCAAGCAGGTCCAGAGAGAGGGTCTTGCATCTGGGGTCCTTCGGCTCCGCACGAGCTGCCTGCTTGCGTGAGAGCCCCTCCTCTTCCTTCCGCAGTGCAGCCTGGGAGTTTCCCAGGCTGCCCTGGGCCAGGAAGCGTGACCGGTGCAGCTCCGGAGGCTCCGCATTGCAGGTAAGTGCACGTGCAGCCCGGGAGCAATGCACAATCACACACCATTTTTGGCTTCTAGCTGAAAATGAAAAGGTGTGCGATCAGCACCTGCTGGCCCCTGGAGCATCATGCGAATGTGAGTGCGTCATGCAGATCACTCCTCACAATCGTGCGATACTCCAGGCCCTCTTTTGCATGTAAAATACCATGCGAAAAGGGCCCAGGACTAGACCTTGTTTCAAAGTGCAGTTAGCCTGATTGGCCTGTTGCTTGCTTGCCTGTTTATGTTTTTTTTTCTTAAAAAAACAAACAAAAAACCCAAAGCAGTTCACAGAACAAAACTACACAAAAATATAGCTATAGTTCTCACTTGGTGACCTTGAGCCACTCTCTGGCTGCAGTCCTGTATGACTCAAGAGTCTTTTTGCATGGCATTTGCCATGTGAAAGGGCAACTGGAGCGTCATGCAATTGCGAGGAGCAATCTGCACGACGCACTCACAATCGCGCGACGATCCAGGGTAGGGCAGGCACTGATTGCACACCTTTTCATTTTCAGCTGGAAGCTGAAAATGGTGTGAGATCGTGCGTCGTTCTCGGGCCCCATGCACACTTACCTGGCGTGCGGAGCCTCCGGAGCCGCGCTTGTTGTGCTTCCTGCCCCAGCGCAGACTGGGAAACTTCCAGGCTGCGCTGCAGAAGGAAGAGGCATGGCTCTCACGTGAGCAGGCAGCTTGTGTGAAGCTGAAGGACCCCAGATGTGAGAGCCTCTCACTGGAGGCTGTTTGCGCGATCCCCGCACCCCAGTGCCAGAAGAAGGTAAGGTGTAGAAAGGGCCTCAGTGTTGCACAGTAGTCCTCAGTACTCTCAGCTTATCCATATACCATC
The DNA here is from genome assembly GCA_948472985.1 of Iguana delicatissima. Taxonomy (NCBI): domain Eukaryota; kingdom Metazoa; phylum Chordata; class Lepidosauria; order Squamata; family Iguanidae; genus Iguana; species Iguana delicatissima. The sequence goes on along the minus strand of CAOKZL010001135.1, from coordinate 85,421 downwards.
CCTCTGAAGCCTCCTCCTACCTCATGGCCATTCCCTGCTCTGTGGAGAGAGGGCAGGATCACAGATCACAGAAGCATCTCGCTGTGTCCCCATAGCCAGATGTGATACTATGTGTGATAACTGAAGCCCCTGTCGAAGCCGTTGATGAGGAGCAGCAGCTGTTGGTCCCTGTTGATGATGGTGGAAATGACGAGCAGCAGCTGTTGGTCCCTGTTGCTCGGGCAGGAGATAAGTCCTGCAGCTCAAGAGCTCCCCCTGCTGCTGTAGTCCAAGCAGGCTTGGACGTTCCTCTGCCTGCTCCTTTAGAGCAACAGGGATCCGGCTGTGATTCCAAAGATGCCTTGGAGTCTGCTTCAATCAGCCCACAATCAAGGCAGAGACTCAAGGGAGCTGTGCACAGGGAGGCTTCCTTGATTAAGTTTAAGAAGAAGTGACTGGCCACACCTGTGCCTTGGGCTATATAACTGCCTGCTTGGAAGCTTTCCTTTGCTTGTGGCAAACCTTCTACAAGTCTTCCCCTTGCCTGTTCCTTTCTTCCAGCACCTGGCTCCTGATACCTTGGATTGATCTCTTGGCTCCTGACCCCCTGGATTTTGGACTCTGACTATGGCTTTTGCTTGTTGTTCCGGCTTAGGTAAATGGATTTCCTACAGGTAATTGCTTGCTTTGACTTGTTCTGGCAGGACTCTGATATCTCACTCTCACTCCCTTCTCCAGGCTGGCTCACTGCCTGGGTCTCTAACCCACTATGGCCCTTTCTGCACCTTACCTTTTCTCGATGCTGGGGTGTGGGGATCACATGAGCAGCCTCAGTGAGAGGCTCTCGTGTCCCTGCTGCTTCAGCTCTGCACGAGCTGCTGCTCCCGAACAGGCAGCGTGAGAGCCCTGCCTTTTCCTTCTGCAGCACAGCCTGAGAGTTTCCCAGGCTGCGCTGGGGCAGGAAGTGCAACCGCTGTGGCTCTGGAGGCTCTGCACACACAACAAGTGCATGGGGGGCCCTGGAGCAACGCGTGATCATGCACCATTTTCAGCTGAAAGCCCAAAATGAGAAAGTGCATGAGTGGCGCCTGTCCTACCCTGGAGCGTCGCACTATTGTGAGTGCGTCGTGCAGATCACTCCTCACAATTGCGTGACGCTCCAGGCGCTCTTCTGCATGGCAAATACCGTGTGTAAAGGGCCTACGTTATTAGTGTTGAGACCCCTGGAGGATCACAGCACTCATGTCATCATTTTGCTTCTGGCTATGGGGAGATATTTCTGTGATCCTGCCTTCTCTCCACAAGGCAGGGAATGGCTGGGTGGTTTTCAGTAAGAGAGAACTGGGTGGTGCAGAAAAAGGGAGGGAATAACAACCCTCATAGCCCCCCCCCAAAAGGACATACACACGTATGTAAGAAACTAGTGCATGTACATGTCCATAATAGGATGTCAGTCTCTGTCTTCAAACTTGCATGTGTAATGAGGAATAAGGAAGATCCATGACTTTTAAGGAGGGTACATTAATAATAAATACATCCAGTTGCTGTTTACCATGTCTAGAATGCTTTTCCTAGATGTTTGCTCACAACGTCTCACCCTTTAAAGCTGTTTTGTGAGGTACAAGTTTGTAATTCCTTCGTATTGTTGTCATACAAGGGGGCATATAATACTTTTCCAGTTGAATGACCAGTGGGAAAGAATGTGTTAATTTCGCTGGCCATTTTACACCCCTTTGTTAGCCTTCTTCCACAATTTTACAAATTATGCACCAAGAAAGCTTTGTTTTCCAACATAGTTAGAAGCCACCGCAAAATAATAATAATGAAGACAAGAAAATCTTGCATCTTCTGTAGACACTGTATTCATCTGAGTGAAAAAGGGAGACCAAGAAAGACTTGTCAAACATTATGACTACTTCAAAGGACCTTAGCTCTAATCTGTTTGAAATATGAAGTACATTTGGACATGGCATGTAAATTAATGTTAACTCTGGGAATACCAGGGATAGGAAGCAAAGGAAAAAGAGAAGAAGGATAAGCTGATTTAGTGGTAGCTCCACCATGTTGTAAGCAATGTTTCAATGTTATCCTATTGTTTAAAAGCTCATTATTTTGATCAGTGAAATTGCAAAGGAATGCCAGACAAATGAGTGGCATGCCAAGATTCCAGCAGTGGCTCAGACAACAAATCTGTCACTCATCCAAATTCAATCTTGATTAATGGTAGCTGACTGTTTTCCAGTTCCAGTGGCCTGATCAACCACTGGTTTTCTCGGCTGAAGTCCATGTAATAGCAAAAATGGCAAGTCAGCTGATGCAGAGATAAGTCTGTGAATCTCCCCCTCTGCTTTTGGAGTAAGCCACAAAAGCAAGGAAAAGAAGGAGCTCTCAAGCCCATGCATGGCATAGTAGCTGACACTCTACAACATGTGCTATGCCTAAGAGGCCCATACAAACCCATTATTTACAATTGTCATGGAACTTGTGATGGCAGCTGTGCTCCGCACCCCATACTGCAGTGTCACTGTCAGCCAAAGAAAGCCAACATGTGAATAAAACTTAAATTCCAGGTTTTGTTTGTGATCTGGAAGGAAAGCAAACACTTTGCCAGCTGGACTAGCAGGGCTTTACTATGAAGAGAAGTTGCCCTTGTGAACCATGGAGTGCCACTGTAGTTGCTATCAAACTCATTGCTGATTCCCTTCCAGTCAGAGTTCATGGTGGCGGTGATGACACTCAAAGCAATGGCTCTTGTTGTGCGCCTTCAAGTCTTTTCCAACTTATAGCAACCCTAAAGTGAATCTATGATGAGGTTTTCTTGGCAATATTTCTTCTGAGCCTGAGAGAATGTGACTTGTGCAAAGTCACCCAGTGGGTTTCCTTGGTTTAAGTGAGGATTTGAACTCTGGTCTCCAGGGTTGTAGTCCAACACCCAAACTACTATGCCATACTGGCTCTCAAAGCAGTCTCTAAAGACATCAATGCTTTTCCAAGAACAGAGATCTGCAGAAGAGAGACTCCTCTGTGTCCTACAAGTGGGTGCAATGCATTGCGGGAAGTCTGGAAGAAGGCCTTTTCAGCTATGGAATCCCAGTTGTGAATGTCCTCCTCTTAGAGTCCTAATTGGCTCCATTTTTGGTTTCTTTCTGATGCCAAAGCAAAACATGGCTCTTTATTACAGCATTTAATGCCTCATTTAAATGTTCACATGTTCATGGTTTTAAACTGTTGTGGACTTCTACACTGTTTTATCTTGTTCATTCTAGATTAAAATAGTAACATCTGGAGTTGTTTTAAATTATTTATATTGTTTTATATGTAAGAAACCGTGAGATCCCATAATAAAGAATAGGATATATAAACATTTTAGCCAGACAGACAGACAGACAGATGTAACTGGGCAGAAGTGGAAAAATCCCTCACCTCCACCCGTTGCTGGAAAGGAGCAGGAATGACAAGGGAGTCTACCTGGGCAGAAACACTGCATAGTTCCCACAGAAGCCAAACGAAAAATATTTTTTGAGCCAGACCAAATTAGTTGAATGTGGGTCACATCAAAATTAACAGGGAAAGTTAATCATGATGACTAACATCTCACTTACTTCAGCAGGAAGTGCATCCAACTAACCGTCTGTATCCAACCCATTAACTTCTGTCAGTTTAGGTGAGGATTTAACTGTGTGAAATGGGTGTGACAGAAGTGGATTTCCCAATCTCTTTCTCCCCACACCAGACCCTAAAGTTCTTAGAAAATGCTACTCAAAGGGATGGGGAGCCTTCAGGATGGAACTGGCTGTGGTGTGAGTGTGCCAAGAGAGAGGAAGAGTTTCCCAAGAACTGGGAAGCAGAAAGCAAATGCCTCAGAATGAGACAAAAATGTATTCAAGTCACCAAGACACCTTTTGAGAAAGTATTAAACACTATGGAGCAGGGAAACAATGAAAAAAGGTGCTGAAAAGTATGTGTCTGTCTGTCTGTCAGCTCTTTCGGACTAGTCTAAAGAAGCACATATTTTTGTAGTGTAGGTGATTGAGTTTTGTCATTTGCCACCTCCACCTCCACTTTTTCCATTCTTTTGAGAGGCTTACCACTACCTCTTGAAACACTTGTGCTGTTTGGAAAAGCCCTCTGTTTACAAACTTTCCCTTGAATCCTAGGAAGGAGGTCCATTTATATTCACTGTTCACTTAGAAATGCCCAGGAAAACAGCCATTGGCTTAATCTGAATTTAAATGTCCAATGCTTTTGGTGAAGAGATTTCTGGTACACCGATGTAGCTACCATTGGACTTGCCAAGGCAATGCTCTGGGCCAACAACCAAAGGGCACCATGAGCAGTCCACCCCAATCCAGTCCTTGTTCTCTCACGTCATCTGCTCAGTGTGTGGCAGCAGCCTTCCTGCTGACCATAGGCAGTGCCATCACTGCCATTTGAGCCTAAGTGCAAGGGTGGACCAAGCTCTCCCAAAGCTTGATACGAGAAGCAAAGTGACACCCTACTCATCATACAGAATTCACCCCCTGAAGCTGCTGGTGTGAATCACAGCACAGGCAGTCATACAACCAACGTCTCTTCCCAGCTGAGCAGGTAGAAAAGCCAGGTGACAGTAACAGTGGCACCCTGCCTTCCAGGCCATAAAAAGAAGAGGAAGGGAGAAGGAACGTGGCATCGGTAGCATCTCTAGTGGTCTTCATACATGATTCAGGAGAAGGAAATGTAAAGGATGCAGAGCCTGACTATTTTCTTTTTAAAAAAAATTGTGCTAAAGCCAAAGCACTGTCAGGGTGGAAGGTAGGAAAAATATCTGTGTTGTGCTTCACATCATCAGCTCCTTCTCTTTTGGTGTTGTGCTGAAGACAGCGGAAATGCTACTGCCCCACACTATCCTCCTATTCCTTCTACCATAGCAAGGAATGGAAAAAGTTGATAGTGTCACCTGTATGCTCCTCTGGCACCCTTGGGAGCTTGGCTAGCATATCACACTGTCATGAGAGCTAGGCCAGTTTCTGAGGATGTATGTTCCTGACCAGCACTGAAGTACAACTGTAACAGCTGCTCAGTAAACAAGATTAGGTGATCTCTGGGGTGGAAATGGTGGCTGTGGCAATAACAGTTGCATGATTTAGGGCAGATTCACATTTATTTTCCCTCCACCACCAACCAGGGCTTTCCAAATGGTGTGCTGCAATGCGTTAGTGTGTCACCTAAAGTGTGCATGTGTGTCACCCAAAATCTTGGAAATGTATGTTATTATTTATAAATCATATATTTTTAGAAACATATGAAAGGTTTTCATTAGATAAATTTCTGTCACCATAAATTTTGTTATTATAATTGATTAGGGATGGAACGAATCCAGAATTTTCTGAATCTGAATCCGAATCCCTGGAAGGTTCGGGAAATCTCACAAATCTTGAACCTTTAGAATCCGTTTTGTTAAAAAGGGTTTAAGAAGCAAGAGAAAGAAAGGTAATCTTGGGCAAGACACATTCTCTCAGCCTTAGCAAAAGCCTAGGCAAATCTCTCTCTGAAGAAATCTGGCCAGGACAATTGTTATAGTTTTGCCTCAGGATCTCCCCAGATTGAAAATGACATGAAGGCCCATTCTACACAGGGAGGAAAATGTGGAATAATCCTACATTTCCTGCCTGTGTAAACAGGGCCACATAGTACATTACAGAGATAATCCAGGTCAAAACTGGCTTTTCTTTGCATAGCTCCTTATGGCATCCTGGGGTTTATAATTTGCTGATGCACCAGTACACTTTGGCAGAGAAGGCTGTGACACCTTGTAAAACTACAAACCCCAGAATTGTGTCTGAAAGAGCTTTGCAAGGGAGGTATGCAAAGGAATCTTTCAGCTGTCCTTGAAATCTCAAGCCTGTACCTTCCAGTCAAGTGCTGAATTTAAATATAAAATGTTCAATTTAAATATATTAGAATACAACTCAAGGTATAATTTCTGAAATTGTTAGCAAAGGCCATTATTACTCCAAGGGAAAAACTACCTACTTGCCATCTCCCCTTGTGTGTTTGATCTCCCAGGTTTTCAGGTGTCCCGCTCTCCCGGTTTTCAGATGTCCTGGTATCCAACAAACTATTTGGTTGGTGGATTTGAAAGATTCGGTTTGCCTATTTTGGCGCAAGGATTCAGATTTGAGGATTAGATTGGCCCATCACTACAATTTAGTGACTACAAAGTCACTAAAATGTATGTGGCTGTATATCTTATAAAGGGTTGGTTTAGCCTCCGGTTTACTAGTAAAACTGAATTACTGTGTTGTGAAATGATGCGTGTCTAAAAAAGTGTGTCACCAACATGAAAAGTCTGGAAAGTTCTTCACTAAGTTATGCTCCTATTCCAGTAGCACAAGAGTGATTTAAGCATAAGTTTTCCTAGTAAGATAACACTCCTCCCTCCCCCCCCCCGTTCTCTCTCTTTCTCATTGAGATGTTGTGGCCTGACTAGGAGAACCCTTTCTTATACCCTTGAAGAACCCATTGGGCATTTTGTAGCATTTTGCAAAATTCTTAGGGTATTTTTCCCATTGCCAGTTTGAAGCATTACTCTTCTTTTTTTTTTTTTGCTTCTTTGTTCAAGCCATTTCTACCACACTTAAAATGTCTGTCTTCTTCACCCTTATTGTGACAAGTGGGCAACTCAGAATGATGTTGCAAGGAAAGGTTGTCACTCAGCACAGCACCCATCCCAACTGGAGACACTTCACTGTTCATCGTTCTTCATTTCTTTCCATTATAATTACACTCATGTATTGTTATCCTGCTAAAATGGCTATTTTTACTTCCAGAATGTGACATCTTCAGATATCAGAACTGTCTTTTTTCTGTTTACTAACTTGTCCCTCACTCCCTGAATTTCTTGTCATAAACAACAGGGTGGAAGTTTCTGCTTTTTAAAAATCCTCCTACATTTCTGTGAACTAGAAGTTCTTAATGTTGTTCATCAAGAAGAGTTCAGCAATATTGCTTTGACATTTCTACATAATTTAAGGCTGTGCTGGCATACAAACAAGCTTTTTTCTTGTGCTGAAATTTGTAGGACTAAATCATTTATTTAAAAAGGATAAGGTGGGTTTTTTTTAACTTTAATTCATCCTAATTTTATTAAGTTACCTTTCACTCAGGTAGGTTCTTTTTGTTTGCACATCCACTGTATAAAGGCAGAAATGCATTTCTGTGTTGTTGTGTGATGGGCAAAATTTGAACCTTTCTTGTCCTGCAATATTTTCAACCTTTCCAAAATGAAAAAGAGATCAAAGAGATATGCCCATGACAAATTATTTTTCCTTACCTTTCCCTGGGAATATCACCAGTTAGGATCACTAGCTTCCAAGAAGTGCTCTCCTAGAAAGAAAAGACACGTCAAGATAGTAATTGTTGAGTGTCCATGCTAAGTAGTCATGTAGTGACAGGAGGGTGAAGGGGGCGGTTTGCTCCCAGCTGCAATGTTTTTCAGGGGTCCCAGCTAGTAGTCATGCCCCCATGCACCATGGCCATGTCCCCACACACTGCAGCCAGGACCCCACGTACTATGGCCATGCCTGTTCCACCCCCCTCCACACACTCCAAGCTCTGCTGTTGCTGCTAAATTCAATTTTCTGGGTTGATTTAATGGAGATTCATGTTTACTATGATATGTGATATGAGAATAAAACAGATATTAGCATGATAGGGGAAACTGTTTTAATTCTATTTTATTTGAAATATAAGGCTTCCTTTTGCATATCTGTACATTATGTAATAAAAACCTATTCTTGTTATTGCTTAAGCGCTTTCTCAGGTGTGGTACAATCTCACATCTATGCTATACTAATGTATTTACCTGGCATTGCCCGGGATTTTATTTTCCTCTTAAGAATTCACCAAACTGTCTTCTCCAGTACCTGTAACTTTACCCCATATTTCCCAATGCAATCTGTATTCACAGTTATTTACATACAGAATTTGGGTTCCTGAGGGAATACACTGTCCTCCTCCTTGCTGCTAGGCCTCATCTCCATAGCAACCAGCTTATTCTAGTACCTGTAACTTTCCCCCATATTCCCCAATTCAATCTGTATTCAGAGTTGTTAACATACAGAGGTTGGAGTCATGAGGGAATACACTGCCCTCGTTCTTGCTGGTAGGTCTTGTCTCCGTAACAACCAGCTTGAGATTTCTGGCTGAGAATTCTAAAGGCCCCTCCCTGAACTGCGAACTCCAGGGTTCCATAGAATCTTCACAGGCAGCAATCATATGAGGTCTTCTCGCCTCACACAGCCATCCATACGAGGTCTTCACCTGCCTGATACAAACAAACAGACAAACTCACTCACAAACTTTGACTTTTATATAGTAGATTAAGAAGGCTCTAACAAGGCAATGTGAAATCTAGCAATTGTATATTTTAATGTAGATTGGTGGCAACAGGAACTTATTAGCAAGTTCAAGTAAAAGAATTTGTGGTTGTAATTTTGGTTGTAATCTTGATGACACAAGATGAGATCATGGGAACACAAATCTTAGTATGTACATTTTCATATCCTCTGAATTTCTAAATCAAGTATGAACATACCGCTGTAGAATTTTGAGAGTACATTGCAAAAACTTTAAGACTACCAATAATTTTAATTTCTTTAGAAGTGGGAAACCAACCAAGGATTAAGCTGAACTACAAAATCATAATGGGGCGAAATGATTCTTCAGGGAGGTATTGGAGATTGCAAAGAAGCTGGATGAATCTGCCTCCACTATGGAAAGTGTTAGATAGATAGCCATGTCAGAGGAGTATCCCGGAGACACTGAGATATTGAGGTAATATTACATTCTAGGAGTAATATTTAAAAATTGCTAGACAATGGGACTAGATGCCATGCAAACAAAAGCTTTGTAAAAATGCAAATGGGAAATTGATGGACTTATAGAAATGTGCAATGTGCTGAAAATCTGTCTTACTGGAGAACTGGAATGCAGCCAGCACAATACCAGTTATATGAAGAAGCCAGACAGAACCAACTAAGTCTGGGGCATTTCTTCTTTAACATTTCCAACATGTATGTAGACTGGGATTATTACTCATACAGATGGAATTTTAAAAACTGTTGATAAAGGTATCCTGACCACATAAGCAATATATTCACAGAGAGAAAATGGCTGTCAGCTTTTGATCCTGTGTTTATGGGCTTTATCAAGTACCTAAACAGAGGTCATATGTCTTACAATGTTAGATGCAGCTGGTGCTCTGACTATTGTGATCTCGAACTTGATTGGTGGTAGGGTTCCCATCTGAGGAACATAAATAGGTTACCATCTTTTACCAATGGTTCTTAGCAAGCATAGTATTTGTAGAAAAGGCAGACAAGTCCTGTCCCCATGGTGGCAGTACATTTCTCAATTATAAAATCCAAAATCCACAAAAGGCTGATGCTTTTATTGGCCAACAAAATGCACAAAACACGTCATGCAAGCTTTCAAAGCTCTATTGGCTTCTTTGTCAGACAAAAGATGTTTCTAAAAAATCATACAAGAGGAAGAGAAAAAGAAAAAAAAGTGATGGTATCTGAGTCATAGGCCTACATCTTGTATCAGATGTCTCTGCTGTAGTTAAGTTGGTTTGGGCAAATCTCAATGTTGCATTTTTGGCCATTGGGGATTGGGACAAAATACAGTAAATCCTATTAGCAGCACATGAAAGTCAGTGTAGTATAGTAGTTTGAGCATTGGACTATGGCCCTGGAGACTATGGTTTGATTCCCAGCTCAGCCTTTGAATTCCACTGGGTAACCTTGTGTGGATCATACACTCTTAGTCACAGAAAACCTCAGAATAGTTTTGTCTTAGGGTCACCATAAGTCAGATATGACTTGAAGGCGCACAACCACAACAAAGCAGCACCTAAAACTTTTCCTCAGATGTAGCAGTACAGAGACTTCTTAAAATTCAGTGTTTGCTGCCTAAGAAAGGGGCCTGTGGCTTCACAAAAGACGGATACACCCTAGATTCCAAGAGGAGTTACTTTACTGCTGCTAATAGAGTTTAAACGTAACTGTCTTTTGTCTCTATCCTCACATAGCCAAAAAAGGGGGAAGTGGCTTCTGCCTACATTGATATCTCTCCAAAACAACATTTTGATACAAAATGTAGATCTGTGACTCCAACACTATAATCCTTTCTCCCCCTTTTCTCTCTCCTGTATGATTTTAAACGTCTTTTGCCTGACAAAGAAGCCAGAGGAGCTTTGAAAGCTTGCATGATATGTTTTGTACATTTTGGTTGGCTAATAAAAGTATTGCTCTTTTATGGATTTTGTTTCATTCTTCTGTATGGTCAATACAGAATATATATATATATATTTCTTTCAAAAACAGTTGCTGAAAAGAGACATGTGATATTTTCATCAGATCCTACCTGGGGTTTGTTTGGAAGAATCTGGTTTACTATGGCTCGTAAGAGGAATCCGGAGTTCTTGCACGTTACATATTTATAGTGCAATGATTCTATTTTAGCTGTAACATGTCCATCCTATGGAATCCTAGGATCTGCAGAGAAGACCATGTAGAATTTTCATTCAGAGAGATTTAGTGCCTCAAAAGACTACAAATGCCAGGATTCCATAAGATGAAGTTAAGTTGCAATCATAGTGCTATAATTGTGTTGTGTGAAAGGGCTCCTAGACTAGATTTTCAACAAGGAAAGCCTTGTTGAATATAGAAGCACAGCAAACTTTGAATACAGCATTCAAAATATTGAAATATTGACCTGGGATTTGAGATATGGTTTGAATGTTGTTCTCTGTCTCTAATAAAAGTTTGGATGCAACCATATTCTAATCAGTCTTTTAAAGAGCCTTGCCATACCATTGAAATTAATCCCTCCCTGAGTCAAAGGTGGAAACAGGAATATAAGCACAAGGCACTGTACAGACATTATTGTCTCCATATATAGTTAAAATGACACCAACAGCTCCAGGTTAGGGTATCTTCGTCCAAAAGTTCTTTGTCTATTTTCAATATTTCTGAAGAAAATATTGAGAGCAAGAGCATTGGCAATTATATTGAAACAATGTGGTGTTGTGGCTTTTTTGGTCAATAGCTTTGGCTCTTTAGAAATGATTGTTTTGAGTTAGTGGTGCTCTTTAACACATGGCGAGTATATAACTGCTGTGTTGATCTTTGTGTATCCAAATAGCAGGAATGACTACTACTAACCCAGAGAAATCTAAAATAAAACATATTGGCTTATCAGCCATTCTTTGTTAATCCAATCAAGCTGTTCAAGCACTCATAATAAATCAGAATGCATTTTGGGTAAAATATAAAATATAACCTTGCCCTGCTCATTCATGTGCTTTGAAATCATTAGCTTCTACAAATGTCATATTGGTGATACAGGAAGCAGTGTTCAAAGTGAAGGTCTGGATTGCCTTCAAATATATGACAAGCTATAATGATGAGAAAACTCCTACTTTTATGTCCAAGTGCTACTGATTTAGAAATGTGAAATAATTATCTGAGGGAAAATAATATTCTAAAGATAAAAAGGGACAGTAGTATGGAAGATCAACACAAAGCTTTCACATTACTGGGCACTGATAAGAAGATACTGGAAAAAAAACATAAAGTTGAATGATTTGTCCAATGTAATTCTTGGGACCATAACTAAGTTACTCTCTTGCTCCTCATTTATGCTGTACCTTTAAATTATTTGAGAAGAAGATGGTTGAAAATGGGAATCATTTTAATGCTTCAATGGATAGGTGAAAATCTGAGGCATTTTCAAGAAATTTGAATTTGAGGGATACATTTAACGTGCCATCTTCAGAAAATTTTGAAGGTGCTGAACTAATATTGCAAAGGTTCATTTGCTCAGCTACTACTTTACCTCTTCCAAAGGAAGTTAGTTGTAAAATGGAAACTGTAGCCATAGAAACATAGAGTGGAAGGGACCCTTTGGGCCAACCCCCTGGATCTCCAGCGAAAGCATCCCCAGCTCGTAGCTATCCAGCCTCTTTTTGAAGACATCCAGAGAAGGACACTGCTTCACCTCTGCATAGAGGTCATTATCAGTGAGTCCACATGGTGCTGGTTGTCACATGATGAGCTGATTACCATTGTAGCTAAAGACCCACTTATCCTAACATGGAGACTGTGATTTGTACACTGGCCCTCACAGATATTTACAATCTGGGCTTCTTTGAGGTTCTCGCCTAAAGGTTTTAAAAGTATTGGCTTGCTGAATAAGACCTAGGGATGATGATGAAGTAGGGGTGGATAAAGGCTGGAATCAGAATGAACCAATAGGCCGGAGAGTAGGATGTTGACATGAAAAAGTTGACAGGAGTCCAGTGCCATTAACAACTGGATGGAAGTGGAATTTCAGCAAGTATAGTTTGCTCTACAAATGTCACTGCTGAAATTTTGTCATTTGCACAACTGTTAAAGACACATGGGCCCTGTCCTCTTTTTCAGCCCTTTTTGCACCTTACCTTGATAGCGCAACAAACTAGAGCCCTCACGATATTGCCAATATCACAAGAGGCCCAGTAGAGAGCCCCTTGCAGTCTGCACATGGTAAGGCATTCGTGAGAGAGCACCAGTCCCCACTCAGTGCCTTGTCCGCATGTCAAAGTCCTGGGCTACGCTCAAGTCCTGCCCTTTCCCCGCCCCACCGTCCCTGATTCCTCAGTGGTTTTTCTTTTTTTTTTATTGTTTCGTCGACTATCGTGCTAACGTTAGCACAATAAATCCTGCCAACAGGCTGTTTCATACTATGTTGGTAATGTGGTAATGTGCTAATGTACTAACGATAGCGCTGTTTTTTTTTTAAAAAAAAAACACAGTTGGCCGGACCCCGAGGGCTCCTGTTGTCTCGAGTGTGAATGGCGACTCAGCCCTGGTGTGGCCTCTCATGGTGACGTGTCTTGCAGTGTTCCCTGCTGCGATGGGGGCAGTGGTCAGCCTGCTGCTGGGAGGAGCGCCCCGTGGGAGTTGCTGCATGAGGGACAGGCAGCAGGGACTGCCCACACCCTGCCCACTCCTGGGTCCTTCCTGGAAACACACTGGATGATGGCTCCGCAGGCCCTCTGGTCACGTGATAGATGTGCGAAAAGGAGGTTATTTTCGCCTTTCAGGCAAAAATAAGAAAACGCACTATCAGCACTATCCATAGCCATGATAGCCCCTGGTTCACCAGAACGTCATGCGGTATGGCGGCTCAAGAAGGGGGAGAGAGTGTGCTTAATATGCTTTAAAAACGCCATGCAAAAAGGGCCTCAATATCAGCAAGAAAGGGTGGTACATTAGGAGAACATTCTGATAAGAACTGGATAAAACTTTTGTCCTGTCTTCTCTGAGGCATTCTATATTCCAGTACCAGTCATCTGCCAATTGCAGTTTTACAACTCTAAATAGCAAAATAAAGGGGGAGGGCTGGAGCAGAGAGTGTTTTATCTTCTTATTGCTTCCCCATTATCTGAATGTTCAAATGTTGACTGAATTGTTTCTAACAGGAAGAGGGGAAGGTAACAGGACACAGTGCTAGCCGTATGAGATGCACATGTATATGGTGCCTGAAATGTTGATAAATATAGGATTTCATATATCTTATCAGCAAAAAGATATCCTTCTACAGTGGAATAAGGATGTTATCTATATTTAGAAACAATGAAGTCAGCTTTTGGTTGGGGATAATGAAGGAAATATGATGATAAACTCTGTTGATTCCCAGAAGAGGCCCCAATTTTGCAATAAAACAAAATACTGCCAGAAAAAGGAATTCTTTATCTTGGCATGAAGACAGACGCCTGCGTTTGGAGGGCTTTTGCTGTCTATGATACTCTAAAGCCGAGTTCATTAACATGATCAATTGATTTGCTAATTTTATTATTTTTTAAAAATCTTACTTCCTATGAGAATAGATTGTGCTCCCAAACCGAAGCTGCATAGTGCAGAATTTTACATAGCTGACATGTTGCAAAAAACATAATTGGCCACGCCTATTTACGTGTTTTGACATTCTGCTATCTTCAGAGGTGTGTACTTTCTGTGGGTTTAAGTAAAAAACAACTCTCTTTGCATTTCCTCATTTTTTCACAATTATTTTCTTAAATTTGAAGGTGCTTACCATTCTCAACCACTTATTATGTGACTAAAATGTACTTCCTACTTCAAATGAGACTAATTATTTATTTCCATTTTTCTGTAAGGACAGTTGGCTCTGCTTTCATCTTCATCTTAAGGAAAATCAGATGGATGGTGTTTTTTCACTTTCTGTTTCACTTGTATTCAAAATGTTATTTTCTCTTCACCATATTCTACGATAGTTCAAGTCACTTGTGGTCTCCAACTAGAAAACCTGTTGAAATCTGCGGCCACACAAATCCTTCTCTATGCTTTCTGAGGGATGATACTTCCTCTCCTCAAACAACCCTACCACTTCCATGACTGTGTCATGTCATTTTGGCATCTATGGGGATATTTTGCCAATGAGAAACCTATCAGAAGAGACTGAAAATACAAAGTAGAGTAGCCAATATGAGAATGAAAACCAAAACCAAGACATCCCCCAGAAAAAAGGAACAACAAAGCAAAGCCCACAGACAGCAGCATTTGGCATTCTTCTAAAAGAGGTCCCTGGAAAAACGGGTGGCAGGAGTATTTAGTGAAGAAGTCAAGTTAAAACTAGGAAGTGCAGGACAAGGTTAATCAGCAAAACACTAGGCCAGTTTGGTGAAATAGCCACAGCCACAAAACTGATGGTTGCATGTGTATTTCCTATGCAGTTACTGTAAAGCAGGGATAGAAATATTCAATTTTTTTAAAAAAAAATTGTTGAAAAACATGTTTCTTGAATGTCAACCAACCATAATGGGAAGCATCCTGGACTGATGAGAATCTTCACAATTTGCAATGCAGTCTTCTTCTTTTCCTACTGTCTTCAACCTTACCAAGCATTATTGTATTTTCTAGTGAGTCGTGTCTTCTCAGTTTAGTCATCTTGTACTAGGAAGAGTTCAGGCTTGATTCCCTCTAGGACCCATTCATTTGTCTTTTTAACAGTCCACCATATCTATAGAACTCTTCTCCAGCATTTTCTTCCTATCAGCTTTCTTCACTATCCTGCTTTCCCAACCACGCATAGAAACTGGAAATTGGAAATATGATGGCATGGACAATCCTAACTTTTCTACTTCCTTCATAACCACCCTTCCATGTCCTAGGCCCTTGTCGCATCTCCGCTGTTTGTGCGATGGGGGAGGGCGGCTCGCGCGAGAAGCCTCACCAGAAACACCGCCGCTTCCCTGTTCCTTTGTACTGCACCTGGCTTCCTGGTGTAGCGTCCATCGCTCTTCAGCCCCTCTCCTTCCTTCTGCAGCACAGTCTGGGAGCTGTAGGCTGCGCTGGGGTAGGAAGCGCGACCCGGCTGGTTTGTTCGACACACCGCACGAAGGTAAGTGCGCTAGGCCGCCGCGAGCATTGCACGAGCGTGCATTATTTTTGGCTTAAAGCCGAAAATAAAAAAATGCGCGGCTGCCTCACTTGAGCCTCATGAGCGTCGCGCGAGTGGGAGTGCATCGTACGGAGCGACACTCCCACTCACGCGAGGCTCAAGGGGCTGTTGCACAAAAAAAAAGCCATGCGAAAAGGGCCCTAGTCTTCTTCTGATTTCTTGACTGTAGTCTCCATTCTGATTAACAGTATGAGCCAAGTTATGTGTACTAGAGGGAAAAAAAATGAATGCACACAGATCAAACTTCTAGCAATCCTTTGTGTGTCTACTCAGCTGAAAGTTCCAATTCAGTGGGATTTTCTTTTAGACAGCTTTGCTTAGGGCTGCAGCTTTAGAGCTTTAAGTTTGAAGGAAGGTAGCACAGGAGGACCTGACTGAATTATGAAGAATGAGAACCCAGCAATTTGCTCTAACCTAATTTTAATAAACAATTCTCCAAAAGGCCAAAAAAGTAAAAAGAAGAAAAGGGAGAAGGAGTGGGTTTGGTAGGAGAAAATACACAGAATGATTAAGGATACGTGCCCAGCCAGTGTAATGTCGTGGTTTGAGTGTTGGACTAGAACTCAGTAGAATCCCTGCTCAGTCATAAAAATCCACTGAGTAATATTAGGCAAGTCACACATTTTCAGCTGTAATAAGCAGGCAATGGCAAACCTCTTCTAAGAAAAATTGCTAAGAAAACCCTTTGATAGGTTTGCATTAAATCAGAATTGACTTGAAGGCATGTGGCAATATTTGGAGATATGTGATTGCCACTTACTGATGGTACTTGGCTCTCCTGGATAGTTACCACTAAATAGTTGGGTTCTCTTATAAATTCCTCCAGCTACCTTTTTTTTTAAATTTTGAGAATAACCAGTAAGTAGCAAGAGTTTCTGATGGTGTAAAATATATTTATATAGGGCAGTGACACAGTGCAACTGTCTGTGAAAGTATATTGTCTAATCAATGCAATCAATTCATCAAAAAGACTTTAAGTAGTGTGAAGTCCAAGTGTGTTTTTATGTCAATATGAACATCACTGACAGGCAGAGGCAGTTACAAGATAAAAGCGTGCAAGATGGAAAGTTTTATTGAGAATATTAAGGTGTGAGCAGATCTGCACTTCTACATTTTTTACCATCTAAATCGCAGTGGAATGCAAGTCTTTGATGCCTGTTAGATCCACTTTTTATGAGACAGAATTTTTAATATTAGAAGTTGGATAGTACTAAAGTAACTTCTGAATCCCAATTGGTTCAGGGGGGAAAAAAAAGAACCTAGAAGGCATTCAGCTCAGCAGTAAAAATCTATGAGCCTTCTCGCAGAGGATTTTTACAACATGGTCTGCATTCGTTTTTTCCTCCCCAAGTACTTCCTGGCACCAGTTTTCCTCCTCTTGTAATTACACACCACTTGCAGTTATATTAGCAGTAAGCAATCATAGATTTTTATAAGGTCATCAAGGGTAATGAGTTACTGAGGCCT
The DNA here is from genome assembly GCA_948472985.1 of Iguana delicatissima. Taxonomy (NCBI): domain Eukaryota; kingdom Metazoa; phylum Chordata; class Lepidosauria; order Squamata; family Iguanidae; genus Iguana; species Iguana delicatissima. The sequence continues at coordinate 68,468 of CAOKZL010001135.1, read as the reverse complement.
TCAGTTTGTGCAACCCCCTCCAAACCACTGAAAGTTCTGTCTGAACTCTGTTTTCTTAAAAGCTCAACACTGCAATGATTTCTGTTGACTGAGGATACATTTTCAACTGGAGATCAATGCCATTGTGTGGTGCCTTAGTTCACAAGAATGCTTTAGCTTTGTTTGGGTGTTCAGGATAGGATTAGCCTAAGCATGTGAAGAGGAAACAAACTACCCCCCCATTGTCATTCTCTTCATGTGGAAAGAGAGAGTCTCAAAAGAATAGAGCCCTTTACACATTCAGCTTCTCTGTACAATTGGCAACTTTGAAGTTTCAGGATTTCAGGCCCTGTGGATAGCCTCACAGCCTCCACAGAGTCAACATCAGCTCATGGAGCTGATGCTGGTGGGCCAGCAGGACAATGCAGAATTACTTTGGGGGACAATGTTCAGATAGCTCCTATCAAGTTTGGAGTAAATCTCAAAGCAAATTCCCCAGTCCACTGGCATCAGAACCCTTCTACTCAAACTACTGCTTTTCACACAAAGAAAGTGGCAAGAGAGGCCATGAGTAGCTTCCTCTGTCACTTCATTCTATCCCAGACACATAAATAGGGCTGTTGTGATGAAGACACACATCGAATGAATTTGCAATGGATATGCATAGATCTCATACATGATGAAGTTATCATGTGACCCTGTTTCTCTCAGCCCACATTTATCATGGCACAACTGGAGCATTTTTAGTTACCTTGAATACTATACTATACATGATATAAAGCACCATGTGAAACTGCAATGCTAGCACAGTATCCCTGTGTGTCAACAGCCTACATGTGTACACTTTGTCTGCATACACAGAGGCTTATCGGTGTTTTAATACAAAGGTAGGGAGTGTGCAGTCCTCCAGATGCTGCTGGACTACAACTCTTATCAGCCCCAGCAACCATATGTAATGCTGAATTTATTTGTTTATTTATTTATTGCCCCACTTTTCTCCCAAACAGAATTCAATATGATGAAAGCTGTAGTTCACTTACATTTGGAAGCCACATACTCCTTGTGCTTGGTCTCATGAATGCACGCAGTGAACAAGTGGGTGGAACTTGCCACTTTGATCTTGCTCACTTTATCTAGGGGTGAAGTGTGGCATGGTAGTTAGTGTGCTGAACTAGGACTAGAGAGTCCACAGATTCAAATCTACTCCCAGGTACTCACTAAATGACCATTAGGGAATCATGCTATTTCAACCTAACCTGCCTCATGGGGTTGTTGTGAGGACGGATAGCAGAAAAGAGTTGTATATACTGGCTTGAGTTATGTAAAGGAAGGGATGGGTCATAAAAAATTAGTGCAAATATTCTTTTTGCATTCCAAAGCTTCCAAGGCTTCAGAATCCAGAAACCAATGAATTAAATGTCCAAAGCACCAATGACTTTATGAATAGGGATGGAAACAATACTGCTACCATGAATACATTTTCCAGCAGAATAATGGATTTCATAACATTTAGGAAACTTGCTCTGAGAACAATGCATCAGTGAAATTCTTCATATTTTGCAAAGTCTCTTGAGAGATTATTCTGCATAGAAATACACATTTCTTGTGGAAACATGCTACTAACACACACCACCAGCAGTAACACGATAAAAGATATTCATAACTATCACAGACTAATTGCAAAAAAAGTTAAAAGAGAAATTTCAACTGAAGGAATTCTGCTTCCAAAATTTTGATGCCTATACCAAAATCCATTATGTTTTCAGCAGTGCATATTCATCCTTGACCAGAAACATATCACAAGTGCTACACTTAATCATTTCCATTAACATTAAACTAAATTATCTATATGACAGCTAATTGGTAAAGTGATTTGAGTGTTTGACATGGACTCTAAGAGACTGGGGTTCAAATGTCCTTTTAGCCATAGAAAGCCACTACTAGATTATCTTGACAAAGCAATGCCTTCTCTCAGCCTCAAAGCAAGGCAATGGCAACCCCCCCCCCCGAACAAATCTTGCCAAGAAAACCCTGTGAGACGGTCACCTCCATAACTCAGAAATGACTTGAAAGCGTGTATCAGTAACAAGAATATCTCTTGGAAAGGTCACCAGATTCCTGAACATAACTGCTCCCACTTACTGCTGTTTGTATAATTGCTAAACTTCAGTTATACAAAAGTTAGAGCCACCTGTCATCTGAAGGGCTGGAAGATATCCTGCCTCTAAATCTGAAAGACAGTACAGATTCCATACCCCATAGTAACATTGAAATAAGTGTGCAAACATACATTTGTTGCTATCATTGAGTGGTCACATGCCATCAAGTACAGTGGTTTTACAGCAGGCCTAAATACCCTAAAGACACTAGATCCCATCTGATCTTGGAAGCTAAGCAGGCTCAGTTCTGCATAGTACTTGGATAGGAGACTGCGAATAAATACCAAGTGATATAGGGTATATTTGAGAAGAGAGAACTGGCAAAACCACCTCTGAGTATTTGTTAAGAAAACCCTATGAAATTCATGGGGTATGAAGGCATATACATGCACACACAGTTAATATATACCATGCCCTCAACATCGAATATACATGCTCATATTATTGATTTGGTATTTTCCAGTCATAGTGTGTATGCATAAGCCTTCAAGTTACCTATTGACTTAGGGTGCCCACAAGAATTTCATAGGGTTTTTTAAGGAAAGCAATACTCAGTAGTGGTTTGCCATTGCCTTCCTCTCAAATATAGTCTACAGTATGTGTTTTCTTTGATGGAAATGATTTCATGATTTCAGATCACTGTGTTTTGAAAAATACTTCTTCTTAAATATCCATTCAACAAAATGAGATTTATTCCATAGTAGACATTACTTTGTATGGTTCTTATCATCTGTGGACACAGTACCTATGTATATTTACATAGCCAATAATCAAAAACATAGCCTGGATATTGGCACCTTATAAATGGTGCACTTGCATTTATTTGTGCATATGAATCAGTAAGGACACATCATTTATCTTTAAAAGAAGTATCTCATTATATTGATATAAAAGAATGGAAATTAAAAGTTCTGGATATAGTAGAGATAGAAAGGTTGGCTTTTTCACTTAAAAATAAACTAATCCAGAACTTTGAAAGATAATGGCAAGAAGTTCTGAATTGGATAAAGGAATGAGGGAAAGAATAAGAAAGAGTTTTGGAAAAATGGTAATGAAAATTAAAGATGTTATAGAATAAGTATTAGCTGAATGTAATAAAGTTAAAAGTAATAATGTGTTGATCTTAGAATAGAAAAAATGTATAAATGGGATGTAAACACAAACTCAACTGGAAAAATTATGCTTAGAAGTGGGGAGGTTTTTTTTTATTTTGAATAAAACTTTAATAAAAATATAAAAGAAAAGAAAAGAAAAGAAGTATCTCCGTGTGAATCACTGGCCCTTTTCGCACGTTACCCATTTGCGCGGCTGGGGGGGGGCATCTCGTGCGAAAAGCCTCAGCAGGAACGCTGCCGCTTCCCTGCTGCTTTGTTCCACAGCTCGCTTCCTGGTTGCGCGACCGTCGTGTGAGCACCCCGCCTCTTCCTACCACAGCGCAACCTGGGAATTGCAGGCTAGCACTGAGGAAGGAAGCACGACCGGCCTGCTTGTCCGATATACCACAGCGCAGGTAAGTGCGTGAGGGCCCGGGAGCATTTTCAGCTTAGAGTCGGAAATAAGAAAATGTGCGCACGCCCCGCTTTAGCCTCGTGAGTGTCACGTGAATAGGAGTGCGTTGTACAGACTGACGCTCCCATTTACGCGACGCTCAAGGGGCCCTCACACTACAGAAACTGCGTGCGAAAAGGGCCACTATTGAGGGAAGAATATATACCACTCTGAACCGTTCCAATGGAATAACAAAAAGATACTGAAAATTTCAAAATTAACAAAAGTGAACCTATGGTCTTACGTGTTTATTTTCATCAGTGCTAAGAGGAGAAATGGGAAGTTGACTGTACCATAAGTCAACATTAAAGTCACATAATTATCCGTCTATTATTTGCTATAGAGACATAATTAATGACTAAATTACCCTCTGTTCCTTTGAAGGCAAATGTAACATGGACACAAATTTCACAAAGTTGCTTGAATTAACTTGGCAGGATATGGGTGGGATACTTCAGCAAGTTAAGCACTGATCATTTGTTCAAAACATAACTATTGTTTTAATAGTTTCTCAATTATTCAGAAGAACACAGAAGCCTTGTTACAGCAGTTATTCTAAGTTTTTACTGAGTATGTGCATGTTTGCTAGTGGCTGTTCAGACTTGCCGCTTGATTCTGTTGACTGTATCCTAGAGCCGAACACCCAGGTAAAGCTCTTACTGCTTACCCCAGGAAAGAGTCTTTGTGCACTCTTGCAAATGTTTTCAAGACAGAGGAAGTTTCTAAATATTAATTATAGTAATTATACCATCTAATATCTTCATTAATATTGGGTGGAATCCAAAGTTCCCTTTCCATTCTGAGAATATAAGAGGATTTTTTTCCAATAGAATCTCCTGCAAACAGATGGGGAGCAGAAATTGTTAAAAATCACCTCTCTACTTCCTTCCAGGATCCTCTGTTTCAAGAATGGGGGACCTTTAGCCCTCCAGATGTTTTGGGCCACAGCTTCAATCGGTTCTACCCAACATAGATAATGGTAAAGGAGTCTGGGAGAGGTATTAAAAAACATTTGGAGTTCCAGATGGTTGCCTTCTCTGCCCCTTCTAGTTGTACCTTTGGATCCACTTATTTTAGTTCCTTTGGACATCAGTTACTGTGAAACAGTCAGTGAGAAAGATACACTCATATTTTGCTTGTTGAGGTCTAGGGCCATTTCTGCACTGGATTGTTATAGTGCTATTATTCCACTTTCAACATCCTATGGAATCCTGGGGTTTGCAGTTTAGGGAGGGGCCAGCCAGCCCTTCCCTAAACTGCAAACCCCAGGATTCCATAGGATGTTGAAAGTGGAATGATAGCACTATAACAGTCCAGTGAGGAAATGGTCTAGGACTCTCTCACACTGCATTTGTAGCACTATGTTTTCAGTTTAATTGCAATGGCTACATCCTGTGGAAATCGAGAAAGGGTATAGTTTGGTGAGATGCTTTAGCTCTGTAGCAGAGAATTCTAAATCCCTCTCCCTAAATTCCAAACCTCAGGATTCTACTTTAACAGCCATAGTGTTAAAGTGATGTCATAATGTTATTACTGTGTAGTGTGAAAGGGCCTCTGGTAATGTGTTTGTCCACTGTGTGAAACAGGATACAAGATTAAATAACATTTTGGTCTCATTCAACATAGTCCTATCTTTATACTAACATCATATCACAAATATCAAGTATAAGCTATTATTCAAGAAGAATTCCATTACATAGGGCTAAACAGTTAAGCAACATGTGCTTTTTAGATCATCTGGAACTGATGTTTCATATATCCAACAACAGATCGCGCAGTTCCAAATCTGTGGATTCATTTATTTATTAGTGTTATTACTGCTGTTGTGGTTGTTAGCTTCTTAGGCTTAGTTTTTTTATTGGAACTAAAAGAATAACTAGGCAGGCCTTTTCTTGCCGTATTTCCATAGCTGACTAAATTAACACTGCCCTGTGATCACCAAATGACTGGTCTTTGTGGGACTAAGGAACTGTGTGATCAAACAGAGCATCCGGCTCCTTTGACAGGTACTGAGCTAAGTTGCTCATGTGCCTCTCCTGTGTCTGACATCAGCAGCAGGAGGGGTGGAGCAGTTCAGGGAGTGAGTGCATTTACGGTTGTTGCCAGGGAAACAAGAAAACTGCAGGCATGCTGCACCGCATATAATATAATCAGATTTGGACTGGAATCACAGAACATCTGAACAACATTTTATAGCCATCTATACCAAATGCTAAAAAGGAATGGATTTATTCCGGTTTTTATGGATACCTGGGTCTGTTTTACATAAAACTTGATTAATTAGAACTTTTAAGGTAGCAATTAAAAAGGGAATGAGATATCCTACTATGCCTGTGTTGATCTATTCTTGTCTACTCTTCTGCTTCCTTTTACTGCCTGGCCTTGCAGATGTTACTTTTTCCACTCCACGAGCTCCTGTTTCGTTTACTTCTGGTTTAGAAAATGACCATCATTACTATATCAGCAGAACAATACAGAAGGATATGAGACAAATCTCTTTCAGGTGCAGACAGCTGGCAAAGGAGAAGTGGACTATTGCCTTTTCCTTCCATCTTTTATCACTATGGGTATGCTTTGTCCTGAATACACAACCAGGGGAAAGGGTGGCCCCTTGTGCCTTTTCTTTTGTGCCAACTGGGGAGGGGAAGGGGGATAATCTGTTATTTTTGTGGGCTCTTTGCTTTTCTGGGCTTCAATAAAAGTGAGTCTGCACAAACCAGGAATTATAAGGATTTGCTCTCATAATCCACTCGTTGAGCAAGAAGGCCACTCTCAAGGAAATTTTGCAAATGTCCTGATTTTATTTCCATCTAGGTTAATAAAAATGGGGGTTGGGAAAAATAGAACATTCTGTGATACAGTGAGCAAGCTGCAGGATGAAGATTTAGGAAACCCTAGTTCAAATTCAACTCCCATTCACAAACCCCACAAGAAATGCGCCAGCTCCCCTCCAGATATCATCCAGATATAGACAGGAATGAGATGTGTGAAGGGTTAGCCTTGCCAATTCTTGAAATAAAAATCTGTGATAATTAAATAGGGATGGAAGAGATCTGGACAGGCAATCTTGACATTTTGATGGAGCTAGCAGTGAAGACCATTGGTTTTGTGCCTTTCTAGGAAAAGATCCTAGTGCAAAATTTTATTCACATATGCCAGATGGGGTTGTCGTGGTTTCCAAAAGTGTGTGGTGTGACATCCTGCAATATTCTAGCTATAGACCGAAAACAACCTCAACACAGACACACACACCAGGTTTCCTCTGATCCCAGATGATTTCCAATATGTGTCCACCCTTTCACTCAAGTGTATTTTACTTTCACCCTCTCACTGATAAGTTTGCCGGTGAAATCTGTTCTGGTAGTGCTAGTCACCTGTTGGAAGAATAAAATTCCTGCCCCCAAAGAGGGTCATTATCTTTGCAACTTCCTATTGATATTTGATTTTAGTGATGTATTTTATCTACCTCCTTTAACATTATTTTTGATTATTTTGTATTTTACTTTTATAGCTGTTAACTGTCTTTGCTGGTGCTTTCTGGAAAGCAGGGGGTACAAATCTAACAACATTCTAAACATGGAAATAAACTGCCATCTACTTCTATTTTGGCTTCTGGTTTTGCTGGGTTGTTTTTAAGTTAGAATTATCCAGGCATTGTTCAATTCCACATGTCATCAGCCCAGTCAATCTCACCAATAGTCAGGAATAATGGAAATTTGAGTCCTATGATATCTGGAGCATCACTAGCTTCTTAAACATGTTTTAAACACTCAATTTTTTTGTTCTGTATTGTATGGGTCGTACTTTATTTTTTGCTATATATTTCTAGCATGCAGGAAATCTAGGGGCATATTTCTTAAAAAAATGTAATGATAGGTAGATAGATATATGGCTATGGTTGTCATCATGCTGCATACATGGAAATATCTAAAGTACTGTGTCTCCTTGTATGAACCAGCATGTGTTCTAAGATCTTTGAAACAGAATTTTCAATCGATCCCACCATCTCCACAGGCGCAGTTGGTAAAAACACAGGAGAGAGCCTTCTCAGTGGCTTATCCTAAATTGTGGATCTCCCTTCCACTGGAAGTATAGTTAGCCCCTCTCCCTGTTTGTTTGCTGCCAGCAGGTGAAGACTTTTTTTTTAATTAGGTAGCTTTTTGACTGATTTTAATCATATGGCAGAATAATATTCAGTGTGGTATGCTCTATTTTTACTTTGTATATTTTTAACTATGTTTTAAATGTATTGAAATATATTTTAAACTGTTATAACTATGGCTATTTCCACACTACACTATTATAGTGCTGTTATTCCACTTTCAACATCCTGTGGAATCGTGAGGTTTGCAGTTTAGGGAGGGGCCTTTAGAATTCTCAGTCAGAGAGATCTTTGGCCTCAGTAAACTACAAACCCCAGAATTCCACAGGATGTAGAAAGTGGAATAATAGCACTATAACAGTGTTGTGCAGAAGTGACCATAAATTACAACATAGTATTGTGCCTGGTCTCATGGTCTATTATAATGCTAGCTTTAAAAACAATTCTTCCAGCAAGCACAAGTTGCTGAAATTACTGCTTCCCTTTCATTTATTTAGCCTTAAGGCTCCTCCCTAAACTGCAAACCCCAGGATTCCATAGGACATTGAAAGTGGAATAATAGCACTATAACAGTACAGGATGGAAATGGCCTATGTGGTGTGTGTGTGTGTGTGTGTGTGTGTGTGTGTGTGTGTGTGTGTAGGAGCAAAGGGGTTACAGAATAAACACAGGATACCAAACTGGGAGACAAAAGACCACAACTTTATTGGCTAGCACATACAAATGGGTTGGCTCATGCATGGGTCTGGATCCTGGCATCGATCAACCCACTGTTGACCAATTAGCCCGTTTCTGGCCCGGTGCCAGAATCCCAAAGGAATGGCAGGGGGAGCCCACTGGTCGGGAACCCCCTGTCACCAGGGGGTGCAAGAAAGGTGTGTCCCCCCCGAGCCAGACATGCTCGCCATCGCCTTGCACGCCCCTCCAAACCACGAGGGGCCAATGAACCACTGTCAAAGACCATTAGCCCTAACCAACCTGGATTCAAGGCCCATGCAACTGTCCAAAGTTGTGATAAGAAGACACGAGGAAACATCATAGAACCACAAAACAGTATACAATAATAGCATACAACAGTAAACAACAATCAGCACTGAGGGAGAACCAATAGTGAGAGGGAAGGAGGAGAGCGGCCGAAACACAAAGAGGCTGCTCTGGTGGATGTGGGGGAATAAATCTTCCGCAGTAACCCTACTGGGCCGTGACAGCCAATCAGATTGTGGGAAGTGCAATCGGATTGGCTGTCAGCTTTGCGGGCATCCGGGAACCTGGTAGCCCAGCCCGGTGACTGCAAATGGCCCTCCTCTGGCCCAGAGAGCCGGAAGAGTAGCAATTTCTCTGCGCTCGCTCCACCCCTCAAATGGCACCACGCTAGGAGATAAGTCATGCAAAGCACTTAAATGGAATTAGTGTTCAATTCATTTTTATCTTTTGTAAATAGTACATTTTTAGCTGAACTTTTATTTTAAATTTTGTAAGCCACCTTGGGTTCCTTTGCAGGAGAAAGTCAATGAGTAAAAAAATTAAAAGCCAATATAACAACACACACACACTTCAGTACTTAGAAAAACATACCAATTTATATAGGGTTTCCTAAGCCTCAATATTTTTTTTATCTTAAACATTTTAAATTTTTATTTTCAAGTAATAAATAATACCTATTATTTAATTTTAATTAATATGTCTCAAGTCACATTTCAAAAGTTTTTGAATAATATTTTCTTTAAAAAAATCAAATTGTTGCCTCTCCCTGCTCTTCTCCATATTTCAAATTCATTAAAAATTAAGTTTAAACTGCCCAAGCTATGCATCTATGGAAATATCTGATCTTAAATACAGGCAACAAACATGTGACAGAAAGAAACAAAAAACTAAAAACCAGCTGGAAGAATAGTTGACTCATCTTTCAGAGGAAGTTTTCAGAAAAGCCTGATCCTCTTATTTTTAATTGCATTTATAATACAGCAAGGAAATTATTTGTGAAGTATTTGCCCTGCACCTGAAACCACCTCTAGTGAAATTATGTTTGGCAACCTGAAGCACTTTGAAGTCAATAGAGTGGCAATAAAAATTAGACTTTCATGAAAGAGCTGAGCCTTGCTGTTCCCCTGAGCAACCTGCCAGAGCCTCAAGGGGTCAAACATTTATGGCATGGGGAGTAGGGGGAAGGAGGCAAATTGCCACAGCCCATGCCCTCCCTCTGTTGTACACATGGAAGCAATTTTTCTCAGTCCTTTCCAGTACCTTATGAATTTCTCGCCCGTTGCTCACACTTCTCTCCCTCCCACCTCAAAAACCTCCACTTTCTTTCGCAGGTGGCCTTCCACAACTTTCATGTCACATTTACAAAATTAACAGTAACTGTCAAATCACTCTGCAAATAGAAGAATATATGTTGGGGGGGGGATCAAACTTCTCTCTCTCTCTGTCTCTCTCTCTCTCTCTCTCTGTGCCCTAGGGCCAACCTGATGGAGAGGCAACAAAGGGATCCTTGAGATATATTTGGATAGGCTGCTCCAGCAAGACAGGCTTTTATTTTATCAAGTGCACACAATTTTTCAATTGCATTTTTTCATGGAAGGGGGTTATGTCCTTCCTCTAAGTTATGCATCCCCCCTGTGCACTCCACTGGGACTGTGAACTAGAAATTATACTGGGAACAATTACAATGACTAGAGACAGGATTTATTTTAAGCATACAAGTCTAAAGAATTGGCAGGAGAAGGTCAGAAAGAAGAGGATGTGTGTGAGATTGTTTCCAAAAAAAAAATGAGTGACTGCAATTTACAATGAATGATTCTTACACATATTGGAAAAAAAAGAAAAGAAAAAAGTGCTTACAGTAATTAAAGAATATCATCATGAAAGGGGGGTGAGGAAAGTGCTCAGAGGAATTGTAATCTGTGGAGATGTAAGCTAATTACTTAATCACTTGCATTTGTAAATCTTATTATTGGAAAAGAAATTACTGTAGTGGTTAAATTGCAGATATTTATCTGCTAATAGCCTTGATTCATCAGCAATGTTAATCTGTCATCTTGAAAGCCAATATTAACGGCATCAATCTTGCAAAACAATAACAGTTTATATGAAAGAAAACATTGTCCATTTAAGGCCCAGATGTGCAGAAGGGAGAGGAGGAATGTACCAGATTCTCAAACCAGTTGACTGAGCCAAAAGACTTTCTGAGATGAAGTTGTTTTGCCCTATTAACCCTTTTTAGGCACAACACGCTACTTCAACAAACAGCATTTTCTATGCTGTGAAATAGCAACTAAAGTGAGGACCGATTCTAGACTGAAGAAACACTTTACAGTTTTATTATTCCATAGTTATTAGGGATTCATAAACCTTTGGCAATGAGAGAGTTGTTTAAAATAGACTATTTTTTTTAAAAAAATATTGATAAATTCTGAAGAATTATATAATTCCTTGGAGGGGGGAAAGATACTGAAACAATGCTATTGATTTTTCCCTTTGGTTAAATAAACTTTTCTTTTTTAATCAGTGTTTTGTACAACAAGGGAAAGCGATGAAGTGGAAAAAGGGGAGACGCCAGTGCTTTAATTTCCTCTCAGTATTGCACAGTAAGTTTTACAGGGAAATGAAACTCCTGAAAATAAGCCCAGGTTACAGTTTCAGAGGAAATTTGTTGCAGAGCAGACAAAGGCAAAACATCCAGAGAAGATCAACGTTTCTATTTTGGTGGTGCAAAAGAAAAGGAAAAAGAACAAAACAATTATAGTAGAAATATCTACCTTGCAAGATTTGTATCTGTACTACAGTTGTAGCTTGTATCATGACCAGATGTCCCTGCTTCCAAGAAAATGTTCTGTTCTTTCTTGAGATGGTGCACATTCCTGACTTATAATATTGGACTGGATGTGTTCTAAGCACAGCAGCTTGGATCCAATGGAAACTAGTGAAAAGTGGAGAAGTACTGCCATTTGTATCTGGGGAGAATTCTTTCCCAGAAATATATCTGACTCTCCTTTTAATATATAGCTACTGTACCATATGCCACTTCATTCTCTGAGGGACCCCTGGCCCTTATACCTGGCAATAAGGGTTGTGGTAGGCAGGAAAGGACAAGTAAGCTGAACATTGCTTAGGGTTTTTAGGATCCAGCTCATTCTCTGCATTGTATTTCATTTTACTTGCAATGAGTAGTCTTATTTGTAATCATTTTAATTCTGAAGAATAATTTTTATTTCTTTTTTAAAAAAGGAAATGGAAGACTATTTTCTATATCTAAAATATTACAGCTTTCTGTAATAGACCCTTACTGCTCTATTACATGTTGTCATGGATGCCACATATTTGCTCATGATTCCTCCTATTCACTTACAATTTAGGTCTGACTAATTTGGCTCCTTTTGGCATTGAATTGTACATACTATTGAATGAGGAGTGCTGTTTCTGTCACAAGATGGTGACAGAATGGTGCTTGCTCTTCCATATGCCCAAAGGAGTAACTTGCTCAGTCTGGGATTCAAAACTGGAAGCATAGCGAACTGAAGACAGTTTCCACATGGCATTTTCCATGCGAAAGGGTGCCTGGAGTGTCGCACAATTGTGAGGAGCGATCTGCACGACGCAATTTTAATCGCGCGATGCTCCAGGGACCAGCAGGCGCTGATCGTGCACCTTTTCATTTTTGGTTAGAAGCCAAAAATGGTGCGTGGTTGCGCATTGCTCCTGGGCCCCACATGCACTTACCTGGCGTGCAGAGCCTCTGGAGCTGCGCCGGTCGTGCCTCCTGCCCCGGCGCAGCCTGGGAAACTCCGAGGCTGCACTGCTGAACGAAGAGGCAGGGCTCTAGCGTGAGCAGGCAGCTTGTGCAGAGCTGAAGCAGCAGGGATGCGAGAGCCTCTTGCTAGAGGCTGCTCGGGCGATCCCCGCACCCCAGCACCGGAAGAAGGTAAGGTGTGGAAAGGGCCTAAGTTATTTAACAACACAGTTCCAGTTCAGATGTCCAGCATTCAAGCTGTGTAATCTGACACTGAAACAAATATACACCTTACCATTTATAGCAGTTTTGGAAAATCTACCTATCAGCAGCAGACAACCACATTTGGCAAATCATAAGAAGATATTAGAGATACAGTAACCAATGAAGAAACAGTAACCATAAAGCCATAATGAAAAATTACCAAGGAAGCACCAAAGAAAAACTATTCATATTGAATATTTTTCTTATGTTCTTACATTTCAGATTGTTCTTGGCTGGAATCTTTTATGAACTACATTGCTATGTAACAATGGTAGTTATGTAGCTACATAGTGAATCCCAGCCTGGTTCTCCTCAATCCCCACTTGCTGGTCAGCAACTGCTGCAATTGGGGGGGGGGTCTGTTCCCTTGTCACTTCCCACTCCCTTCCATGGGTGATATCTTTTGCAACAACAGCGATTGTTTGCACAAGAGGAGAATGAGAACATCAGTTAGCTGCTTCCTGAGGGACACAGGAACAGATCCCTATCAATCACAGTGGCTGCTGACAAGTAAGTGGGGCTCAGAGGCATATCTAGGATCTGGCAAGTAAGTAGGGTACATACCCGGGGCGCCAATGCCAAGGGAGTGCAAAAAAGCCATGCCTGAAGGAATGGGGTGGGGGTAGGGGTAAGAAGTTAGAAACACAACTTCCACGCTTGCCCTAGGCACTGTTCACACTAGATGCAGTACTGGTGGGGACTGGGGGATTTTCATGGTTTCTGTGTCCTTAAATGAGGGGATACATAGGGATCATGAATACAGAGTAGTCACTGCGTAAGTCTAAATGACAGCTTCATAACTTCTTAGTAGGATTTTGGCCATTGTTATTAGTAGAAAGCACAGCTCATCAATGATAGCATCAATATGTTCTGGTAATGCTGAATCTGCTTGCTTGCTTATTTATTTGTTTATTTGAGATTCCTAAGAGCTTAATAATGCTGCAGCTTCTACTTCTTTTCTTGATTCAGAGTACTTTTTCTCCAAAGATGTCTGAATGTGCTCATGCTGCTATGTGTGTTAAATGAATATTCAGCTCTTTACTCACTTTCCATCTTTTATTGGAAATGTGAATTTGGAGCCTCGGTAATGCTCAGCTCTGTTACATGGACTCAGATATTCATCTCCAGTTCATTTGAAAACTTTTGTTTGTTAAGCCGAAAAGCAGTAGTTAGTCCTGAATAGAGTAGACCCAGTGAAAGAATGGTTTACATACTGGTTGATTTACCAAGTTCCCACAGACTCAATGGGTCTATTTGACTAATTTTTGGACTTAGGTCTCAGTTCCCTCCCACTCAATACCTCTCAGCCCACCTACTTACAGTATTAAACCTATATTACTGACCCAGCATCAGCACATTAAGGAAGGGAAACGTCTGTTCTTTCCAAATCCCTATTTGATTAATTGGGTTGGGACAAATCTATTTAATTTTCTTTATTTTCAGTGGGGAAATTGTGAGCCCCCCCCCAATTCAAGTCCATATGTGAGGGAGTTATTCACATCTCCAGTGATGGCCTGTGATATCCAGTCTGTTATGCTTTATGCCTTTCTGTAATTTTTTAAAAACAAAAATGCTTTATTTATCGACATACTTATTTAACAATATACACAAAAATTCTCTGACAAGGGCCAGAGGAAAAGAGAAAAATATCCCGAACTAATTAAACAAGTTTTCTGTAGAAACTCTGGCAATATTAAGAGGAAAAATAATTTTTTCTGCTTAGAAAATTACCGGTACTTCTATATATTAAAGTTTTAGTACAGAGAGGAATATAACTTACAAGACAGCTGGAAGCCAGCAATGGAAAATCACAGCATATATTTAGGTTTTTCAGTGGCTACTTTTCAGATTTTGTACTTAACATATCTACATACTGCTACATTTTAGAACTAACATAAAATACAACCTTTTGAGATATCTATAGGCAGATTCTATGCTATTTTCCCTTTCAACCATGGGCAGATGCTATAGTATCTCTGCTTTAGCTTACCCTGGTTATAGTTCTATTATTTGTCAGCAACACAGTCAAAATCCCAAGAATATCAATAGAAATGCAAGCTCATCTGACAAAACCTGCAGCCATTTCCATAGCTTTTCTGTACCTCTATCCATCAACTATTGTTACCACAATGATGTCCCCTGACATGGAGTGCACAATCCATGATGAACCCTTGTGGTGGTGATGGCAGACAACGCACAAGTACATTACTAGAAGCTAGAGATATAAATCTTTGGCTGTTTCATCCTGACATGGAAATGTTCTCATATTCAAACATCCTGAACAGTTCCAGGGAAATTACACATTTTTTGCCCCAAAATATGTGTTTTTTTGTACCAAAACATTTCTCTGTACAGAAATATACAATGTTTGCATGCAGAAAAAACATGAGTATTTTTGTGCAGAATAATTCTTCAGAGCACTACCTGCACAGAAACTGCACAAAAACCTCACTGCTGCATCATTTTTCTCAATGGAGTTTCTCAAGTGTTGTGAAACCCTTTTCTCACTTGGATAGTGAATAACAACAAATATTCTTTCTGTTCCTAACAGGTAGAGCTTTCACCTCTCCTCTGCCAGCATCTCCCCTTGGCCCAGCAGGTATGAAGTGTAAATGCCAAACTCATAGGTTGCAGTTCTATTGTTTGGGTCCTTCTGTGATAAAATGGAAGTCTTGGGCATCGTAAAGCATTTAGCACGAAGGCCAGGTTGCAAAACATAAACCATTTCTGCAACTCACCTTTCCTCGGCGCAGGGGTGCAGTGCTCGCACGAGCAGCATCTTGTGAGAGGCCCTTGCATCCGGGTTTCTTCAGCTTTGCACAAGCTTCTTGCTTGCGTGAGAGCCCCGCCTCTTCCTTTTGCAGTGCAGCCTGAGACCTTCCCAGGCTGCACTGAGACAGGAAGTGCGACTGGCCCAGCTCCTGACGCTCTGCACGCACGGCAAGTGTGCACAGGGCCCTGGAGTGATGCGCTACTGCACACCATTTTCAGCTGAAAGCCAAAAATGAAAAAGTGCGTGAGCGGTGCCTGCCAGGCCCTGGAGTGTCACACAAATATGAGTGCGTTGTGTGGACCGCTCCTCACATTTGCATGACGCTCAAGGGGCCCTTTTGCATGGAAAATGCCATGCAAAAAGGGCCATAGTTCCTGCTTCTGCCACTTACAGCAGCTGAACAGAAACACAAACATGTATACATACACATGTAGACAACTTAACAAAAATTATAGTGCCTACTTTCTCATTTGTCATTTCCACATTACAATGTTATAGTGCTATTACTCCACTTTCAATACCTTATGGAATCTTGGGATTTGCAGTTTAGAGAAGGATATTTAGACTTTCCAGGCAGAGACCTCAGGAAACTACAAACCCCAGAATTCCACAGGATGTTGAAAGTGTGAACAATAGCACTATAACAGTATAGTGCGGAGATGGCCATTGATTAAGGATAGCAGAAGAGATGCTCTGAAGTCACAACTGGCACTCTGTTCTGTGTATGCCAGACAACATGATAGCAGGAGTGCTTCTGGTATTTTCATCCAAATTTCTTCCTAGATTTTGCAGTTCAGGGCCAGGTCATCAAATTCAGGAATACTAGATCTTCACATGACAAATTAGCATGGGTAAGAAAGCAAAACTGACAGATGCTTCTTATTCTTTGTAATAGGCTCTATTACAATTGAGCTGTTGATAAGCTGCAAATGTTCTGTTGAGAAGATGTTGACACTAGAAGTTTTAAATGGTAGAAACCGATGGATTTTCCCATCCCTAACAGCAAAAGCAGTACTTTTAAGAGCTTATTTTTAATGGTTGCAATGGCTGGACATAGCACCTGAAGATTATTACACAGCTGCAGTTTACATGTTCTGCACAAAGCATTGAGTGTGTGAGATTTCTTTGACTAGTAGACTGCAAAGCTTGAATGGGGGCATAATTAGGCTTCAGTGTACTAACTGTAAATAGTGTAGGTTGAGAGATATTTCTGTTATGGAAAAACACAGCTACACTCTAGACAGAGGCCCATACACATAAAAGAGATGGACTGAAAAATGGAGATTGTTTTTCTAAGTTTCGTCAACACTGGAAGATATAGTGGTTTTTAAAATAAAATATTTACTAGAGAGTAACTGTAAATTTAATTTTGAATCCATTTTTAGGGGAGAATTAAATGCCAGTGGATGTCCTATGCCAATTTATAAATATTTTCAATTGTTTTTATTTTACAAAAAGTGAAAAATGAAAAAATGTCATTCTATAAGCTAAGCTTGTATAACTTCAGTTCTGAAATAGAATGCGCTGAGGCAATATGTTACATTACTTCATGTAATAAAACAATTGAGAGAAGACAATTAATCAGGATCCTTATTTTTTTTTCTTTTAAAGCTGTGGATTAATCACCATTTTCTTTGAAATGACACAAATGGGTAATATGTTGTAAGCTATTCTTACAGTTAGCTTTCAGGAGGACAAAAAGTTCCAATATATGAAAGATATACGCTGAAAATGCTAAAGATATAGTGTGCAGATGTAGTGTGTGTGCATGTGTACACACAGCAACCATTTTTAAACACACTTCTTTATTTTGGACTCCAAAGGTGAATTCCTTCAATGTTAGCCATGCCGCATATGGCTGCTGTATAATTTTGGCAGATGTCACAAGGTAAGCAGGGTCAGGGTCGGTCTGGGTCAATATTAAATAGCAGCCTTCCAAAGAAAACCCAAAGGCCTTGCAAGGTGATGAGAAGATAGTGTGAGGTGGCAATCTCAGCTCTGAGTCAGACATGAGGCATGCCCAAGAGACTGCTAAAGCCAATGTCCTAACAAGAGTTGCAGTCTTCAGACAAGAAATGAAACCACAGCTCTGTTCACTGAAAGTCTCCACAAAGTCTGCTTCACAGCTGAGGGTGGTTTTCACTACCTGGTTGGGCAAATTCTCGTTTGGATCATTATTATAACTGGTAAAATTATTGACTCTCCAAAAACTTAAACAGCCTGATGAGTAATATGCTCCCCTTTATTGTTCATAAGTGACCTCCATGAGGATTATGGACTTTTTTTAAAGGTGTCATCTGTTCAGAGTTCCTTGATGAACAAAGGGGCCTTCACCAATAGACTACTGGTTATGATACTGATCTGCCACTTAGGAGTAGTGAGAATCCAAACAAGGGAAGGTTGTTGCCATGTTCAAGATGATATAGTCTCTCTCCAACTGCCAATTTTTGATTGGAACTTTGTGCACAGGAGTAGGGTTGACCAAAGATATCTTGCTGCCCAAGGCAAGAGACATATAGAAGCTGAAAGGACTGGTAGCTGAATCTTGTTTCAGCAATGGCAACAGATACCATGCTTCACCACACCTGTGATCAGCAGACTAGTGTGGGATTGATAAATGAAATTGATAAATGAACACAGAAATGATTTATTATGAGTGATTATCTTAAACTACTTTTGAATTACACTTTTATTATAAACAATCCCACTTAAGAAATATATCTATTACGCCTTTGCTTGAATTGTGTAATACCTTAGCAGAAAATGCTTTCTTGTGAGGGGTATTTAGTTTGAGTTTATTATTTTTACATATTATAAATGTAATTTAAAATTACAATTAAAAAAGTTCCTTCTATTGTTTTATTGCTGAATTAGATATTGTAAACATGTAGCAGAGAGTCCATATAAAAATATTGCAGCAGGAGAAAAGGAGAATATTTAAAGTAGTTCTTGGATTGCAAGAAATTATGTGTTTTTTCTCATTTGACTCTACATTTCTTGAACCTATATATTAATGCTTGAGTCTATGTAGTGTAGTGGTACAGCACATTACAAAATGATTAGTTCCCAAAAGGGACGAAAGGACAGCAATGAAGGATCAGACTAGCCTCCTTAGGAAGAGAGTTCCAAAATGTGGGAGCAACCACAGGAAGGAGCTTCTAAATGTGACTGTAAGATGGCAGGATGGACAGAAGCATCATCCCTCAAAGTTCTTAGAACCCAGCAGGCTCATATGGGAACAAATGATCCCACAGATTGCCTGGATGCTGACCACATAGGGTTCTAGGATCTGTAGGGGAATTATTCAGGGCCCATAGAGCTGCACTAGGTCACCTTCTTAGAGCTTCATGTGATCCATAGGTAACACTATTCCTGTTCATGCTCTATAATGAACAGTTGGAATGAATCACTCTGGGGAAAAAGTATCTCTCCAAGCTCTGCTAATATGCTGCACAGCTCCTCCTGCCACCTCATGCAATTACAGTAGCATAGAAGCTTTGTGGGTCAATAAGAGCTCCTTGCGCAATTAAAAGATGGATAAAATAATGATACTAAATTATGCAGAAAGCATCCACAGATACTGAAGATACAAAATTTTCATGAGAGCAATAATACTAATAAGGGTGATAACTACTACTGATACTACTAGAGCATCAGCAAATATTGAGACCTACAAATTCAGAACCTCTTGGAGAAACAACTGGGAGAACAAACTCTGGGAGAAACAATGGTGATAGACACTTTGAGAGCATGTCCAAAATGACAAAACATCTGAATGAGATGGTCATAGATAGGATCACAATAGCACAATTACAAAACATGACACTACTTGAAACATGCTACTTTACCAGGTGATATCTCACTGATTAATAGATTCTTGGATAGAATCTAAATCACTGATGATGCAGAACTCCATTCAGTAACACCTGGTAGACTATGAAACTGAGGCCTTTTCTGTAGCACCCTCCCATCCCATCATGGGAATGGGTGAAGGCCAGGATCGCAATGACACTTCTGCATGATATCATCATGGTCCCACTCCTCTCCTGTCTTCAGGCAGCACAATCATGGCTTAAATCATTTATGGGTGTTCCCCATCACTCCTATGTGATTGCACCACCATCCTGCACTTACCTGTCCTGCAGAGGAGTAGGAGGCATGATGGCGCATCTTCCTGTCCCAGTGCAGCCTGGGAAGTACATGGCTGCACTGAAGAAGGAAGCAGTGTGCCCATCGCACTCCCTTCCACAGGGAGCCAGTCCTGTTGCAGACAGGAGCACTGCAATCTGGCTTAAGTAGCCTTCAGTACAGTGATCTGGCACCAAGTGCCAGTCACCAATCACCCTGGTCGCTGTCCTGGAGGCCATCAAATAGTTACCCTCCCCTACAGCACCGTTTGCCACGTGGGTCCATGTAAGCTGTTTAAGCAGCATAGACAGTTTAGGTGTAATCATGAGTACTTTTATAAATCTATCAAAGGAGAAAGTCAGAATAAAGAAAATAAAAGAGAGAATAAGATGGTTACATTTTTGAAGGTGCTGTGGAGTAAACCAAAAATGCATAACAAAAATGCAAACTAAACTAAAAATGTGGAAGTAGAATTAAAGTCTAGGAAGATGGAAGATAACTGTAATTACACAAACATGGATGACTGAATTTTATACCACTAGAGTTTGAATCCTCAGTGAGCACTGTAAGAATAGTTGGTCACGATTTTAGAACGAATTTGGAATTGACAAATGGCCCATGCTATCAATATATAGAAGTAAAACCGCTCAACCAGAAGGAATCAAGTTCATTAAAAATATCAATCAGAGTAGAAATTACAAACATTTTGGAATATTGCAAGCTGAATATATTCAGCTCAAAGAGTGAAAGAGAATATTAGTACTGACTATAAAGAAAGAGTACACAAAGTTTTTAAAATCAAAACTTAACAGTAGAAATATAATTAAAGCCATAAATGTCTAGGCCATACAAATTATCCAATAGAGTGCTGGAATTGTTGATTGGACTCGAGCAAAACTGGCTGAACTAGACAGAAAAACCAGAGAAATTATGACAGCAAACCATGCTTTATACTCTTGAAGTGATACTCTTCAGCTGTATCTACCACATAATGTTGGTGACTGAGGTTTATTACAAGTGAAACAAACCGTTGAGCAGGAGAAAAGATCTTTGATTGAATAAATCAACACGAGTAAAGAAAAATACTCACTCAGGTACATAAAGAGAATGTACTGAACATGGAAGAAACAACATTCCTATAAATAGAAAATTATGAATTATCACCTTGAAGCCTGGCAAAATAAACAACTACATTTATTTATTTTTTTGTTTGTTTATTTATTCAATTATATCCCGCCGTTCTCCTTCTGCAGGACCCAAGGCAGACTAGAGCATTTCATAACAAGTTACAATTAACACATTATTTAAACAAAAGTTTAAAAATAAATAACTGTTCAATCAAAGACAAGATTAAAACAATATAAAAATACTGTTCATGATTTTAAGTTTTTTTTTAAAAAAAACCCACACCACTACAAACTCTTTCTGTCACATAGATTTTCAGTCAGATGCCTATCTGAATAAAAAGGTCTTAGCATGCCATTGAAATAAAAGGAGGCCATTCCTCAACCAAACTTCCCATAGGAGGGAATTCTACAATTTGGGGGCAGCCACTGAGAAGATTCTCTCCTGAAGATCTTAAAACTCAGCCAGGGTCATACAAGGTTTGGTTTTTCAGATAGTGGACCTAAGTCGTATAGGGCTATGAAGGTCATAATCAGCACTGTCAATTCACTTTGAATACATGGTCAGTATATTAAGAATAGAGAAGGAAAAATTGTGAAGGAGAATATGTGGAAATGGTTACACAAGAGGATATGGGAAAAAGAAATTGAAGGACTCATATTTGCATCACATGAACAGGTGCATCACACAACTAGCATTAAGACTGAAAAAAAAATAACAAAGAATAATGACATCTCTATAGAGAAAAAGAGGAAAATGCTGATCACCTTATCAGTTCATGCGCAAGCTGAATATGATAAATGCCATTTTAAAGGATCTGCAATGGTACATTGGAAAAAAATATCACTTATCATCTGCAAAGAACATGTGGGAACATAAGCCTGGAAAAAAAATGTAGAAAATGGTGAAGTAAAAATCTTGCGGGACTTCATGATTCAAGTTAATCAACAATTAGTACATAATATGACAGACATAATTGTGATTGAGAATAAGAAGTTTGGAGTACGGATGTAGCAATCCCTGCAATAGCAGGATCAAAGAAAGAGGCCATTTCTGTATTACACTGTTATAACGCTATTATTCCACTTTCAACATCCTGTGGAATTCTGGGGTTTGTAGGTTTACTGAGGCCAAAGAGTTCTCTGTCTGAGAATTCTAAAGGTTGCTCCCTAAACTGCAAACCTCAGGATTCCATAGGATGTTGACAGTGTAGTGTGGAAATGGCCAGAGAGAAAAGACTGTGAAATAGTAAGAATTGTAAATGCTGATCTAGTGCCTCTGAGAACAGAGAACACCTCCAGTTCCAGTGGTGTTATGTGCTCATGGAGGTATTTTGAGCAGATAAAACATCTGAATGAAATCACTATAGACAAGACAGCAATGTCACCATAGCAAAAAGTAACATTATTTGGAACATGCCACATTATACAACTATAGCTCACCCAGTTTTGAATAGACTCTGAATCACCAGTGGTCAAAAATTCCAGTCGCTGTACGCTGTGAAACCAACAAGTTAATAGCATCAAGTACAGAAACAGGACAAAATGAACATAACATGGACAAAAAATGAAGATGTGAGTGAACTGAATGTGACAAAATGTTATCACGCTTAAAGTTCTCATATCAGGTTTCTGTGAATAGGGCAATCAAAGTGGGTTACCCTGAAGCAATACCTGTAATTGGCAATTGGTTGATAAACCATGATGTTCCTTCCAGTCATGGGTATTCCTGGGAGCTAAAATAGCTACATGGAGATGACTGCTTATCACACTGTTTAGTCATGGGAAGGGATAAGATGTTTCTGTGAGGAAAGAACAACAGAGTACAATGTACAACAGACGGCTGCATATTACGAAATGCCAATCGGCATCCAGTGACCCCTTGGTCAAAGACCAGCCTGGGTAAGACACTAAGGCCCTAAAGTTTCCATTGCTTGAGGAAGCGAGGTGAAATGTAACAATATTTTAAAGGTATTATTTTCCTTCTTTGTGTGGTCTTTGAGGCCTCTATAAAACACTCATTAAAGACAATTCTCCTCACCATTAATCCTCCATATTTATTAGTAAAAAAGGATATGAGGCAGAAAAAATAGGTCATGGAAAGGTTGCATGAATAGGCAATTAGTGGAAAAAATCATAAGCAATAAGGAAAATGTGTTTGGAGGAAGACATTTCCCCCTTCCTTTTTAACTTTACATCTAAAACCCTTTTTTAAAAAAAACGGGGCTCTGATTTAGGCAGAAACAGTTTGTCATTCAAAATATTTCAATTCTTCATCTCTAGCATAATAAATATGGAGGTAATAATGGTGGGATTGGAAGGCAGATAAATGAGAACAATCCAAATTTAATGGGAGACCTAGAATAGCATCTTTTTATTTACCAGCTGCATGTTCAGACTGCATTAAAATCAGGGAGACACAAACCCTCTCTGTTTACAGTCTACAGGTTATTATCTAGTTTTCAAACTGTTCCATTTAGCATGGCTAAGTGATTTCACAGTGACACACCATTAATTGGCCATTGGGATTCTAATGATGTCCAGAAGGGAGAAAGAGTAAATAAAAATCCTTACATTGAATGCCTTCCTCTTGAAATACATTAATTTCATTGCAAACATGAGCATAATTACACATTTGGTTTCAAAGTTAAATTCCTAGGCAAAGTATTCAGCCTCAGATGTTATGATTTTACATTTCTTCCTTCTCAGTAAAGGTGCCAATTCTATTTGGCTGCCTACAAAATCATTTACATAAGGCCATTAAAGTAGGTAAAAATGTTTCCCTTTCTTATATCCATTCCTTGGTAGCTCTAATCCTCCTAGACAGTGAGGAATAAGGGCTTGCTTTATACTGCCAATTTCTTTTACTTCTTACACTGACACTTGTCAATATTTTTTACCATGTGCATTGGGGAAATATTCTAGTGTGTGTAATCACTTTCAAGGTTTGCCACCATTTATATGCAGTATGCATAGTACGTGCATACATAAAAGCTAGTGGAATAGGGGCAGATATTGGTCTGACTTGTTCATAGAGAGTAACTTTTGCTGGTAGCATTAGTTCAGTCATATTATTCACTTGCAAGTTGCTTTGCTGCTTTCTAGAGACCAGAACATGAACCAATGACTTTAGATTACAAGCAAAATGATTCTACCTACATATTTGGAAGAACATCCTGATGTTAAGAGCTGTTCAAGACTGGGAAAGCCTCCTCTTTGAAAAGAGGTTGGATGACCATATTTTTAGACACTTTTAGTTTGCATAGTCCTACGTGGCAGAAGGTTGAAGTAGACGGTCCATGCTGTGCCTTCCAACTCTATGATCCCTCCACACATCTGTCAAGAGGATGGTGTTTCGATATACAGTTGAAGTGAAAAGGAAGAAAGGCTGAAATGACAACAGGTAATGTTTCAACAACAGATAGGCTATTTAAGCCATCCGACACCTATTCTATCACTAAGATGGCTGATATAGAGGTCTATGCATGAAAACGGAACCACTATTATTGTTCAGCATTATTAAAACACAGCACATTTTTAACCCCTTTGTGGTCTCAAATGTATATGAACATGGAAGACAATCTCAGTCCATGTTATATGTTACATGCTTACATAGCAAAATTACACACCAGGAAATGCATGACACACAACAGGCCACTAATACCCATGTCCCCTCTGATTGCTGACTGCAGCATATTTACTAATTAACTTAATTATTTATTTATTGAATTTACACCCTGCCTTTCTCCACAGTTGTGTTTGGTTTCCTCCTTTCAACTGTGACAGATGCATTTTTAGCAAGCAAAATGTAAATAAATATATCTGCCACTGTTTTACACTGTTCTCTACACTCTACAACTATCTTCATTGCAAGGTGTGCAAATAGGTAAAGGAGGCAGAACAACTGAGATACATTTTATTAGGGAGAAATTATGTGGTTTTAGCACAGCAGGCATAGCCTAGGAGGAATACCAGGCTGATGTTCTGCAACTTCTGAGCATAGCCCAACCACCCAGAGACTTGGGCCATTTCCACACTAGCCTATTACAGTGCTATTATTCTGCTTTCAACATCCTATGGAATCCTGGGGTTTGCAGTTTAGAGAGGGGCCTCAATTCCCAGGATTCCATAGGATGTTGAAGGTGGAATAATAGTGCTATAACAGGCTAGTGCAGAAATGGCCTTGGGATCTAATCTTGACATATTGAAGATTGGGTAGCTTTTTCTCCTTTCAACTCCAACAGACATATTTGTTTGTTGCTTATTCAAGCAATATGTTAAAAAGTGGCCATACATTTAACCAAAGACTGATGTCTACTTCTTCCTCCTTAAAATCATAGAATCTTCGATTTGGAAGAGACCACAGGGGCCCTCTGGTCCTAACCCTTATCATTGCAGGAATCCACAGCTAAAGTACCCCTGAATGGTGGTCATCTGGTATCTGTTTAAAAACCTCCAATGAAGGAGAATCTAACAAGCCTCTGATACACTAGATACCACCTCCTTGACCTTCGGGGCTCCGTTTGTCTCATATGCTACTAGTAGCTATGAGGGAGTGGAGTTAATGTTGCAACAACAATTAACTTTGCTATTTTGTCCTTGTTCTTACTTCCAAGTGTCATTTCTCAAGTACAAGGAGTAGACTTTTCATTGTTTTAAACACTCTGGAATCAAGACAGAGCAATCAGTCTATGGCTCCATTATGGTAAAACCTAGTTCATTTCAGGGTGAGGTTTGTTTCAACACCAATATGAAAAGACTGGCAGCTTGTCATTACATATTAATACACCGTACACTATGTGCATATTCTGCTGGAATATAATCCGCACATTCCACATAATAGTTGGGTTTAGAAGTCTCTCACTTCCAAAATGTGTGTGTTCGGGGAAGAGTGCTTTTTGGTTTGGCTGAGAATTAATTTTAATCTGCAATCATGTTCCTTAATATTATGCCCCAGACAACCACATTGTATGTGAACTTTCTTACTTTGATGGTCTTAACAGTCAGCTAATTGGAAACATTTTTCTTGGAAACCTTCTCCTGCCAAACTTTATTTTGAATGGCAGATGTTAAAATCAAGTGTGCCCAAGTGGGGCATTAAATTTATGAAGTCTGAACTCTTGTCATTTAATTTTAGCTGCCAAAATTCTGATCGTACATCAAGGGCTGATTAAGATACTATATTCCTGGGAAATACACTTGTAATTTCTTTTGGCATACACAGTAGGTAATATTTACTCCTGTCTATTCAAAGCTTGTATTTTCTTAACACACAGTAAATTTTCCTTTTAGCATTTTTGTTTTTCCAACCCAAGTATGATGTCTATTTTACTGTGTTGGAATTTCCTCCCTTGTGTTTTTTGTTATGTTTGACTATTAGGATACAATCCTTTGGGGCCATAGGATTTTGCACACCATATACACTATGGGTGGAGAATATGGTGAGTGGGCAGAGGATGAGGACAGACTTCAGAAGTCTCTTTGGATTTGTCCTGCCTGACAAAAAGCCTTGGCGTTTGGTGAAAGTTGTTCCTTCAGGACTCCAGTCTTTTTCTGGCAAATTTCTGAGACTAGCTTTTGAAACCTGGTGTGGGAGGTACTTCTTTTTTTAATCCCTGAAAATCTGGTACACCCAGGGCTTGCCTCTAGTGAGAATCCTTTCCCTCATATCCTGAAATATCCCAGGTGGTCCCCAATGAGGTACTGAATGAGGAAAGATGAAGAAAGAAGGAAACCCTACCCATATCACATTAACAACACCGTCCACAGAGCAATGTAATACAATGTATTTACAGCATGATTGGGTATAGAGGGTGGGAACAATCACTACAAGGTGGGCAACAGAGCAGCAGAATAGCCTGACTGGCCCGGAAGAGCTATATTTGAATTATGAAAAACTCCAACACCATTATGCCTCCATACTTGAGGATTCAACTGTGTTGATGGTGAAGGGATATGTTTGAAGGGATGGATCAGGGAAGACATTTGACCTACTGGATACCAAGCCTTCTGTTTCCCTAACAAATCTCAAGAAGGGAGAAAAACTATACCAACCCTGAATCTGGCAAATTATTTTCCCTTACAATGGAAACTGGGGGAGAAAAAATGATTAAAAGTTTGAGCCTGGCCAAGAAAAAGTCAAAGAAAAAAATAGCTGCTGTTCAAACCATGACTGTAATGAGTCTGGCAGGGCTTTGGATTTGGTGCTTCTTCTGCCACAGTTCCTCCTTCCCTCCACCCCAAAGAGATTGTCCCAACCGTCTTAAAACAGAGTTTGGGAAATTGAAAAAAAAGTTGGAGACAGACATTTTTGAAATCTTTAACATTTATACATGAATAAAATGTACTCCAAACAATCAATATACAAATTCTTATGGTGTCACAATTTCTGTGGTCCTTTCTTCATAGAGGTTAATATGTTTTCTTGCTTACAGAACCGTTGATATTTAAATATCATTTTTATTAAATTTATGGCTGATATCCATTCGGAGATAAATATTCCCTTTTATAACTACAACAAATTATGGCATATTTGCATTATATATTATACATTCCAGAAAGACCACCACACTCCAGCATTCATGAACACTTTTCTTTTCTAGTATCATGGCCTGGCTTCATAGAACAGGACAAAGCACAGTGTTTCACTCAAGAAGGGGAATGTATATTCATAGTCACAGTGGTCTCTTTGTTATCAATCCCTTCCATAGGATAGGGAAGCTGTGGCTTAAGCAATACCTGATCATCTAGATGGCATCTTTTCCTACTCAGAAATATCTAGGCCAGAAAGCTGTAGACTCTTGCAACCCTGGAGTTGCACCAGCCTTTGTCGTTTTTGGGGTTTTTGCTCCTCCTCATGCTATGCTCCCCTTCCCTCATTAAGGAAGACAGTTTCGTGATGCTGAAGCGTGCCTCAGTTGCTAGAGATCTAGGAGGGTAATGTCTACCCTCTTCTCCTGCCTTTAGAACTTCAGCCAGAACTTCACCCCCCAGCTTTCATCCACCAAGTGGCCATGGAGTGATGCTGGATCACTTGGAAGCTGCCTACCATGGGAAGGCACAAAAGAGGTATCTTTGTGGAACTATGTTGGCAGAATGTTATGCTCTGTAAGATCGAAGTAGGATCATCACACTACTGTGCATTGTGGTTTAAGGACTGTGTGTTCCAGCTGCTGATATTGGCATATTGTTAGGGACACCCAGTAAGTTTTTCTTACGTGTGCAGAAGTCTCTATAAAGGCACTGTGACAGTTGGTGTTTCTTTCCTCCTGACACTGTCCCCAAAGCCCCCTCCTCAGTTACTGAAAAGCCCTTGAAGCTGCCCCATACAGTCATTCCATGCTCTCTGGCAAGCAAGTAGGATTGCAGAGGTGTCTGACTATGTCCCCATTGTCAGATGTGAAATGATGACATCAGCCCTGAGATTGGGCAGGAGCCTCAGAGCCACTGTAATCAATACACATCTGGCACAACAGGGAAAAAACCTTGCAACATTGTTCATACTTGGGTGTGATAATAAAATGAGGGAAGATGCAGATCTCTGGTTCTCGGTCTCTAGCATGAGTGGTTTTCTTCTCCAGGAATGTGAAAGGGGCCTTAATTCAGAAAAACATGTACTGTTCTGTATTGTAAATTAGACTAGACCTGTCCTTACATTAAAGCTGCATCAAGTTGTCTTTTTTTTAAAATGCACATTCTGTTGCAAAACAGCCATTTAAGTGGACTTGAAGGTTAGCATCCCTTTTTGAGAGAACAGTTTAAGCTAGCATTGCTGATCATTGTTCAGATGTGCAGTTGAAAGGTGGTATATTGAGATACTACTAAAATGTAAGAAGAGGCAGCCCCAAAGATGTTTAATAGAGAAAGCACAGGGATGAAATTCTATTCCCAGCATTAACACTCACATGCTATGTGACCATAGGCAAATCACGGTGCCTCAGTTTATTCAAATGTAAAAAATGGTTGTAATTAATATTCAGCATAATTAGTCTTTAAGTGCTTGGAGAATTTGGATGAGAAGTGTTATACAAAAGCAAAGTATTTTTACTTCAGCCTTCTTAAGAGTGAGTCCCTAGCTGCACATTTTCCAAAAGTCTACATTCCTTACTAGAGCAAAAAGACTAATTCCAATGAATAATTGATCTGAAGAATTTGCCTTGTTTTCTCTTTGCAAATTGTTCTCAAACAGCCAGCAAAATTCTAGGACTTGTTAGTTAACATGAATTCTTCATCTATTTCTTCACTGGATTTCCTTCATCTGATGGGAGGAAAAATGTATTTGTGCAGTTGCTTGCACTTCCATTCTATGAATCAGAATTGTGCATAATTAACCAATGAAGTGTGATTTTCAAAGTACTCAGAATTTACCAGGTTCAGCATTTCCCAAATTGGTGCCATGACCATTGACCATGCTGACTGTGGCAGTTTGGGGCTGCTGTCCAAAACATCTGGAGGTCACCAGCTTGAAGAAGGTTGATAAACTGAATGCATATTTTAAGTTTTGTTCAGACATACCTCAAAATAGCTGCAGTATTTCTCTGGCTGGGTTGAACCTGGGTTCCTCCAAACTTTACTAGGTTTTGGGACATTGATTCAGAACTGGATGTGAAGGATGTTAGCTCACTGGACATTGAGAATGGGGTACACTGATGCTATAATTCCTCTTCCTGCCCCCCAAAGTAGTTTTGCTGGTCCAGCAAATCAGCACAACTTGTTGTAAAGCAATGCCCCCAAATAACTAAATAAGTAAATACAAATAAATGAATTCATTAGGCTCATAATTAGTTATAGAATAGTAGCAGTTGTATGTTAATGTACAATACATTCGCACTGAGGAACATATAGCCATGAGCCAACCATTGCTGACCACAGTTAGCAGCCAATCAGCCAGTGTTCTGCCCAGCCAGCTCTGTTCAAAAATCCACAAAACCAAATGTTGTCCACACAGTTCCGTAGAGTGCGCATACTTCCAGCACCTAGCACCAGTTTTTCTCTGTCTATGGAGCCATACGCTTACACATACCATAGTCAGATGCCACAGATTACAAACCATGATTCAGATAATATTGAGGGTATACATTAAAGAAACCTTCAGGATTCATAACTAAGGCTCTTTCTGCATGAGGTGAGTGAATCGCTCCATGCTGTTACTTACCGGTTCTTCTCTCTTCAAAGCAATGCGGACTTTCCTTTAAACCCTTCTGCAGGGCTCCTCTGTTTGTTGCAGGGCGAATCGGAGCAGTGCGAGGCCTGTAGATCCACACTGCTGAGGCTGAAAATGGCAGCTTCCTGTTCTTCGTTGGTCCGGATCAACTGCTGATGCTGACCATGCCCACGGCCCACCCTCTGCTCATCGCAGGCTCACATTGGTGCGAGCCTGTGTATCTGCACAACTGAGCAGGAATGAAATGGCGCACTACCGAAGATTGAAAGACTGGATTTTTCCGGTCTTCACTTGGTGCGCTGGAGGACCACTTGGGGGCGTTTTGGATCAGACTAAGGTGAGGAACTAAGGTAAATAGTCCGAACCTAGTCCAATCCAAGGTACGGACAACCTCCACGACAGGACCTCTTGGCTCGTTTTAACTTCCTCGTGCAGAAAGGGCCTAAATTTAGTTCAACAGTTTTAAAAAGTGCTGAAATGCTGAAAAGGGGACAAAACTGTAAGGCCTCACCCCCAGGAATTTGCAGAGTTTGAAGGTAACTGGTTTGAAATAATGAGTTACTTATAATTAGTTCATTTTCCAGTAACAAAGATGTAACTGAGTAAAATTATCTTTGTGGGTTAACATAGGCTAATCTAATTCCCTCCACAATATAACCAAGGCCCTTTCTGTTCCACCCTCCCAACCTACCATAGGGACAGGAGAAGAAAAGGACCACAACAACAGTTCTGCATGACGTCATCTTGGTCTTGTCATTCTCCCATCTCCAGCTGGTGCAATCATGCAATCACTGCAAATCTCAGGGTTCCATAGGATGTTGAAATGGAATAATAGCACTATAACAGTGTAGTGTGGAAATGGCTTTGGTCTGTGTCATAGTGAACAATGTAACGTGGCTGCCACTGCCATTGCAAAAATGTGAGGAGGTGGGGTAGGGGAATGTGGATGGAGGCAGACAAAAAACAGTGCTGTTACCAGTGAACCCCCTGAAAAGCTGTCAAAGATTTTCTTTTCCTCCCCCCAGAGAAGTTCAGTGAAATCATTTCTTTCCCCATCTCTCTGCCTTCAAAAGTGAGGACTTCTTATTGCAAGAGGCTATTTGTGTCCAGCTCCATTCAGTACAGTGGCTGCTGACATGACTGTCAGGCAAACCTGCTATAGCAAGGCAAGGCCTCCTTTCAGAATCTGAACCAATTTCTGCCCAAGCAAAATAGACATATACTCCTAGCAACTTCAGTATATTTTGAGTCAAAGGTCTAAATGGTGCATCTGACTTTGCAAGGCAGTACAAGTGATGTGAATGGACATTTCTCTCTGAACGAAGCCTTCACCATCTGTTCCGACCCTCTAATTACAAATGCAAAATGAGCATAATTAAATATTGGCATCATGAAGAAATAAGGTAGAAGTTATTGCAATGTGTACGCGTGTTCTTTATTAAATAGAACAAGCATCTGTTTTGTTTTCTTATGTTTTGAAATGCAGATGGGGGAAATTGCTTTTTCCCTGACAAAAAAGATTGGTTTATGTTACTAAACAGGAATTCAATACATGAGGGGTTGCATTTTACAGTCATTGGCAAATGGACCTATTTTCACAAATAGAAAAGTGAGGGCTGGATTCTCTCCTTTCCTAGCACAACATGGGAGCAATTTAAACAGAAAGCAGGCAAGACCCTGGAGACAGTAATTACAAATTAATATAACCTGCTTATCTAATGCAATGTTGAGACTTTCACCTTTGGTGGGCTGCAAACCAGCTGATACTATTTACTTTGCCCTAGGTTGCTACTTCATGCTGTAAGGAGCCTTATCTCACCTTTCCCTGCCCTTTGTTATATTAACAACTCCACAGAGATCAGGAAGAATGCTATACTGCCTGTGTATTAGAGAGATCAATGTTGGGGGGGTGTCTCTTCCATGTTTCAGGTCTACTTGATTTTTTTGGTCTAGAAACATGTCAGATTCTTCTTAGTGCTTTTTCCACATATGAATTCCCATGGACAAATAATTCACTTTATGCTAGTCCTTTGAAGCCCAACCCAGATATTTTGGATGACAAATCCCATCACTCAAACACATGTCTGCCCCAGTGGGGCTGATGGGAATTGTAGTCCAAAACATGTGGAAGGACCCAGATTTGAAGGGGTTGTTTTATGTATTAGATATGAGCACCAAAGAGGAAAACCCTTTTGCTTCAAAACTATCCTTTAAATGTGAGCTTTTGGAGGTAAGTGGGTATAGTTCAATGGTAGAACCCACCCACCTTCAAAAGTTCACATTTTAGGGATAGGGTGTGTGTATGTTTGTCTATCTGTCTGTTTGTCTGTTTAAATTATAGTTCCAGAATCCTCCAACTAGCATAGCTCTAGTCAGAGTTCTATACACAGAGTGCATGATTTGCAGAACAATGTGTGGTTCAGTCCATTGCATGTCCAGATGAAAAACCTCAGATTCCCCTACTGGGAAAGATCTCACAAAAGATCTTCACAAAAGATTTCCAAGAATTTCAGGTGGGGTCTTTCACAGCTCCATCCTGAAATGTGAGGAATTGAATCTGGGACTTTTTACATTAAGCAGACATGATTTCCCACTGAGAAAGAAGCAACTCTTGGAAGAAACCAATGCATGTTCTAAGCTGATTAAGCAGACTTGTCCAGTTCTTATGCAGTTCCATAAAAGAGCAACTGCATCAAAACAATCTATAATTTACTCTTGAATATCCAGGAGTGGGACTTCAAAACTTTTTGTGAATATTGCCGTTCCCAAAGCATGACCAAAACTCTTTCTCTCCTGACTTAGTTGGAGTCTGCAAGAGCTCTCCTCCTGCAAATCTGTTTTCACTCTATGAAGTCAGGAAACCATCAAGAATTTTCCTGCTTGTTCCTTCCTGTTAAATTTCAGTAGAGTGTTTTGGATGATGGCATGGACTCTATGAATATCCTCCCACAAAAGGCCCACCTAGATCTCATGATGAATTCAGGTAATAGGTGAAAGCCTTGCTCCCTGCTGTAACCAAGCCCAAAAATATTGGAGAACACTACATGAACAGCTAGAAGAGGCATTAGAGAAAAAATTCAATCTATCTCCGGAAATATATCTATTAAACATGATTGATCAAATTCCAAATCTGACTTCACCGCAGCAAAAATTGTTACTGTATAGTATAACAGCGGGAAGGATGATTTATGCGAAAGTATGGAAGCAAAAGAACATACCGTCCCTGCAGGAGTGGTTGATCAAATTATATGATATGATAGAGATAGATGAACTTTCATTATTAGTAAGGGGAAAGGACTTAAAGATGTTTAGGACAACCTGGAATCCTATAATGAGGATTTTGGATGGAAAGTGGGGATATATCACAAATATTGGAAAAATAACTATTGAAGATAAATTAAGAACCATGAAAATAAGTGTATTTAAAGAGGAAATTTTTTTAAAGGTAGCCCGTAGTGGTAATTAGAAGAGAAATAAAAATTTTGAGCAGCTAGTAAAAGAACAGGATATCAAGAAGAAAGAGGCAATGATATTATAGTGCTAGAAGTAAAGTAAAAGATAGGATATAGATATAAATGTCAATATGAGTGGTCCAAAAAGTACAAAGGAAGTCAGATTTTGATGTTGTTGCGTTATTGTGCTTGGGATTATATAGAGGGGGGATAAGTGTGAAGTATTGTGATAAGGTAGTCTTGTTGTTAATAATGGATGTTTTGTTTTTTGTTTTATAGCTGTATATGATTCTATATTTCTGTATGTTATATGGAAACTGTAATAAAAATTATTAAAAAAAAAAAAAGAAAGCTTTGCTCCCTCTCTCCCAAGTCTTTTTGGACTGGCTGAAACTGTTTCTAACTATTGTTTTTCTGTTGCTGCACTGACGATGGTGACAGTGGTGACGGTGATGATGATGATGATGATAGTTGTGGTGGAGATTCACTGCTATATTCCTGTGGTTTCTTACATGACTGTGCTCTCACATGGGGTGGGAAAGTATGGATCACAGGCTTTTCTCTGTTTCCCCCAGTCCTCTTTTTTGCAACTCTGCAAGACACTCACCCAAACCTCTGAATTTTCTAAAAAAGTGAAAAACCTCCCTCATAATATTCCCTGTCTGTTCCCATTTGTTGGGAATAGTCCCAATTAATCCTCTGTTGTTCCGTTTTTTTAGAGGCTTTTGAAATGTCCAGTTTCTTCCTCTTAAAAAGTAGTCCCACTTTCCTCCTTTGCCCTTGTCAATTGCCGCAAACTGTAAAGGGCAAAACTAGTTTGCACTCAGTTAACTCAGCAAGAGAAGAGAAGATGAGAGGGTGGGATCTTGCCCTTCCTGGGCTAGAACAAATGGTTGTGGCTTCTCTAGCTCATGTGTTCTTTCTCATTAATAACTTTAGCCATCTTGACCACACTCTGGTGTTTGAAATCTTGGAGGGTATATCTCAAATGGTCAAAAATCATGTAAACCAACATTGAAACAGTTGTTTCAGGTGTTTTTCTCCACACTACCCCAATCTCCCGCCCCCCCCCCAAATAAAACAATCAGGTTTTGGCTGAAAAGCAAGTCTGCAAGTCATGCAATGTCACTTCTGATCGTAATGAACTTTCAGTGAAAATGCTCCCCATGCCAGTGCAGTCGTCTTCCCCATTTTAACTCTTCTGTATGAGCTATTGTGAATTTACTTTCTAGAGAACAATGAGTTGTATATTTTAACAAGAATATCAATAAATGCCACCCTTACTAGGCTAGCTAACTAGGTATGAGCTTCTATCAAAGCTTGAAAAAAATAACTTTTTTGAGCCGTAATTCCCCAAATCCCCTGCTGGCAAGGTCCAGTTAAGGTGCTTGGACTGAAGATCAGTTCCAGAAACAGGACTTGCTTGGAGCACACATATAAGCTTCCCCAATGGAGAGTCAGCTTCATGCTGTAGTGAATCAGGCCAGGTGGTACTTCTGGGTCAAGAGGAAACCCCAGTGGAACCAAAACCAGGCCCCTTCAAGACCTGAAGGAGTGGATAGCTCTGGGCATAGCCCTTGTCTGTATCCCAGATGGAATGACCAAAGTCAGAGCCGTAGAGGCAGCAACCCCACCATGTTATCTGCCTCTTTGTTCATCCACAGCTGGAAAATAGGTCTCAGGGGGGCAGTAAATGCTACCAACCTTTTGGGAATAAAGAGGGAAGATGCCTACAGTCTCTCTCCCCCAAAGAGCATTTATCTTTGGGCAGCATCACAGTACCATTCATGTGTGTCCCATGTCCATGCATACAATCGCAACAGCAGCATGGAACCCTAAAAGGATTAATTTCAATTGCACCACTGTTAATCCAGTCTTGCATGCTAGTTTAGGCTTCCAGATGCATTATTTCAGATTTTTCAGGATGTATTATGTTGATTTGCATATTCCTCCCTTACTAAGGAAATGGAGGTTTGTGCACATGTGCACGTGGAGGGGTTTCCCCCTTCACCACATAGAAGGAAGCAGACCACACTATTCCAGTGGCCAGCATTTGTGTAGAACTAATAAAAAAGCAGCTCACACTTTGCCAGAAAAGAAGACAAGACAAAGATTTGCATACAACTTGCATATAAGCAATTGATACATACATGTGCAAATTAGCATAGTTACTAGATTTTAAACAGAAACATACCATTTCAATTTCATAATAGTAGGGGACCAGAAACTACACAATTATAGCACTCTGGCTCTGCATTAACAGCCATGCCAGCATCCTATGGAATCCTGGGACTGGCAGTTTAGGGAGGAGCATCTTTAATTCTTAGCT
The DNA here is from genome assembly GCA_948472985.1 of Iguana delicatissima. NCBI lineage: Eukaryota > Metazoa > Chordata > Lepidosauria > Squamata > Iguanidae > Iguana > Iguana delicatissima. Next base: position 32,718 of record CAOKZL010001135.1, on the reverse strand, counting down.
AGGAAATTCTACTGCCTCACCAAACTTCAAATCCCATAATTCCACAGGATAGAACCATGACTGTTAGAACAGAATCATAGTGCTCTAAGTGTGTAGTGTAAAGGAGTTCCTTGTAATTATACCCCTGCTCACTCTGCTTCTGAGCTGCTAACTGTGGGTGGGCAACTGTAAGTCCCCTGCTCTCCCTTCTTTTAAGATTTAAAGTTGACTCTGCAGATGGAGGATGCCTTTGAAGATAGGACTGCTTTCAGTCTCTCAAATAGAGCTCTCTTCTCTTTATAACAGGACACACAGCCAAGGGCAGCTTAAGGTTATTGAGGCCCTCAAATAGAGCCCCTGGGTGTCCATGTGCAAGTCACTCTAAGAATGATGACATAGAAATGAAAGAAAAAAGAAAGAAAGAAAGAAAGAAAGAAAGAAAGAAAGAAAGAAAGAAAGAAAGAAAGAAAGAAAATACAAAATACAATAGACAGCTGAGCAAAAATCTTTACACGTGATTCCGTTTTGAGCCCTGCAGCTTCAGTGGGACTAGCAATCTGACCCCATATGTATTTACACACTTATTCAAGTCACACACAAAATGTGGATAGGAACAGAGATATCAGAAGATTTAGGAACTGACTGTGGTATAAGAGGAAGCAAGTGTTCTCTTTGCTCACCAGCACTGGCCCCTTAGCTAGTGAAGGGTCTAGAGCATTTGTTGCTGTTGTTGCATCTTCAAGTTGTTTCCAATGTATCACAGCTCTCCAGTGGAAATTGTGAAAATCCAACCATGCAAGTGGCCATCGTATGGTCAACAGAAGAAGGAAATATTTGCTGAACATCTGCAGAATGGTGCCAGGCACTTCTATAGTTGTGCCATGAGAGCTAAGTGGGGAACTTTTGTCTTCCTTCTTGCACCTCCTAATGAAGACATAGTGGCCAGTGCAGTGGTAGGACTCTTTCTCTGAACATTTTCCCAGTCTCTCTCTCTCTCTTTCTCATTCTTTCTGCATTGTTTTACTGACACATGAAAAAAAGGCTTGGGGCAGGAGTCTCCTGGCGCTTTCGACTGAAGCATCAGCTTTAAAGCACGGATCCAGACTCCTTCGCTCTGCAGCTGACAATTTAGCAAATGGTCCATGTTATGGCACTTTGATCTTGTGAAAGTTTTCAAAAAATTCAGCCTTGAAGACAGCGAAGGCCCGACCGATTCCCCCAGTTCATTAGCAATCTTTTAACAGTTCCCAACAATTAGAGCTGTCAGGCAAGCCGAACTGTGTTCGGAGGAGGCTGTGTGTTCAAAATCCCTGACTAATGACTTGGTAAAAAGACTTGACAGTGTGTTGCAATTTGTTATAATTGAATCTAAGCTGCATCAGCTGTTTGAGGGGTTGAAATGTTTTCAAACATTACACTGATTTAAATTAATGCCACAAAAATATTCAGAAATATGTCTGTCAGATTCTGTGCTAATCACCATGTTCTCTTCAGACATGAAGAAGACATTTCGAGATTGGTATGAAAGGACTGTCAAAAATATTTTCTCAGCCCCCCCCCACCGCTGGGCCCACCTGCTTCAATGGTGGGGGGAACGCCTTGTTTATTCCTATTTTTCCTAAGAAGGGTGTTTGAAAGAAAAGTTGTGTCAATGACAGGAGAAAAATGCATATAATCCATTGCTTTAAAACAACAACAACAATTTTTCAGTGCCTGTCTATTTTTTTAAAGCGTTAATATTAAATAACCAATTCTTTGATGAGTGCGGTGAAAATGTTCCAAAATGGAAAATGCGTTTTCTAATCCTCCATCTGTCTTTATTTTAACAATGAGCAAGTAGGACATTTGGGAGCCAGATTTTCAGCAGAAACCTTTTATTTCATTTTGTTTTAAACATACATGCACACACATGCACCCCAATCTGTGCCCACTTTTGGAATATCTTTCACTAAAAACTGATGGGATAATAAGAGATATCAAAGGAACTTTATGTTTCAAAATAAATTATTTGCTGACTTCATTTCTTTGATTATATTATTTCCAATCCCAGAGCAGAAACCTCATTTATAATACTGTTGCATGCCCTTAAAATGTCAACAACTTTGGATTAAAGTAAGGCTGCAGTGAAGTTTTGCCAGCATTTTAGCATCATCTTCTAGGTTTCCAGTTTCCTGATTTAGTCAATCAGTCAGTCAGTCATTCAGTCAGTCAGTCAGTCAGTCATATTTATTTATCAGCTCACTTAAGGATCAAGTTCTCCCAAGCTGACATACAAAGAAGAATCTTATGTGACACATTTGGCACATCAGATGTGTCTACAGCTACAAAGAAGAAAAGTACAGTGAATCACACAGGCCACTTCCATTCCTAAAAACAGGTTGCAGTGAAGAGACTAGTTCTTATGACTCTCTTATAGACCTTTGCATAAATCAACAGTGAATCCCATTAGCAGAGGGTACACCACTGAGGAGTCTCTGTTGCCCATGATCATCAACTTACTGTACTGGCAGACACATGGGCAGGGTCTCCAAAGGAGATGTGAGCATAAGGGATTAATGTGGTCCATAGGAAAACCTAATCCCAAGCTCTTTAGAAGAGATAGTAATAATAATCACATCATTGTCTTTGTCCTGAGGTCAATAAACAAGGTCTTACAAAATACAAAACAACATCTCCCTATTCTGAAAGATTTCCAGTCTATTATTTGACATACCCAGGGAAAAAGAACAGGGGAAGGGGAGGCAAAGGCAAACCGGAACTATAGCTTGCTTTTTAACTTTAAAGGTCATCATTTTTGCACACCACTGAAGTTTCAGTGCTTGTTCCTATTTTCCACTCTGTGGTGGCAATAAAATCATGTACAATGGTATCGAAGAGAAGGGGACAATTGCATGTAAACTCTGTACTTGAGGAAGAATGTGCATACCTTTTTATGTGGACTTTAAAAAGTTGAGCAATGATGCAAAATGGGATGGCATGAAGTAAAAATGGAGAAAACGATAAACTAAAAGAAACTCTTATAGAATGTTTAATTCATCCTTAAAAGGGGAGACCTCAGCAAAATATCTTGTGGATCTATTAAGCCATATTATATGATTCATATCTTGCATATCAATCATGTCATTTCGTTACATCATTCTCTCTCTTTTTTTGAAATGTTCAAACTGTTAGCACTATTACTTGTGTAGCCAAAATGGCACTGTCCTCACACAATAAGCAGGCTTGTAGGAAAAACAGTTTGCAGAAATGCACATACAAAGACACTTGTGCATGTGAACATGCGTGTGCGCACACGCACGCACACACGCACACACACAACCATAAATATCGTATTTGCTGGCATATAAGATGCACCCATGTATAAGACGCATCCCATTTATACACTGGCAAATACTATTTACCACCATATAAGAAGTACCGGCGAATAAGACGCACCCCATTTTCAAACAGTATTCTTTTTGGAAAAAAGTAAGTCTTATATGTCAGCAAATACAGTACATCTGTTCTGTAGGCATGGAAAACTGACTGTCTGGTTAAAAAGAAGAATAGGAAAATTGAAGATGGAGGGAACCCACAATGGAAACTTTGACAATTGCACTATGTACTGCAACATTTTGCTATTTCAGGCAAATCGCTTAAGCCTTTGCTAGCAAACCTGATCCATCTCCCCTTGTCAAAAGACATACAGCTGGTGGATACATTGGACAGGACCTTCTTGGCTGTAGCACCCACAGTGAAGAACTCCTGATCCAGGAGATTTTCCCCTTCCTTTATTCATGTTTTCTTTTGCAATCCATCCCATTCTATCCATTGCTTCCCCAACCTTCTCCCAGTTCAATGGGATTCCGTCATGTCACTGCAATAGTAGCCACCAGACATTTCCACCTCTCCTGCCACTGTACTGCTGTCAATATCAATAAGGGGATTTAAAAAAAAACCTATGAAGTATTTCTATGTAGGAAACAACTTGTAATGCAAATGTGGCTGAAACAGGAATGATTAATCCTTTCTTCCTTATGCAATGCAAACCTGTTCCAGTTTGAGACACTTGCAAAAGAGAGGGAGAGAGAGAGAGATGGACAGACAGATGCCAGGTTTATAACAGGCCCACAGAGAATTACATGAGGACTCCAGGAGTATTTTCAGCTGTTGGCTGTTTCCCTGGAGATCTGTTTTCGGATTAGTGGACTGTGGCTGTCAGAGTGTCTAAGCTCTGACTCCAGCAATGCTCATTCTTTATCTTTGTAAGTATGCAATAAATCTCCAAGAGGAAATCAAACATAGGTAGGGATTTTGTCCCTGCAATGCCTCCCTCCTCAGAGAAATAGAATGAACATGGCAAGAGCCACTGTTATTATTCTGTTCGGAACCATACTACAATCAAAACAAGGAGGGTCTCTGGTCATGGGTGGGGTAGGTGGAATAAATAAAGTCAACAACAGCAGTAGAAAGAAAGAAAGAAAGAAAGAAAGAAAGAAAGAAAGAAAGAAAGAAAGAAAGAAAGAAAATGAATGAGGAGATTGGGGAGCCTGCAGAGATATGATCTGTTTTCTAAGGACCAGATCATAAAAGGTTATACAGATCAATGGCCAAGTTAAACAAGACACAATTGGGGTTGTCTTGGCTTTCCAGGCACTCATAAACCTAAGCTTGGGAGGTCCAAGAAAGGAAGTTGGACCCAATTGTGTCTTGTTGAACTTGGCTGGTTGGATATGTAACTCCTTTGTAACTTGGCTGCATTTGTACATGTCACACCTTTGCATGACTAAACAATTTTTCTGAGTTGCTTTTGTATATTTCCATAGTAAATATATTTGATCTAATATCACGTCTGGTTTGTCCTCCCTGCTCCCTCAACTCTTTTTCTCCCCTTAGGCTGCTAGTAACTTAATTAACTTGCAAGAATATAGTCACTCATGACGTTTCTGGTCACAAACAGATATTTAAGTAGAGGCTTTTCAATGAAATCACAAGCTCAATGTTTCCCTGTAGTTTCTAGTTCCTGAAGGAGAGCCAAAAGCATAATCCACAGGGATAAATGGAGCATTTGATATGAACTTACCAGAATTTCCGTGCATTAAATCATCCTCCAGAAACCTCAGTGGCCTCAACAAATGTAGCACATTTAACAGACACATACAAAAATAATTTACTATATTACTAGAAGTGCCAATACCTGTGTGATCTTTTGAAGATGGTGGGATAAATTCATTTAACATTATGCACAGTAAAAGGCTTTTAGCAGCCTTGAATTTAATTCCACAGATTAAATATTCAACAAAAGGCCCAATGGTAGTGGCGGTACTGGCGCCTTCCAGTCACCACCTCAGGACGAATTCTCCACCTCTCACTCTCATTCTCACCCTCTCTTTTTGCAACAGGTTTGCTATTAGCTGGGGCTCGCTGGTCTCACCTCCTTGCCTGCCCGCCAGCACTTCACAAATGAAAACTTGAACATGTGTGGCCAAGCAGCATCAGACTGTGGTCAAGGTGGCAAAAGTTACTAAGGAGAAAGAATTAACAAAAGTTGGGAGAGGCTGCAGCAGTTTGCTTTTACCTCCTGAGAAAGGGAAGTTTCCACCCCCTCTTCTCCTCTCTCCCTGCTTTGTTAATTGAAGGCAAGCAACTCTCATACTTCTAACTCAGTTTGCAGCAACTGGAGTAAGCTGAGGACAAAGGGAGAAGGTGGGTGAATGAGAGAGAAACTGGGACATTTTAAAAGCAGCTCAAAAAGTGGAGCAGGACTATCCCTGCCAAATCCGAACAGTTGGAGGGTATATTCTTTTATGTTTTAGTGGTAAGGTACTGTTTTGATAGGGTCTTTTAAAGAAGAATCTGGAAGGAGAGTTGAATAACTTGCAGGTGCCAGCTATGAAACACAGAAGGAGGTAGTAGCTGGGAAATTTTGTTTTTGAACTTCAGCTCCCAGAATCCTCCAGCCAGATAAAGTTAGCAACATTTACTTGCTTACGGTGACTAATGGCTAGTTTGGATGTTAATCTGAAAGAGGTCAGGCACAGGTTCCTATATGTTTGCTTACCACCCCCACTTTCTGCCTGCATCACTCTCACCTGCAAGCCATTTTCTTCTTCCCCTTTTCTCCTCCGTAAGATTGTGAGTTTGATTTTGTACCAGTGTAACCATGTTTCTTTTTTACTGCTAGACCCTGTCAAGTATGGGCCTGGTTATCGTTCAGCTTCTGCCTTGCCAATTAATTATTCTGCATGTGAGATGCACTGCCTCTCACATTTCCCAACAGATAGCTGCTCAGTTTGGTGCTCCTCTGGCTTCTGGGATTGTAAAAACTATCTTTCCTGAACTGTGGTCTAGAATGTGGGGTGAAGTGGAGGAAGACAGAAGCACTGATCCAGGGGAAAAGCCTAAAGAATGAAGAGCAACATGAGTGAAAAATCTGCAAAAGTAAAGGTATGTGAAATAATCCAAACTCACAAGAAGTGATCAGCAATGCATGTGGTGAACAGGGCTGGTTTAGTTGCCACAATGCAAAATGTTTAGAAGGGATCTTGCCTAGATAGGCCACCAGTTTTTGTGTATAAACAAATAGTTATTAGAATGTTCCTCTCCCACCTATCCTTATGGGGTCACAGGGCAGCATACAAGTGAAACAAAATAAAACAATTTAAAACAATTCCGGATTAAACAATGAAGCAATTCAAACAGGATAAAATATACTAAAAAAACCAACAAGTTAAACCAGCTTAAAATTACATATTTTTAAAAGTAAGAGCCCCAAAGGCTTTCATAAAAATCATGTTTTGACCTGGCACTGGAAAAAAACCCGACACTGGCCCTAATCAGACATCCAAGGGGAGAACATCCCACAAATGGGATGCCACAGCAGAGAAGATGTTCTCCTTTATTCTCTTGCAATGTATTGCTGCCACTGGCAGGACACAAAGATGGCCCTTCTAGCAGACCACAACCCCCAGGTAGGCATATGGGGGAGGAGCTTCTTCATGTTTTATGGTCCCAAACTGTTTAGGTCTTCGAATGTCGTCACTAGTACCTTGAAACTTTAAGAAAGCTGATTTCTCCAAACTTAGGGAGTTACTTGCTGAAATCCCATGGATAAGAATACTAAAAGAAAAAGGAGTGCATGACGGATGGGAGTTTCTTAAAAGTGAGATACTGAAGGCACAACTGAAAACTGTGCCAATAAGGAGGGAAAATGGCAGGTGTCTAAAGAGACTGGAATGGTTGACTGAAGAACTCTCAGCTGAGCTAAGTATTAAAAGAAACATGTACAGGAAATGGAAGAATGGTGAAATCACCAAAAGGGAATTCAAGCAAATAGCCAGGAGATGTAGGGAGAAAATCAGAGAAGCTAAAGCGCAGAATGAACTCAGGCTTGCCAGAGACATCAAAAACAATAAAAAGGGCTTTTTTAGACATGTCCGCAGCAAAAGGAAAAACAAGGAAATGACAGGATCACTACGTGGAAAAGGTGACCAATTAATAAGGGGGGGGAGTGAGAAGGCAGAACTGCTTAATACCTTCTTTGCCTAAGTTTTCTCCCAAAAGGATAGAAGTACCCAACCTGGGATGTGGGGAGCAGGTGAGGGAAATGCAGCACAGAATAAGTAGAGAAGTAATACAGGAATATCTGGCTAAACTAGATGAATTCAAGTCCCCAGGGCCAGATGAACTACATCTGGCAGAAGTCATTTCTGAACCACTTGCAATAATCTTTCAGAACTCTTGGAGAACAGGAGAAGTCCCAGCAGACTGGAAGAGGGCAAATGTCATCCCCATCTTCAAGAAGGGGAAAAAGAGGACCCTAATAATTATCGCCTGGTAAGCCTGACATCAATTCCAGGAAAGATCCTAGAGCAGATCATTAAACAGTCAGTTTGTAATTACTTAGAAAGCAATGCTGTAATCACTAAAAGCCAGCATGGATTTCTCAGAAATAAGTCATGCCAGACTAACCTTATCTCTTTTTATTATAGGGTTACAAGCTTGATAGACAAAGGGAATGCTGTAGATGTAGCATATCTTCACTTCAGTAAGGCCTTTGACAAAGTTCCCCATGACATTCTTGCAAAGAAGCTAGTGAAATGCAGGCTGGACAGGGCTACTGTTAGGTGGATTTGTAATTGGTTGACCGATCGCACCCAAAGGGTGATCACCAATGGCTGCTTTTCATCCTGGAGAGAAGTGACTAGTGGGGTGCCTCAGGGTTCTGTCTTGGGCCCAGTGCTATCCAACATCTTCATCAATTATTTGGATGAAGGAGTGGAAGGCATGCTGATCAAATTTGCAGATGATACCAAACTGGGAGGGGTTGCTAACACACCAGAGGATAGGATCAAATTTCAAAATGACCTTGACAGATTGAAGAGCTGGGCCAAAGCTAACAAAATGAATTTCAACAGAGAGAAATGTAGGGTCCTGCACTTGGGCAGAAAAAATGAAAGCCACAAGTATAGGATGGGGGACGTGTGACTGGATAGCAGTACGTGTGAAAAGGATCTAGGAGTCTTGGTAGATCACAAGCTGAACATGAGTCAGCAGGGTGAGGCGGCAGCCAAGAAAGCCAACGCGATTCTTGGTTGCATCAATAGGAGTATGGTGTCTAGATCGAAGGAGGTAATGGTACCACTCTATTCTGCATTGGTTAGGCCTCATTTGGAATACTGTGTACAGTTCTGGGCACCTCAATTCAAGAAGGATGTCGACAAGCTGGAACGTGTCCAGAGGAGGGAGACCAAAATGGTGAAAGGTCTGGAAGCCATGCCCTATGAAGAACGCCTTAGGGAGCTGGGTATGTTTAGTCTGCAGAAGAGAAGGTTAAGAGGGGACATGATAGCTATGTTTAAATATTTGAAGGGATGTCATGTTGAGGAGGGAACAGGCTTGTTCTCTACTGCTCTAGAGACTAGGACAAGGAGCAATGGATTCAAGCTGCAAGAAAGGAGATTCCACTTGAACCTCAGGAAGAACTTCCTGACGGTCAGAGCTGTCCGGCAGTGGAATATGCTGCCTCGGAGTATGGTGGAGTCTACTTCTTTGGAGGTTTTTAAGCAGAGGCTGGATGGCCATCTGTTGGGAATGCTTTGATGGGTGTTCCTGCATAGCAGGGGGTTGGACACAATGGCCCCTGGGGGTATCTTCCAACTCTATGATTCTATGATTCTATGAATTCACATTGGAAGTGAATTGGCAGCCAATGCAGCTTTGCTAAGACTGGTGTTATGTGTTCTCTAAATGGGAATCCTATCAGAAATCTTGTTGCTGTATTTTGCATTAGTTGTAGCTTCCTAGTCAACCTCAAGGGCACCTATATAAAGCTCATTGCAGTAGTTTAATTGGGAAGTTATTAGTGCATGGATAGCCCTGTCTGGAAAGGCTGTATCTGGAGAACCAGGCAAAGCTGGTGCCAAACACTCTGAGCCATGGAGTCCACCCATGACAAAGGTGAGTCCGTGAGAACTTGCATGCAACACCTGCTCCATCAAGAACAGTGCAACCCAAGTGAGGACAGACCATTTGCCTAATTCTTGTACCTGAGAACCACAAATCCACAGAGCTTCCATTTTATTTAAGTTCAACATCAGTCTATTTGCCCTTATCTAGCCCATTATAGCATCCCAGTGTAACACCTGCAGAGCCCCAGCAAACTCAGGTGACAAGAAGTAGAACTGTCTGTCACTGGCATACAGTTGGCATCCCATCTCAAAACTAATGACCTCACCCAGGACCTCCATATAAATATTAAACAGAGGAGTAGATGGAACCCTGCGGATAATCATAGCCCAATATAGATGGGGCTGAACAGGAACTTCCCAGTGCTACTCCCTGTAACAAGCCTCGCAGATAGGGGTGGAACCATTGTTGAACAGTGCCTCCAGTAGTCCAGTGAAATATCATGCTTAGGAGTATCAAAACCCACTGGCATAACCAGGAAGATCAACCAAGTAGCACACCCTATCTTTCACCAAGAGCAGGTCATTAGTCAGAGTAAATAAGGCCATTACACTGCTGGGGCCTGGCCTGAAACCAGACTGAAGTGATCCAGATAATCTGCTTCTTCCAATAACACCCAAAGCTGCTCAGCTACCACACGTTCAAGCACCTTGCCCATGAAGGTGATATTGGCAATGGGGCAGTCGTTGTCACATATCTCTGCGTTGTCTTCAGGACATGGTACACCACAGCCACCTTCAAAGCAGCTTTTCCCTGGCGCTTTCTGCACCTTAGCTTTTTCCGGCACTGGGGTGCAGGGATCGCATGAGCAGCCTCCGGCGAGAGGCTCTCGTGGCCTTGCTGCTTCAGTTCCACATGAGCTGCCTGCTCATGCAAGAGCCCTGCCTTTTCCTTCCGCAGTGCAGCCTGGGAGTTCCCAGGTTGTGCTGGGGCAGGAAGCATGACTGGTACAGCTCCGGAGACTCTGCACACCAAAGTGCGTGCAAGGCCTGGAAGCAATGTGCGACTGCGCACCATTTTCAGCTTCTAGCTGAAAACGAAAAGGTGCGTGATCGACGCCTGTCAGCCTCTGGACCATTGTGCAATGCTCCAGGCACCCTTTCGCATGGAAAATGCCGTGTGAAAAGGACCCCTAACATAGAGCCTTTCGGCACTACACTGTTACAGTGTTATTATCCCACTTTCAACATCCTGTGGAATCCTGAGATTTGTAGTTTAGAGAGGGGCATTTAGAATTCTCAGCCAGAAAGTTCTTTGGCCTCAGCAAACTCCAAACCCCAGAATTCCACAGGATGTTGAAAGTAGAATAATAGCACTATAACAGTGTAGTGTGGAAAGGCCCTTGGGTAAAGCATTTACCATACTCTGGATCTACTCAATTAATTTACCTCTGCTACGTTTTATCAACCACAGAGTGCAAGGACCAATCTTATATGTGGTAGGACAGACTATTCAAAATATAATTTCCACACTGTCAGGCAACAACAGCTGGAACTGATCCCTCACTAGATGAAGCACTGGACTCTTCTTCAAGATTCTGAGATAATCCTGGCATCAAGTTCTATGAGCTACTTTTTCCTTGAATTATATAGAAACTTATCACAGCAGGTAAGTAGAGATTTAATAGTGTGGGTTCCAGAAAAGAAGCCAGGTTGGTTTGTACATTTTAAAAAAGGAAAAATGAAGTGCCCTAAAGAAGATCACATTGCAAAGTACCTCGTAATACCTTAAGGAAGAGTTTATTATTGAACAAACTTTCAAGGTCAAGAATCTTCTTCATCAGAAATATCAGATGTGATTCACCTAAAAGGATCCTCTGCATTTGTTCTACCAGGAGAATGGAAGTCTTCCTGTATAGATTCTGATGAGCACCTGAACCACCAATGTCTCTTTGCTCTTTCATGGTTAGCGGAGCTTATGATTGGGGCTTGGTCATGCCCTTCAGGAAAACCCACAAAACTGAATGATACCACTTCCTTTCAACTTTTGCTCTAAACTTTCTGGGAAATGTTGTTAGTCTCTGCATGTGGATAACATTAAAAAATAATTTTAAACAATATTGCATGACTACTAGACTGATTCTGGGTTGTGTGTGTATGTGTGTTATACTTTTATAAGTGAAATTGTTTCTGTTGATCATTACTTTAAAGTTGGTCTTAGATTTCTTTTAAGAGTAAAATTAAACTTTGCTCACTATTAATTGTTCTTATTGCTGCTGTTGGCCTTAATTACAATTATATTTATTTTAACAGAGTTATTTTTCAACTTTGATCTTTTTGCATTGCTTTCCTGATCTGGAGACCACTAGTGTAAACTTGCTAGCATGTTTTTATAGCTTAGTGGGATTCTGAATTTTTATTGCTACAACCCAAAAGGGCAGTGGATATTATCATTACTACCTCAAAGCAGGGTAGCCATAATGCCATCAGGGAAACCCTTTCTTATTACTAGGCACCAGAAAATAAAAGTTCCACCAATCCAAAGAAAGGTGACTATGAGTTCATATGACTAGGATCTAAATTCGTGACTAGGAAATTAAACTTTGCTGAGTTTTTGCTACTTTAGTTAGCAGACTACATAATTTGGTGTGTGCTTTTTTTTTAAAAAAAATATTTTCTGTTCTTTATGGATCTTTTATTAGCTCTTAGGATATTATTTCACTGGCAATATATTTATTTTTGTAAAAGTCCATGTTATTTCCACTGATACTGCTTTGAATTTGAACCTTGATTCCTTTTATGGTTTCTGAAGTGAATCAGTATAATGTCTATGCAGAGCTGTGGCTAGAGTTAATACAGAGGCTACATATGGGAAGCATTATAGAGCCATGCATGGCCCATTTTTCTGTTCAGAGGATGGGGGAACTCTCATGGAATAGCATGGCAGGTATTATCTACTACAGTCTTCTGCCTGATTCTTTCAAGGTGAAGTTCTGAGGTAACATTTGTACCATCTCAGATCCTTCCCTCTTTCCCTCATTGTGACAGCTATAACAGCAATTCCCAAGAGTATATTTCTTGGTGTGTAATTTTGAGTTTTGTTTTGCTTTGTTTTTACTTTGACTGGCAAAGCCTATAAATCACATACACCATTCTTTAAACAGAGTACCTTATGCTGCTAAGGGGAGAACCAGGCTGAAAACTGTACCACGTGTGTGTGTGTGTGTGTGTGTGTGTGTGTGTGTGTGTGTATTTTTTCTCAGAAGGCCGCCATCAGTTGTATACTCTGACATCACATGGTGTCACTCCAAGGGGCTTTGGTGGAAGATGGAGGAAATAACAACTTATATATCAGAATAAATTCTGTCAGGATTGATTCATTTTAACCATCCCCAAATGTTGCCCCTATGCTTCTGATTTGATCAGTTGTTTCAGCCCTCCAACTCAACCCAGCCACCCCATCCCATGGTCCACCCCGACCGAACATGTTTTAGTGCCTACAATCAGGAAGGGTTCTGTAATCACCAGGGAGTTCTTGCACACACCAAAATTGATATAAAGAACTCCCACACATTTACTTTTTACCACTCACAAATGGGGCTGAGAAATGAAAAAGGATAGGTCAATACTGCATGAGTTCAACAGAAGATGCCTAGCTGGAATGGCATTATAATGCAAACGTGAGATATTAACCCTTTTAAAATATTCTCATCCATATTTTTTGAACCACACATAATCCACGAAGCAAACTTCCACAGATGAGTCATCAGAGGTAAGCAAGAATTTAACTTGCAGCTCTGACAGTTTCACTCACCCAGGCAGAGGAATTGGAATACTTAGCTCTTAAAAGTTTAGGCTTGAATCTCTGCGTATTTAACCAACTTGGTGGTGATAAATTATATCTTGCTATAGCTCTCTTTCCTGGTACATTCCTCATTTTCAATATCTACATGGCAGGCAGGAACAACATGATGTGTTCCTTGGTAGGAATATTGTATTTGTTGAATGCAAAATTTGAGAAATGTGTTCATTTTTAAAAAAAATAAGAATTGGCCAAAAGTTACAAATTACTTCATAAGCAGGATTGGAAGAATCTGAAGTTAAAAAAAAAGTGGGGGAAAAAGTAACAGATTCATCCATACCTATCTGTGATCACCAAAGATCCTTTTAGAAATAATGCATCCATAGTTTCTGGGAAGTTCATTTGTCCTTAAAATGAATGATTTCTGCTCTGTGTAGCATCACAGTTGGTGCATCTAAACCTAGTTTTAACTGTTAGAGATGCATCAGAACATTCAGTTACTGTGAACTTTCCATGGCCTAGTTTAGGAGTCTGCAAATAGGATTCTGTCCCCCAACCAATCTAGGGTCTCACTGTTCCAGAAACAGAGTTGTAAAAAATACCTCCAGGTGTTCTCATCCTCAGGCAGAAAAAAAGTACTGGCACATCAGGGCACCCTGTCCAAACAATCGTCAACCACCACATGAGTTTTGGTATTTATTGGGATGCTGGGAAATTATTGCAGTTCTCTCCCAGTTATGGAATGCATTGAGAGAAGCAGTGGCAGCAATATCCTGAGGAGGTCACCTTGACTTCCTGTCTAGATGTGCCATTACTAAGAAAGCATTCCAGATATCACTCCTCAGCTCCTTAATTCGCAGTACCTTAAAACCCCATCAGTTTGAATATTTCCTCACTTAAGAGTTAGGTTTAGGGGAAGAATTGGTTCTGTCATGTTCTATGCTTCTGCTGAATTAGGTTCATCATCTTTAACACTTATATAGCAAATAGGTATAACAGCCTTCTCCATGCTTCGATTAGCGCTGCATATTGCTTTTGCCTGATGCAGATGGAGAAGAAATTTCCTTTCAGATCCTTTTTTTCACTAAAAATGTATCAAAATGTGTACTTTTTTCATATTCAGGATGGAAAGAATTTAAATTTAACCAATACAGATGCAAGAAAATAGAAAACAGATATTTATTTGCTAATCTCTACTGGTGGGTTCTGTTACTATGGAGTGGTTGAGAAGTGGTTGAAAAGTCTTAATTGCTGAAATCAAGTTGACATTAGTGTCCACTGCACAAAGATCTTCATTAGATTAGCACAAGTAGCAGCATGAACCGGAAACATCATTGACCGTGTAACACAGCTAATGCAATTACTCCTTGATAACTGAACATGTAGACCTCTGTGTGTTACATGTATTCTTCTGTAGGGTTGATTCAATTATATCTGTTCATTATGATAGATTTTTTGCACAAAGTCGTTGTTTTTTGTAACAGTGCAATTCAATACACGTCCATTCAGAACCAAGCCCAAATGGGTTCAATAGACTTCAATAGGTTGTAGCCTGGCGGGACAGGTGGAAAAATGAAGACATCGTCCTCAGAAGAATTATGACCCCCCCATAAAATGTTCTTTCAGTTTCCAAATTTCTAGTATTTCAGTAATATAAAAATTCAGCTGAACATTTAGAAGTAGAGTTTGGGCATCCATGTAAAATAAGTAGGATAGGTTCCCAATGCTAGAATTTTGGGGGTAGAATTCTTATTTGCAGAGATCAATGGACACATTTTGCCCTCCTGTAGCTAAACTTCAGTGTATGTAGTCTTACATCTGGGTTAGGCCAGGCCTGCCTTCGTGGAAAGTTCTGATGTTGGAGCCTCCAAGTCTAAAGCCTAGCTGATCTTAACCTGGAAGGCTACAAAAGAGTGGCATATCTGTGGACCAAGTCAATACCTACAGGATCTTCCAACATGTTGTTTTCCCACAGCCAGTATGCCTCCGTTTCCCCTTTCCTGGCACTGGAACTTGGATGTCAGAGAGGAACTACTGTGGAAATTTCTGTGAGATCTTACCTCAATCCCTCTCTGTCTCTCTTTCTCCTTGCAATAAAAGGTCCTGAAACACCTTTCTAAGGGCTAGAAGATTTCATCCTAAATCTTTACCATGACTTGTCATCAGTTTTGGGCCATGATTAATATAATAAAAATATCCCTTAATAAGCAACAGAGCCTCTCTTTGTCAAGTTGGGCCCTCCCATGTTTTCCCCTCTGTTTTGTATAGGTTGGTGGTGAGCAGTGCTACTCAAACTGGTTCCCAACCCATTGACTGCCATTTTCTTATGATTTTCCATGAAAGCAAGAAACAATTGTAAACAACGGGCACAAATATGCTGACATTGGTGATTATACACATCAAACAGTTTAAGCAGCAAAGTTATGTTTCAGATATCATATTAAGATTTTTAAATTCCCCCTTTTGTTGGGATATTGTACATTGTTTTAAATGGATGTAAGTGGCTTTAAGACCTCTACTAGTCAGAAAAGCTGGATAAAAAATGTGAAATACAAAGACACAAATATGTTAATGGTTATACAATCATCATGTCTACTTAAATTAGATTTAAAAGAGGCAAATCAAATTGTTGAGTTATACTCCCACTACGTGCAATATAGTACTGCTTTTCCATTCCTCTTGTAGATTCTAATTTATGTATTTCTTTTGAAATCAGCGTTATGAGTAGTTAGTTTTACCATTGTTTCAATTATATTCCACCTTTTTACAAAACTGTTCCACTATAGTTGGAACTGTTTGCAATTTTCAGTGTCTGGCGCAACCCCCCCCCCCCCAAAAAACCAGCCTGCCTTGGTGATTATTGCTTTTCAGTTTCAGTACTATATTTTGTTCTTTTTGCTAGAGGAAGCCAATAGGTCTGGAATTTTCCACAGTTACTCTGTTTCACATTGGTTGTGTACAGAGGTCAAAACATAAGCACATTGGCGTGCTGAAATTGTGGGTGGGATTGAATCTGTATAGTGCTGACTACAAAGTATTCACTGGATTGCTATAGTGTTTATTATGCCTAAATAACACAAAAAAGACAAAAAGAGTTTAACTTTAGGTCAGCTTTAAGGTGAACCTATTTGGGTTCTTTGTGCTTAGTTTGTCTACTAGATTGGCTGTCCTAACCGCTTATTTGATTCCTTACTGTATTGTCCTACATTGTGTCAATTTATTATCTATAGCCATGTGCTTTTACAACTAGAAGAACAAATAATAAAATGTTTTCAAGTAAATTCAAACCTGATTTATGCAAACCACAGGCCACAATAACTTTTTTTTTAATTTTTTAAAATTGGTTTATTTATTTATGGCAACGTTGTGGTATTTTTAAGAGATTAAAAATTAAAAATGATGTGTTAAGAACACATTGTTAACAAATTAGCCCACTTTTTAGTCACAAGCAAGAAGTTACTTTTTAGAAAACAAAAATTAACATGATAGCTCCTTCAATAACATTTCCATGCTTGGTCAAAACACATTTAAACTGCACATTTGGGAATAAAATAGACTTTATCTACTTGCTCCACTCTTCCAAGCCCTGATCTTTAGCTAAGCAGAATAAAATGGCATTTACTTAAGCTCTTGAACATTTTTAGGCACAGTATCACAGCAAAAAAAAAAAAAAAAAAAGACTCCAAAATCTAACTATCTAGACTGAAGACTAGCCATTCTTCTGCTTGAGAACGTGTGAACTTTTGACAGCTTCTCTGTTTTTGCATTATTATATTTCCTGCTGGTCCCGTGTACTTGCCATGTACTTCACTGATACATCATGTACCATTAAAACTCACTATAGTTTTGATCCTAATAACAATGTTTTAGGATCAACTTTCAATTTTTTTTTTAAATTATAGTGTCACATTCATTAAGAACTTTGGACTGAAATCTTGCATTGGGAGATATGTGTGTTCTCATTTAACTATGTTTTCCAATGCTATTCCCCCACCAATATCTTCATTTTCTATGCAACAGTGTTCTGTGTTGTCAAAGAGTAAGGGGATTAGGGGGAATGTGTCCAGTTATTTTCTTGTAGATGGACATGCTGCAACAGACATCTCTGGGGGTCCTTGTGGACACATCTCCAATCACCCACCACCACCACCCTACGTACATTCTCTGACAACACGGCAATGGCTGTATTAGCGGCAGGGAGCAATTCTGCTTATAGAGTGTGTTTCAGGGAGGATTTTAATTGCTGCATGGTCAGCAAAGAATTCCAGTCTATGCAAGTACCATAAAAGTGAGTTGAGATGGCATAAGTCCAATTTACATGTGTACATGCCTTCAGGTTGCCTGTCGACACGTGGCAACCCCATGAATTTCATAGGGTTAGGCAAGGCATAGTCCAAGCAGTTTTCCCAGGTCCTTCCTCTGGTATTCACTGATGGCCTCTCATCCAACTACTCACCAGGGCTGGCCCTACTTAGTTTCCAAGATCTGATGCCTTTAGGGTATTTAGGACAAGTCCAACTTAACACCATAAAGACCCTTTTCGCACAACATTTTCCATGCGAAAGGGCGGCTGGAGCATTGCGTGATTGTGAGAAGTGATCTGCATGACACACTCATAATCACGCGACGCTCCAGGGGCCAGCAGGCACTGATTGCACACCTTTTCATTTTCAGCTGGAAGCCAAAAATGGTGCACAATCGCGCATTGCTCCCGGGCCCCGCGCACACTTACCTGGTGTGTGGAGCCTCCGGAGCTGGGCCAGTCAAATTTCTTGCCCCAGTGCAGCCTGGGAAACTCCCAGGCTGTGCTGCAGAAGGAAGAGGTGGGGCTCTTGCATGAGCAGGCAGCTTGTGCAGAGCCGAATGACCCCGGACGCAAGAGCCTCTCACCAGAGGCAGCTTGCGCTTTCCCCCATCCCAGAGCCAGAAGAAGGTAAGATGTGGAAAGGGCTTATAATTCTTCAACAGGATGCCTTCTGGATCTAGATTTGGTCATTTGAACTACTGCATGGAAAGGAGCTGTGACATGCACAATGTCAGAGTATCCCTGTGCTTCACCAGATCTTGTACTACAACTCCTAGAATCCCACCACCCAACAATGTTCCCAGTTGCAGTTCAAAAAATAACTTTGCTCAACTCTGCTTTTCACTTTTGTATCATCTAATCAGAGTGCCTTGAAGCTGGATATCATCATCATCATCATCCTTTATTTATATAGCGCCATCCATGTACATGGTGCTTTACAAATTTAAAATACAATAGTTGCCTTAAATAAATACAAAATAAAATGAAAATATACAATAAAAAGGATCCAGGGTATACGGAATTACAACCAGCAGAACATAACATTATTATAATGGCAATAAACATTATTATAGTACCAATAAAACACAATATCTAAATAGCAATAAAACTAGTCCAACGTTCCAAAGATTTCGAAAAACAAGAAAGTTTTCAGTTTAGATTTAAAAATAGTAAGAGAGAAGGGGCAGTTCGCAAGGTCACTGGAAAGCAATTCCACACATAAGGGGCAGCGAGAGAAAAAGGGTGTAATTGAGCTAAAGAGGAGGAGACTCTAGGCTGAGTAAGAAGACAAATATTCGCAGAGCATAGGTTTCCAGCTGGCTGGTAAGGAGAGGTAAAAGCAGCAAGATAAGGAAGAGCTAAATTATGAAAGACCTTAAAAGTCAAAACAAGAAACTTATAAAGGATCCTACAACGGATAGGTAACCAATGAAGGAAAATCAGGCGAGGGGTAATGTGATTGAAATGGCGGGCTAAGAAAATGATTTTAGCAGCAGAATGAAAAACAGAGACCAGAGAGGAAAGATGATATCGCGGAAGACCAGTGAGTAAAAGATTACAGTAATCAAGACAAGAAATAACGACAGCACGGATTAAAGTCTTGGCAGAAGAGGGAGAAAGGAAGGGTTGGATTTTAGACATGTTATAAAGAAAGAAGCAACATAATCTAGCAACAGTCTCAATATAGGAAGCAAAAGACAAAGAGGAGTAAAAAATGATTCCAAGACTGCAAGCTTCTTTCACTGAATGGATAAGTGTGTTGTTGACAGTGATGGAAAAAGTGGAAGGTAAAGAAGGTTTAAGGGGAAAAATAAGCAATTCTGTTTTCACCATGTTAAGTTCGAGATGGTAATGAAGCATCCATGAAGAAATACCAGAAAGACAATCTGTACTGTGATCTTCAACATCTATAGAAAATTCAGGAAAAGAAAAGTATAGTTGAATATCATCAGCATAAAGGTGATATTGGAACCCAAAGGAACTAATAAGATTACCTAAGGAAAGAGTATAAAGAGAAAATAAGAGAGGGCCCAGAACAAAGCCTTGAGGGACCCCCACAGAAAGAAGAAAGGAAGTGGATTTATGATTGCCAACTTTCACATTAAATGAGCAGCCAGAAAGATAGGATAAAGATAACCAACTAAGGACAGACCCAGTGAACCCTAAGGCATGAAGCGAACCTAATAAAAGAGCATGATCAACCATATCAAAGGCAGCTGAAAGACAGAGAAGAATAAGAATAGAATATAGGCCCTGAGACTTAACTATGAGAAGGTAATTGGTTATTTTGGTAAGAGCTGTCTCCGTGGAGTGTAAAGGACAATATGTAGATTGAAAAGGATCAAGTATAGCAGCCTGAGACAAAAAGGAAAGACAATGCGTATGGACAACACAATCTAACACTTTAGAAAGGAAAGGCAGGAGAGAAATAGAGCGATAGTTGGTAAGAGAAGAATCAAGCGTAGACTTCTTAAGAATTGGGGAAACAGTGGCATGTTTGAAAGCAGAGGGAAATGAACTGGGAGAAAGAGACAAATTAACATCATGACACAGAAAAGGAAGAATGGCAGGGGAAATAGTAATTAACAATTGGGAAGGAATAGGATCCAAGGGACAGGTAGAAGGATTAGAAGATGAGATTTTGGACAATTCATCTAGTGAAAGGAGAGAATTAAAGGTAGAGAAAAGACGCTGAGGACAATGGGAATTTGCACAGATGAATGACCCAAAATATGTCTGCTTGGCAAGATAAATGGCACTAGAAAAAGAAGAAAGAATAAACTTGTAGTGAACAAAATCTGCCTGCTCTTATTTTCTTCCACAGATGCTCAGCAGCATGACAACAGGAGTGAAGATGCCAAGTGGAGGGAGTAAGCCAAGCTTGAGGCTTAGAAGCAGAAGCAGAATGCATTGTCAAAGGGATAAATTTACTGAGAGTTCAAGATAAGGTACAGTTCAGCAAGGGGACTGCAGGGTCAAGAGAAATAAGGGAGTTAGGAGGTGGCAAGGAGGAAAGCAAAGCTTGAGAAAAATCTCCAGGATTGACAGAATGAAGCTCACAAAAGAAGCAAATAACAGGATGACAAGTAGGGGGATTATGAGTAAGTGCAAATGAGACAAGGTGGTGATCTGACAACGGAAATTCAGTAACCGAAAAACAAGAACAAGAACAATGTTTAGTAAAAACAAGATCGAGACAATGACTGAAGGAGTGAGTGGGAGAGCTAGAGCAAAGTTCAAGTCCAAAGGAGGACAATAAAGAAAGAAAATGTGAAGCAGAGACATCATCAGAGTCATCTATATGAACATTGAAATCACCTAGAATGAGCAAGGGAATATTGTCTGAAATAAAGATAGTCAGCCAAGAGTCAAAATCTGACAGAAAAGAAGAAAAGAGGACCAGGTGGACAATAGATGACAGCAACTCGCAGATGCAGACGTAGAAAGAGTCGCATGGCATGGACCTCAAATGAAGAAAAACAATGGGTGGAAGGCAAGGAAAGGACCTGAAATTGGCACAAAGCAGATAACAAAAGACCTACCACACTCGCCCCTACCCTCGTGATGGCTAGTGTGAGAGAAGAAGAGTCCACCAAAAGAGAGGGCAGCAGAGGTGGTGGTGTCGTGAGCTGACAGCCAGGTTTCAGTAAGATCAAGAAGGTGAAGGTGTTTAGAAAAGGATAAATCTTGAATGATAGTGGCTTTTGGAGCAATTGATCAGCATTTCCACAGAGAACAAAAAAAAGGGAGCTGAGAAGAAGGGAGGTGACGAATAGGTATTAGATTTGGAGAAGAGGAAGAATGTAAAGAGTGAACCTGAGAGTGGGAAATTTTAGGAGGAGCACTAATTCATACCGGAATTTCAAGATTCTCAGTGGAACTGAAACAAGGATGGGAAGATTGGGATAAAGGTGATGGTTTAGAATGAGATTGTTCATGTCATGTTCAATGGTTTTATTGGTCTGAGGATCCCTTGGCCATGGTATTTAAGGGCCCAATACTTTCTGGGATGTATGACTTACTTTTCTGAGTGGTCATGCACAAACTTGCACTGTTAGACATTACCAAGGCTTTGAACAAGGCCAGAACCCTATCGTAACATAAAATAAATACAGTGGTATGAAACATTTGAAGAAACATTCCCCCTCAGTTGTTGCTTCAACAAAAAGTAATTTAATATTTAAAGTAACAGATTTCATAATGTTGACAGAAAAGGGTTTGATTGGATATAGTGTGGGCGTTTTTTAGCCAAAACAAATTGCAAAGGTTCATTTTTATATTTTTCTCCTGCCCTATAGTTTGATCTAATATCTGAAAAGCTTTATTAACTGGATTTTCTCTTCCAGTGGATACCAGCAATAACTCTATGGGGGAAATGTTATTTGCTTATATTTCTGATGTTATGTTTGATGTTGCCTTAGTTCTATGAACTTTGTTGTTTGTTCTTTCTTTCTTTCTTTTTTTAAATTAATCTTTATTCCTTTTTCACGATATAATACAAATCATTTGTAAACATCCATAAAACCCCTTTACATCCTTCATTCTCTCCATTTAAAAATCTCATTTTCAACCCTCTCCTACCCCCTCCCCTTTTGTTTGTTCTTTCTAATGACTCTTCTTGCCAAAGAAATATGCATTGACCAACAAGTTCACCTAAATGTGTTGGGAACCTTTGATATCTCTCTTTTTAATGATGTCCTTGGTTTCTTTGTGCATCATTTGCATTTATACCTTAGATACTGAAGAGTGCCACCAGCATGCCTCCTAGTCTTCCTCAAGGAATGATCAATATTAATTTCTGTGTTGCTTAGCATCTTTTTTATATATGAAAAACCCGACTTTTAGCAATACTGATTTGTTTGATCATTTTAAAAACTCCAAACCCTGCTCTGTGTTTTCCATATCATTCCATAGTCCTAATAAGCTCAGATGTATTTGGTGCATCTGAGACTCAGGTAAGAGTGAATCCTAAATTGGTGTTCTCTAGAAGTTTTGTGGTAAAGGACTCCGGTCTTCCTGTGTGATATAGCTCATGTTTATAATTGCAGCACTGTTTCTGAGCAGGAGAGAAAGAAGCTGCTATCCCTATTGAAGTAAGGCCCTTTCCACACGGGCATATTGCCCACGCTAGGGTGACCTCTCCAGGAGGTCTTCTTCACTGTGGGGTGCGCTAGCGCAGTTGGGAAAAGTGAGGCTCTACACCTCAAACCGCTCTAGCACAGCCGCAGGGGTGGCGCTGCGAGTTTTATAAAAACCACCTTCCCAAGTGGTTTTTATGAAACTCGCCCGCGCTGCTCTGTGGCAGCTCCCGGTGAAGAACTGCAGAGACACGGTAGCATGTCCCTGCAGATCTGCCCGGGGGCGGGCTTCCGGCTGGCGCGCTGCCCTGATTGGCAGAGCACAGCCGGAAGCCGCCGGCCGCCATTTTGGGCGGCGCCGAACGCCGCTGAGTGCTGCCGAAATTTGGCGCCGTATAGAGCAGTGAAACCGCGCTCCCCGCAGGGACGGAGCAACCTGCTACCAGGTAAGCTCTGCCCCTGCGCGCACTGCCCCGTTTTGTCCCCCCCCCCGTGAGGAAAGGGCCTAGAGGTAAACCTTTTTCATGTTGATTCTGGTAATGGCATTTCAGGGAGTAATTGCAGGAGAGATTGCAGTGACATTTGTTTCCATCTTTGTACTTTATTTTAGGGCTTTGAGACTTTACCTATAGAAACCATTGGTGTTTGTGGACTAAGCCAGGTAGGGCTGTAAGAGAAAGAGATATCCTGAGACTGAGTCCTTTATCCATTTATTAATTTAATTGAGTCACATCCTGCTTTTCTTCCAAATAGGATGCAAAGTGGCTTACAAGGTAAGTTTCAAACAGAGCAGTTAAAACCATATGAAGTACAAAAGTTTAAGAAGTTTTGCCATCAATAAAATTAAAACACTAGTTTTAAGACAACAGCTTAAAATATCATAAAAAGATACATAGTACACATTCAAAATGGCACACCTGTTGCATGTTCCTCTACCCTGGTCAGTTAAGTCTGAAGACTTTTTTAAATAACAGAAATATCTTCACAAGGCCAAGATGACCCAGTTGTTTTCCATGGCTGGGTGGGGATTCAAACCCTGGTCTCCAGAGTCATACCCCAACAATCAAACCACTACCCCACACTGGCTCATTTCTACATTTATATTTATGGTCAATAAGTAATGAGCCATTTATGCAAGCATTCATAAGCATTCTGCATCATATTATTTAATCCAAAATACTGCAGTGGTCATTGAAAACTGCTTTTAAAAATCTGTGGGTTTTTCTTTTTTTTGTTTCAATTGAAGCACTTTTTCCTAATTCTCTACCCTTATGAGGAGCAACATTTTAAAACATGGATTTCTACTTTGTGGAAATAGGCACATGAACTGCTGCCAAATATTGTATCTGGGAACAGTTTGAGCTGTGCATATATGAGAAGGCATTTTCTATATGGGGGGCATATTTTAAAGGGGAAAATTCCCCACTGTAAACATTAGGAAATGACAAATACTCTCAGGACATATTTATGTATCCAAAACAATATCAATTATTAAAGCAAAAGGGGAAAAAAACACAAAGATTTAGTTAAAAATAAGGCAGTGTTTAATAGATTTGTTTAAGAGTCATAAACAAATAAGCCATGAATACTTTAAAATGCTGAGCATGGCTGGATACACATACCCAGAAGATTTTATTAAAGATTCAAACATTTATGAAGAAATACTTAACACTAGAGATTGGCAGGCTATAAAGGCTGTGTCTGGTTTTGCCTGTGCTATTAACTGAAACTTTGGGCCTCATCTAGCCAAATAATGCTTATACAGTTGAGTCTGTGGCATTTTAAGCCTGTTTGTTAATGACTCATCAATGTAGCATGTTAATCCAGAGCAAGCAAGTGAATAAATGTTAAATAGTTAGTTACATGCACTTCATCGGTATTATTCAAAATAGTGGGCTTCAGACTGGTGCCCATCTACAACCGTCTGCAGTGAATTTCCAGGAAAGAAAGTGAATACAATTACAATAAAGGAACAAATATAGTACCAGACTCTGGAACATGAAGGGAAATGCCATTTAGATCATATAGTCTGAGAAACATCGGCTTATATCAAAGTTAGCAAGTTTGCATAACAGTATGGTGAAGTGGGTTAGTGGATCAGGTCTCCATTCAGTGGCTAACCTTGGACCAGTCTCCTGACTTCATAGGTTTGTTGTGAAGATAAAGTGGAGAAGAGGAAGGCCCATACACCCCAATTGTCCCAATTTATCAGGGGGAGTCCTAACTGATTCTCTACTGTCCCACTTCTTCATTTGCTTTTAAAATGTCCCAACTTCTCTCTCCTTCTCCCCCTTTCCCCTTTCTTCTCAGCAGAAGAATTCAAAAGCGGAAGTTGGTTGCACTCCATTAACTCGGCAGGGGTAAGAGGAGACAAGAGAGAAGAATCTTGCCCTTCCCTGTGGGCTCAGGCAAAAGCAATCTGCTGTAGTCTCTTCCAGCTTGGATGTTCTTCCTCATTAATATATTCTACCATCTTGACCACATGCTGATGCTTTTTGGCTACATGTGTCCCTGTTTTTATCTGTGAATTGTTGAAGGGCATGGAAGCCACACAGGCTGTCTTGAGCTCACTGGAGAAAGGGCAGAATATAAATGTAAAAAATAAATACATCTCTCCCATGTGCAGTCTACTAACCATGGAGATGCTTCCAGATGCCTCAGTAGCCCTCTGGTCTGCAGTCCTGAGAAGTGACAAAATCAAGAGATATATCAGGGATGTGGTTGTGGTTCCTGTAAACAACCAGTGTCCTGTGTTCAGTATGGTGAATCGTATACTTTGCAGTGATGCTTTGTTTTTGCTTTTGTTTGACTTCATGTTTTCAGAACTTTTGCTTTTCAGCATGATACCAAGATAGTGCAGCCGAAATTCATTTTTTGTGGTGCCTCGCTACCTTAATTGCAATGACAATGTCAGAGTGGTCCAGGTTCATCAGTGGGATACTTTCCTCAGTTGGGGCTGGAACCAGGAATTTTAGTACAAAATGTGACTGAAGCTAGTGGATATGACAGGTTTCCCATCATGTCAACTTGCCTGGTACACATTTTCTTGCCCCGTATCCCACTGACTTCCCTATCCTGGCACCCAGCTGTCACTACCTCCCCTCTTCCAGTTTAAGCAGAAGCAGGAAAAATTAGCCCTCTTTCTTCCCTCCCTTCCTCCCTTTTAGCATTATGTAGGTATGAAAAATAGTGAAGCGCCAGTTGCTGAAGCTCCAACCATGTCAGCCATGTTTGCTGTGTGGGATCGCCTGACCAACTAATTACGTTTTCTTGCTTTAGGAGAAAAGGATGCTGTGCTAACAGGAACTGTTATCAGCACTGGCACAGGGCAGCCCCTACTAGATGTTGATGGTACACCTCTTTGTTCACTCTGTTCCTCATCATCTGCCACTGATCTCTCTCTGGAAAGCTGTTTAGGAAGCTGTTGGTCTCTGTTCCACTGGACATGTCCCTGAA
Source organism: Iguana delicatissima (assembly GCA_948472985.1). Classification (NCBI taxonomy): domain Eukaryota; kingdom Metazoa; phylum Chordata; class Lepidosauria; order Squamata; family Iguanidae; genus Iguana; species Iguana delicatissima. The sequence goes on along the minus strand of CAOKZL010001135.1, from coordinate 6,711 downwards.
CACACAATCCTAGTGGAATAAATGGAGCTCAGACAAACATAGATACTGCCAAGGGTTACTTTGTAGCAAAATACATTGTGGAACAAGCTATATGCACAACTCTTGGGGGAAATGTAGTGTATAAACTCATATATATATGTATGTTCTGTGTGTGTGTGTTTCTGCTTGTGTGTATTCTTCATTTTTTGTGATATGAGTTGGGCTGCAAACCACAATGTGCAATGTCCATGCACAGTACATAACTGCAGAGTACAATGCGACGTGCAACTGCAATGAACAACATTGCTGTCTATGCAACTGTGCTTTGAGCACTGTCAGCAAAAGTATGTCAGTTCCTCCAAGGTAAATAATTCATCTCACATGCATAACACCAGTTACAGGATTTGAATGGGTACCTTTGGAAGATGCAGATTCAAGTGAGGCAGCTAGTTGAGTGGGCCTTCACAGATCGCAGATATCATCCACGATAAATGTATTTCTTTTAAGTTGAGTTAAACATCCAGCATTTTTTCCACAGTGACTTATGAAGCATCTTTACCTGTTTTATTCAAAGGATTTCAAATATTCCTATTATAAAATATCTTGAGGGAAAATAACAAACATGTATTTCTGCCTTCAGAAGAAAAGTAAACTGGAATATAAATATGCCTGTTTTCTTCCTGTTCACAGATTTAACAGCTTAGCTGTTGCATAGCAAGTTTAAGACATTAGAGAACATACTGCAAAGTACCTCTCTCTTTTTTCTCTGAAGAAGAAGGTGGGATCCTGTTGAGCAATCTCCTATCCACACTCCCTTGGGTTAAATGAAACTTCAAAGAACAATAAACTTCTCCATTACATATTGCACAGGAAAGATCTACATAAAATTTCAGCTGAAATATCTAACTTACCATATGAATACATCCAATCCATTTAGCTACAATGGCCCTCTCTGACATAGTTCTCTTAGGTTGATGATTTTAGGTCTCTTAGGTTATTCAGTTTAGGTTTTCTGGATTAATGGCTTAACACTTGTCATCTTTAATGGATCCAAAGTATAGTTAAATATACAATGGCAAGGGCAACATTTGTTGACTGGCAGGTTGGAAATCTGTGCCCACCTTCAGCTATAATGTCTACACAGATCTTAATGATTTTGTTATGAACAGATGCTCCCTATCCATGTTAAGATGATATATATGAAACAAAATGACAGCAAACCAGAAGCAACACTGGTTATATACAGAAACAGTTTTCTCCATGTGGAACTGGTGTCATTTGGGTGCAACAAGCTGCTGGTTACAGGGAGCGCGAGTGGAATTTCCACATCCAATTACATGACTATGTATCTAATACTGTTCTTGGATTTATGATAATGTCTAAGTATTTTTGTATAGAAAGTGATTGCTATGAATTCCTTCACAGTGAATAAAGTCCCTCACAGTATCAAGCAGATGTTGTTTGGGCAGGGAGGAGGCCATTTCCTTTTTCTCATTTCAGATTACTGATCAAAGAAAAGACAGGTTTCTGTATCCCAGTCATTTCAGCTCTGGGATTATTACCACAAAGATCTACCTACCAGCGTGCAAGAACACAGCTTGGAAATGTTATTTTTTTGAACTGTTGAAGAAGCTCCCTGAACAATATGGGGCTGCTGTCTACGAAGCCTCAGATTCAAATGTCATCTTGGCTATTAACTCATTTATTGCTTAGTTACATAAACTGTTCTTGTCGATCTTACTGACACCATAAACACTTTAAAGAGCATGCCTGAAAAATTTTGAAAGTGTGGATGTCCACAGTTTAGAGAAGCAACATGGAGAAATACACAGCCTCATACAGGGATTTCTGGGAAGGGGGACTGCAACTCTCAGAATCCCCAGTCTCCACGCTGTCTGGAATATTCTGGGAATCTTTGAAAAAGGAATATTTCTAAGCTCTGGCATAAAGCACATAGACCAGTCTGAGAGGGTGTAGGGTAAAGCAGACCTAAACTGTCTACGCTATGGCCATTTCCCCACTAGACTGTTATAGCACTATGATTCCACTTGCAGCATCCTATGGAATCCTGGGGTTTGCAGTTTCAGGAGGGGCCACCTGGCCCCTCCTGAAACTGCAAACCCCAGGATTCCATAGGATGTTGCAAGTGGAATCATAATGCTATAACAGTCCAGTGCAGAAATGGTCCATAAAGTGTTAAGAGAGCCAGCATGATGTAGTAGCTAGGGTGTTAGAGTAGAACTCTGGAGACCAGGGTTCAAAGCCATGGAAACCCAGAGGGAAATTCCCCCTGAGCAAATCTTGCCAAAAAAACCTCACCTTAAGTTGCCTTAGGTGAAGGTACACAACAACAATGAAGTGTTAAGACTGCAACTTCCACAAAACCTTTTCCACAACAGCCAATATTGCTTTCATGGAGATGACTGAAACATGAAATGATGCTGTTTCCCCTCCATTTCACACAGAGACACCATAAAGTAGACATCCATAACATAATTGACAAATACTAACGCTTTATTAGTGAGGCTGGCAAGTGAAGCGATGAATTACATGGGAGACTTTTTAGCTGCAAGGGTAAGCAGAATGTGGAGTCTCTTCATTTCCACCCTCGGTGGATTAGAAATGATTTCTCATCACACCATTAATTTTAACTAGTGTGTACATCCTTGCAAGCAATAACTGGGTATACGTTTATGCAATTATTCCCAAAGAAGATGCTTCATTTGAGAGTGCCATATTTTAAAAATTGACTCCAGTGCATAGTTAAAAAGAAGATTGTGGTAATATATGGAAACATTATTTGGATTTAATCATACTTTGGGGAGTATTTCTAATAAGTGAGTAAATGGAGCCAGTTTTAAAATGCACAGATTGTCACAGCTAACTAGCTTGCTAAGGGCATTCCCTCTCCCCATCAGATTGCTCAAGTGTTAAAAAGTGAGGTGCGTGTGCTCCAGGTATGACCAAATATTTATGGTTTCCTCTGAATTACATTGCTCTCTCAAACTCCATCCATGCCTCCCTCCTCATGTGGTTGCAGTTGCATGACAGGTGAGAGTGGGATGGTTCTTGTAGTTTCCACCTTCTGTCACATCCCCATTGACTGCCTTCCCATTTGCTGGAGATCTGAAAATATGCAGTAAGGAGCAGTGCAGTGGCAGTAAATTCTGAGGTGTAGATATCCATTATGACAAGCCTTCAAGGACAGTTTAACAATTTAAGCCCTTGAGTTGATCCATGCCAATGAAATAGTTTGAGCCACAGTCATCTCCAGCAGGAAGAGGTCTTTTGCAATGCTGATGTGTCTTAATTGCCTATTCATATCCAAGGCCCGTTCCACATGGGGGGGCGTGAAATGCGAGGAAACGGGGCGGCGCACGTAGGAACGGAGCTTACCTCGATCCGTCACCGCGGAGAGCAGCATGTGTTTGCCGCTCTATGCGGCGGCATCCGGTGGAGTCCGGCGGTGGCCGGTGGCGCCCCAAATGGCGGCTGGCAGCTTCCGGCAGCTCTCTGCCAATCAGAGAAGCGCGCCAGCTGGAAGCCTGCTGCTGGGCAGCTCTGCAGGGACGCGCTTGCGTGCCCGTGCAATTCCCCACGGGGCGCTTCGACGGGCTAGTGCGCGCATGTTTCATAAAGACCACATGAAATGTGGTCTTTATAAAACATGCGGCGCCACCCCTGCGGCCGCGCGAGGGTGGTTTGAGGTGGGGAAACTCCACATTTCTAACTGCCCTAGTGCACTCCACGGAGTAGATGACCTCCAGGTGAGGTCGTCCTACCCTGTGTTACCCTGTGTTTTTCCCCTGTGTGGAAAGGGCCCAAGACTCTGCAGATTACGTTGGTTGGCATTGCTAGGCTTAGGACCTCGTATTTGTTGGTACTCACATTTATGGTCATTGTGCCATTGCCATCACTGCAAGCACCCCACCTCAAACCCACCTTAAAATCCAGACTTCTGTGCCAAGAGATGGAGTTCTATGTTGCTGGTGAGTAGGATGCTGAAGGTAGACACATCTAGTCCCCTTCTGCCAGCAAGTCATAGTGGAACAAGGAGTTGCTGCAGAACTCTACAGGAGTCACTGTTCTACTTGCTGGCAGGAGGGGTCTGAACACATCAACCTTCCGCACCTTATTGCCAGCTCTGCAGAACTCTGTTCCCCAGTACAATTTCCTTGATCTCAGATTTTGTTTATATGGTGACTATTTGACCCACTCATGCATCCCTTCCAGCTCTTGTAAGACCTAGCTCAGATCACACGGCGAAGCTCGATGATATCAAGGTTCCTGTTAGTCAAAAATCTTGATACTTCAGTTACTTCAGCCCTGCAAGCCCTGGCTCCACTATACCGCTCACAGTCATGTAAGGCTCCTTCCAGGATTGAGCACCTAGATGCATGCACTTAGCCCAGCACTCCAGAGCTATGTGAACTTGGCAGCTCAGCCTGTTCAGATCCACAGACAAAACCAAAGAAGTAGCATCTCAGATTATTTTTTAAAAAATAAATTGTTCATTACATATCTAAAAATAAAACAAACCACAGAACAACCAATTTGTTCTCGAGTAAGAAACATTGCATATTATCACAAAATCAGAAATTTTCTAAAGAAAGACGGAACCTGTGTACAAACCACAGAAATATTCAGTGCTTTTCAGGCAGGAATGGAGAGAACATTGTTTCATAAATTTGTGTGAGACTTTGGGGGATGAACAACATCAGTTGTTATTGACAAAGGCCCTTATCAGTTATTTAGTATATTCATCAGATGCTTAATATCTGCTCTGATCCTTGGCAGAATGGACTTCTTTCCCTCTATGCAGCAGATGCCCAGTAAAAGTGGGTTAGAGGGGTAGTTACAATCATGGCAATAGCGTTAAAATCATAACTAAGTAGTGATGACAGACATGAAATAGTTACAAATGGGTAAATCTAGGTAATTGTTTCACTTTTATTATCACAACTTAGTCATAATTTTGACACATTGTCACAATAGTAACTAGCCTCTTTCAACTTACTTTAGTGGACATCAACTGCATGGGGAGGAGAAGTTCATTCTGGCAGCAAACACAGCATGGGTGAATGACATTTTCATCAATTTTGGGTTGGGGTTGGATCAGGAGAGGTTACTTAGTAAGTTAAGTATACCTAAGTATAATTAATTAAGTAGCTGATAGAGAATACAGGCCAACATGAAATATGAACTTACAATGTACCATGCATTTTTACCACACATATGAGTACTCCTTTTGGGCAATAGTGCAAAACCTGGATCAGTGAGTATAAGGTAACTGAAACCTTACATCCAATGTGTTCCTTGCTCTACCTCACCCCCACAACTGTGAAGAAAGGTTATGCCTTCTGGTGGAAGAGGAAAGATGCAGCACATCTGGATGTTTGGCATCATGACACAGCTTACTGTGGAAAAGGAAAGGCTTTAAAAGCCCAACCAACTGGCCTTGGCTTCTTTCATCCTTCATGCTAGGTATCGATGCCTTTGAAGCCAGACAGGAATTTTTGACCTATGTTGTTGGTATATCAAATGAAAAGTGGCAGGAAAGTTTTTGCTTTCCATGCCCTGAAAGCTCATAGGAAACTGAACAATTGATTGTATATTACTATTAATTAGGCAGTCCAGTGGACTGGGTAGTGTGAAAGATGAAATCATAAGATACTAACGAACACTGACGGGTCACTATTAGGACAGAAACAGAGTTTCTAGACTTGTGCCTTTTTTTGTATTTATTTTATATATTTTCTTAAGCAAAAATCTTGCACAATTTGTATGTTTTAAGGCACCGGAGAAGAAGACAACGCTTACACCGCACTGAGATCAACAGAAGTCATTTTGCTTGGAAGGGCTGATATATCTTGTTGCCTAAGAACAAACTACTGATTTAGAATCAGATTAGGCAACTACAGGTTATGTAAAATAACTGTCTGAAACGCATGTTTCCTTTAAATAAAAAATAAGCTCATTGTAGGAGGAGGTTCTGTACATGATACAAATGTTGCTTATTCACATATCCGTGCCAGTGTATAGAAAGACTGTGGATTTCAGAACCCTAAGTGTACTAAATTAGAGTTACAAAGGAAATTGTCAGAGCTCGTATTCCTGACACAGCCATTTTGACTAACATCTTACACTAGTACTTCTAAGGTGGAATAATACAGGAGCCCCACATCCCAGAAGGTTTCTGGTGTTCTTGTCTTTTAAGACTTTTTTGGCCCCTGGCCTTCACTGAAAGAAGAACTTAAATGGGAAGCATTCTCTCTCTTTATTTTAAATGGGCATTTCTGGCAAGACTTTGTGAGTCAGAAAAAAATGAGAGAGAGACAGAGAGAGATTTAAAATATTTGCTCTCTGTTCTATGTTAAAGTAAAAGTTCTGAGGTGTGATTTGGCACTTGATGCTGTAAGTGGAGCTCAGCTGCCTTTGAAATGCTGAAACAAGTTCACATTGGAAAGACAGACCTTTTTCATTTTGATTCACAGAAAATATTTTGCATTTCTGTGATCAAACTGAATGCAGCCAAAAACTAACCTGAGGATAAACAGCCTACCAGATCATCATTTTTTTGTGAAATGGAAAATTTTCTAAATGTCAAATCACATTCTCAGTTATTGCTACCATACATGTGCATTTTTTAAAATGGTTATTTCCTTTTGCAGGTCATCCAGAATAGAACTTACATTAACAAGAACTTTCTTTTTTATCTTCATGGGTGGATAC